>KK118865.1:0-45229 GCA_000611955.2 Stegodyphus mimosarum
TTTATATTAATATGTGAGAGATGACTGCAGCAAGGAGATGCAAATAATTTAATTGAAGAAATGAGCTTGGAAGAAACGAAATTTCTTTTAATTCATCAATTTTAATTCGCATCAATTCGATGAATTTCTAGCCTCATTTATTCAAAAGGAGAACCTTAATTTTTGTCAGAATATCGTAAAAAAGAATCATTTGGAAGACAGGAATAAGATATCCCTGAAAAAGATCGTTGTATATATCTAACGCTGCATATATCTAATTTTATTTATTTATGAATTTTGTTGAATGATAATTAAAAAAATTCTAATTTCATAATTGTATTTTGGAGAGCAAAATTTTCATGGGATAGAATACCATAAATGTTTTTGCATGATGTATGAACTTCAATTAAATGTTTCCTTAAATGGTTTAAATAATGCAAGGAAAAGTATATTTTGTTTAAATATATCTAGGATTTACAGCATCACTAATTTAAATATCACACTTAAAAAAAGCAGTTATTTTTAACTTAATAAACAACAGCAATTTTTAAAAAAATGTTTTAGTTTCTGCCTTATGTACATATTTTTTACCTTAAATGTAACAGTAATTACTTCAGTTAGTCATTCGTATATTAATGAACAGCCATTATCAATTTTATAAAGTCACTTTTATCTAAAATTCATTGAAATAACCTCATTTTATATAATACTACTTTATTTATGTTAAAAATTGAATTCCACAATTAGGAAATTTGCTAATGCCCATGCAAAAGTACTTTAAATTAATGAAAACTTATTATCAAGATTAAACCTCTGGTTTAGTTCATATATAAATTGTTCGTAAAGTCATGCATGTTCAGAAAAACAAACATGAAGCCATTAAAATGCTCAGAAGCATTCCATAAAATCAGCTACATACTAGCGAGCTTCTTTTCTGTATAAATTATAGTTTTCTTAATTTTTCCGAACAAATGGTTTACTCGTCACCACTCGTTTAAATTTCAGAACTCACTAAATTTTCTAATTAGATTGAAGCAGCAACTTCATACTAATACCAGTATCGCTTTTGCTAGTCTCGTATTAGTCGAAATATAATCAGATCGTAGTAGTCAGATCATCTTATGAATTATACCAAATGCTCGTTTTCAAAAGAAGAAGAATGCATACAATGTCGAGCGAAAATTAGGTTTATATGAATAATGAATGAAATGAAGTGAAAAATAAATATAAGTTTCTTGTGTCTCTTCCCCCCCACCCTCAAAAAAAGTCGCGGTAGATATTAAAAACAAAACGGTGTATTTGTACCATCAAAAGTAAGAAAAAACAAGGCCCGAACCCGCAATACAAGTCATGCTGAATTTTCACCTTAGCGTATTACCTCCGCTGTAAAGTATCTTGCGAATAAGTGTGGTTTTCACACTTCACCTTCAGGAAACTGAAGAAGCAACTGGGTTACTCTGAAACTAGCTATAATATTTTCTGTAAATATTTTTTTTTAAAATACCAACTCCATTACAATACCACTCCTTGTGACACTTCAATCCAAAATCTTTAACTCAAGAAGCCAACGTTTTATCCACTCAGCAACAAGAGCAACGTTAATGTGATGTAAATATATTTTAAGAAAAATTCAAAATCTGAAATTTTGAAATCCATCACTATTTTTTCGCAATAGTCTATTGCATTAGATTATTCTGTAAAAATTATCAACTATACATAATTTATGGTTAAATATTAAGGAATATTATTTCTAATAAACTTGAGAAAGAATTTGCCTTTAAATAATTTATACAGCTATTTATTCTATTAACGTATGCATTTTTTTTTATTATTATCTGAAATTTTTATTAAGATTACTCCATTTGACTTTTTTTTTTTTTTCGTCACGAAGAATTTTTGGAAGTGCAAACATTTAAAAGCCGTGGTATAAACTGGATGTTTGAAACGAGATGCTTGAAACTCACGCGTGAAGCGTCGAAAAGTTGAAGTTAAGTCAACTCACGCTTTCTCCGTTCGTCCGGAAAATGCCGCCTCTGAGCTCGCTTCTGATTGGTCAACGCTTTACCCCCGAACGCGTGACCGCGTTGGTGTGAACGGGGCTTAATGCGGATATGTGACCGTTGGATGCAGGAGGATACGACGGACCGACGTGTTCGATAGCATCCACCCCAGTGCACCACTTCACGTGATGACAGGAACATTGTGCGCATGGTAGTGACGGATCGCTCAGTCCCATCACGAACCATAGCACAGCACATTCAGTCTGTATCGCATCATCCAGTGTCTGCGCGTATCATTCGACGCCGTTTACAACACAGATGAAACGTTTACAACAGGCCTGTTCGCAAGACGTCCATTGCTTCGTCTACCCTTGACGCAGAACAACAGACGTCTCCGCCGCCAATGGTGCGATGAAAGAAGGATGTGGACGGCAGAATGGAATGAAATTGTCTTTATTGACGAGTCACGCTTCTGTCTGCAACACCACGATGGTCGGATTTGAGTCTGAAAACACCGTGGAGAGAGGATGCTGAACAGCTGCGTTATGCACCTCCACACTGGTCCTACACCGGGTATTATGGTATGGGGCGGTTTTGGATATCACTCTCACACTCCTCTAGTACGCATTGCCGGTACTTTAAACAGCCAGCGCTACTTCTCCGAGGTGTTGGAGCTAGTTGTCCTTCCTTACCTTCAGGGCTTGCCGACAGCCATATTTCAATAGGATAATGCGCGACCACACGTGGCACGCATTGTCCAAGGGTTCTTCGTCAATCGCAAGATTGAAATGCTTCCCTGGCCGGCTCGCTCTCCGGATCTTTCACCGATAGAAAACATGTGGTCCATAGTTGCTGAACGATTGACCCAGATTACATCCCAAGCTGCCACACCAGATCAACTTTGGCAAGGTGTGGAAGCTGCTTGGTCTGCTGTACCCCAAGAACATATCCAAAGTCTCTTTGAATCAATGCCGAGGCGTGTGGCAGCGGTGATCTCCAATAATGGCGGCTACTGTGGCTACTGATTCCGGAAGGAACCACACTTCACAGAAGTCTATAAATTTAATCATTTGACACTTGGTCAACATGTTATCTACTAAATAAATTTTGTTGTGATATCTTTTGTCTTATTTGGTGTTGCAATTTGGGTAGCCAGCAGTGTACCATATTATTTCCCATGGTTAAATATTGCTTAACTCTGAAAACTAAGGTAAACTTTCTGTTAGCATTTTCTTTCTTTTGTTTGAAAGAAACAAAATCTTCCAATATTATAAAATGAACAATTATAATGGAGTCGCTGCTGTCATGTAAAATAAACAAGTCGAGTAATTGATTTATTACTTTAAAATTACAGCAAGAAAGCTAATGTCTCGCTTGAGGATTAGATCTTAGAACTTGAGCTTAAGCACAATTTTTTACGAACGCGATTCTACCAGCTTCTCGTGAATAATCATCCGAACTTTACAGGGTTTAATGAAAGAAAAAAATATCACAAAGTGCAAAGATTTTGTTTCCCTCTTAACAGAAATCTAAACAATCCAATTAACAGAAAAGTATTCTGAACTATAGGAACAGATAACTATGTCTCTAATTAATTCGTACCAGACCTTTTTCGTTTACATGTAATTTCATGAGTGACACAAATACGGTGTATACATTTAAAATTAGGCAAAGGAACAATCACGCACATATATGCTGTTCATGACGAAACTACTAAAAGACTCAAACAACCAGACATCTGCGTCACCAAGAATGGAAGTGGAGCCGAACTATTATAGTTTCGTAGCTTTAGCTGTCCAACTACTAATCAACCTAAAGAAAAGATATCCCAGTCTGCACTTCTTTGAGTACTGTTTCGTCTTTCGTCTGCATTTCTTCAAGAATGATGCTAATTTGTGGTTGTAATTTCTAAATTTTTTGGATGAATGGTTTATATGCAGTTTACAAAAAAAAGTTAGTTTATAATGATAAAATGTAGACAGACCTTTATCAGAGTTTTTCGAAACGAGTAGAAAATTTCTTTAAAATTAATACCACTCTAAGATAGGATTTTGGATATTTTTAAAGCTGATGTGTTTCACTATATTTTTTTCTAATGCAATTTAGAAGCTACCCATGATTATTTATGAACAATTACTGTGGTAGAATGTTATAATGCCGATTCAGACGCAAATTTTATGTGAATCTTTTTTCCGAGATTTCACTTACATCAACTTTTTTCCCTAATAACATATGATGTTTAATTTATGTGAAGGTATTACAGTCATTTGTACAAGAATTAAGGCACTCAATACGCTCCTTGAGTCCTATTTTTGAGTAGAAGTCTAGGTCTACCTTTTATGGCAAGAAACACGCACAGTAGGTAACATTTATTCATGGCTGAATTACAATGCACTTGAATGTTACGCATCGTAACACAGAAACAAGTATTTTCTTTTTTTTTAATACAATTAAGCTGTAAGGTTTATCATAAGTGTATTAACAGTTATTTTAAGTTATGATTCTTTTCTATTTATTCTAATTTCAGCTTACAGTTTCCTGCCAGAATGTAATTTCCGAAACGCAGTTAATGCAAATGAGTAAGAGTACTATTTAAGTCGATGTTTCGCCGAGTTCTAGAGAAAGAGTCTGATTTTCCTGACTAGCGCGCGTTTGCCACTTGGCTACATTCTCTCTTAACTACTACGCTCGGCCATATTTTAGGCCCTTGCTTGGCTTCGCCGATTTAATTAATATTTAGGGGCCACCTACTTAGAATTCTGATAGCTTCGACTATATCTTTCAGATAGCTTTAGTTAAGCTTAGTTTAGTTTAAATTCATTATTATTTAAGATCAAGCCCAAGTGGAGGCTTTGTGTATACTCCGAGGTATGAGTTGATTGTATTTATTCTAAGAAATAAAGGGTAGTTAATCCTTCTTAAGTCTTACGTGTTTGTTCACACACTTAAGCGATTATTCGCTTGTTAGTGTTCGTGGGGTTCTAAGATAGAACATTGGAATTAAATATATAAAACCCCACAAAACCATGAACTGAAATGTGTCTTTATTGAAAATTAATGTTCAGTATAAATTGCTAAAACGAAACGCACGTGAATCTGAGGGAAGTTTTAATTTTATAACCTTTTCTGGGGGATCTCTTACCCAATTTTAAAAATAATAATAATTTGAAGGTGAAGTTAGTGGATATTTTAAGAGTCTGTGACATGAAGAGAGATGCTTGAATGAATTTTTAAAGTTTTAAGAAATAACTCTTATTCAAAATTTTGATCAGAAAAAGGTAAAGAAGAGAAAGATAGCTATTTAGAAAATTTGATTATAAAATCAAATTTAGGATGCTAAAGTAACTGAAACTCAAATCGTTTGCTTAATCGAAAAGCATATTTTTTTATGTTTATTATGATAATTAGTATAGCTGAAACTAAAAGAAAGTTTAATGCAACAAAAAGTAATTAACCAAAGCTTATGCCAAATCTGATTCCCCTCACACTTCTTAACCACTCTTTTAACTAGCGAGTGATCAATCTAAATTTCCAAATGATGAAATTTCAAGAGTAGAAAAAATAGAATTTGGGGATCACTAAGAATTATAAAGGTGACAACATTTTCTATGATACAAAGTGTCGGAGACCAAAAGTCCCCCCCCCCTCTTTCCAAGTTAAGATTTTCTGGTTGCAGAGGATTATTATGCCTTGTTTACTTTTAGTTCCTATTTCAGCTTTTATAATTAAGAACAAAGTCATTGAACTTCACAGAAAATCCTCGTTTATCAGTCGCAATTGTGCCAAAACTGAAATGTTTTCTCTAATTTATGCCTAAGTTAGGAACTTTTTGATTTTAAAGCAATTCTTATATATCAAAAGTTTCCAAAACCGCAAAATTTTTGACATAATTCAGCGACTTGGAAAGCAGGGTGCCTGGGCGCCCAAGGCATTTCCCTGACTAAGCGCCTGTGTAATTTTATACACACGTACTATGCGCAAATATGGGCAGAGACACATGTTTTTAATGTATTTGCATTTCATATTGTGTGACATATTTCTTCAGTTTTAAGCCTTACACTAAATTACGTATAAGATAACTTTTATTTAGCGTTGATGTTTCAACTTAAGGAAGTATTCTGAAATGATTTGATTAGAATCATTTTTTAAGTCGACGAATGTCTGAATGGCTAAAAATTACACGTCGACGTATTTAGTTCCGGATTCGTTCTGGATAAATGGGCAGCAGTCATTAGTTATTTTGTGCTTTTCTTCATGTTAACGTTAAAATGAACCAATTTCTCTTACAAAATCTTTCACTAAAGCAGACAAATGTCGCTTGCGTTGCCATAATTCTGTAGTTAACCAACTAACTATCCACTTCAGAGTGTTATGTTAGTACTGAAAGTTCATAGGTTAAAAAACGACTCGTTCTTCTTTATTTTTTACTAAATTCCATTTTCCGTATCTTATCTTAAAGGTGATATATGTCCTTTTATTCGACTTTTCAAATTTTCTTTCAGTTTGTTCCATGGAAAATATCGAATGAAAATAATAAAACGGGAATCAAATCACAAAATAAATAAATAAATAAAAAGCTCGTATGCAACTACTAAAATTTCCTGCTCAAAACAGGCCCACATTTCGTGTAAAATTGCACGAAATTACGATATGCATTGTTCTGAACCTTTGCATAGTTTATCAAAGAACAGTAATTAATTTCCAGTTAAAAAGTATAAAATAAAATTAAGAAGAAGAATAATCAAGTTCTCTTCAAAAACAGCGAGTTCTGGAGTTTACAACAGTAAAATGTTCATCATAGTTTTAAACGCATCTCTTATCACGATATATTGATGTTAAAGGATTATAAGCGAGATCAAATAGTTTAATACAAAAGTAGATTATCTAAGTCAGTGATATATCTACATGGATGACTGAAACAGTTGCAGTTCAACGTCTAAGTACGTCTAAATTTTATATAGCTTTTAAACTTAAAAACGGAATATAAACATGTGCTTCTGAAACTTTTAAGCAAACATGTTAACGTCCTTGGATTGTAATGGGGCTTTATAATACCTTATTTTAGTAGTCTCAAACTCGAACTGCATGCAGGCCGAATGCACGCCCTAAAAACAGCTGATGGGCCATAATTTTTCCACCTGTTTTTAACAAAATAAAAATATTTTAGATAAATTTTAAGTTTTGCTTACTAAATTTTTATCTAAACATACACCAACAATGATAATATTATCACAAAGGAAAAAAATTCAAATTTATATTAATTTCATATATGAAATCTGAAGTTTGGTAGCTGTAAAACGTTTTTGTTGGTTACACTTTGTAATATCAAATATAGTGACAGCTAAATATCAAATTCTTAAACTGATATTGCTTTCAAATAATTATGACATGTTTAATTAATCATTCAATAACTTGCTTAAACTAAAGATAAACTAATTATGAAGATAACGTTTTTGGAGAGCATTTAAGAGCAGACTTTCGAATGAATAATAACAGTTTACTCAATTTCTCTTATTTGTTAAATTTTTCTTGGGGGGCATAAATAAAAATACCTGTGTTTGTATGTAAGTAATTATAAACATTTTCATTTCTTACTATAGCTTATCTGCTGATGGCTTTTCGATTCTGACATCGTGTGTAGCCTTGGAGAGAAAGAGCTAGAAATTATTTCCATCTTGAATTGAGGATGCTGATAGACGAATAGGGTTCTTTTAACATTGAATGAAACGCTGTTGTCATATAAATGTATCCCCAAGCAAAGAGATTATTCTTCGTGCAAAAATTCATAACTGCGTTTACTTGCTTTTTGACGAGTACAAAAATAAAAAGTCCGAAATCTCTGCATTCAAATCTTTGAATAATAGTTATATCATATTGCATATTAACTAGCGCCATTTATAGATTTTCTAATCAGTTATTCATGCTCGTTTTTAATGAAAAGGAAAAAACTTTGGCTTCAAATAATTGAAGGTTTGAAATCTTTGCAACACCACTCTTGTAATAAATATATAATTGGAATACATTCGCGGGCGGCTCGCAGGCCGCCAATTTGAAACCACTGCTTTACTTATTCTCTCTGAGAGATAGCCGTCTGGCACTTTGCCGTAGCTGATTAAATAACCAACTTTTTTTTTTCTGACGATTGCCCATATTTTCAAAAAATTAAACAAGATATAGCAATCCCACTTAGATTAGGGACATTTTTATGGTAAAAAAATTCTACAGGATTTTTTTTCCTCGGGAAGGGGAGGAGGTACATTTGTTTTTCTTTCTCGACATCATTTTAGATATGATTGAATAAAGATCAAGTCTATTGTTGTAGTTGCAAATCCAAAAGACAACATTTTCTGGAATGTGTCTGAAGTAGTATTGTTTCTCGGAATCATACAAGTACTGCAATGAAAAGTTTGTTTTATGCTTATCTTGTTATCACTTAGAGTCCTGCTCCTCTTAAACCATATCCAAAATTTCAAGGGGGTTTTTGCTTAAAACAAGGATTCAGTTATTTACCAACTTTGAGCTTTCTCTCAGGGTAAATGACATAAGATCCTAAAAAAAATCAGATTAAATCAGCGAAATATGACGAAACAGTAATATGGATACTTTGACACCGTGATACGATTTACCACATAAAACACTGAAGATGTGCTTTGATTGAAAACGTTCAGAAAACTAAATCAACAAAGAATACTTCTTTCTCTCTCAATTTATTGTGCTTAGGTGTAAGGTATATTTTAATTTTGTAACAGTTATTTTAATTTCAATGTACTTTCCTATCGATTGTTGTTTCCTCTTACAACTCCCTACCATAATGAGTTTTTAGAATCGCGTTTAATGCAAATGAGTTAGAAGGAGTGTTTAAGAAAGGTTCAACTTACTTCATGAGAGAGAGCTAGGAATCCTGAGTAGCACGTATTTGCCTTCGGGCTAGATCTCTTTTGAAGCTGTTACGTTCGGCCGTATTATTACGTGCCTTTTGATATTCGCCGGTTAGTTTAAATTAAGTGCCAACTACGTTAGATAATTGTGTTAGCTTCGGCTAAGTTTCTTAGTTAGTTCTAATGGAGTTCTTATTTCTTATTCTGTGTTTAAGCCCGATAAAGGGGCCTACTGTTCATCTCATTCTGAGTGAAATAAAGGGTGGTTAACCGTTCTTGAGTCTACGACTTTAGTTATTTGAACTCAGCGATAAGTCGCTTAACAGTTCACTAGGTTCCCCAACGTTTATTTAGTAGAATAAGAGTGAGGAACTCTACATAGTAACAGTAATTATTATTATTATTATTATTATTATTACTATTTACTAAGTTTAATAAGTTATACTAAGTTTTAAAAAAAGAAAAGTAGTTAATAATCAGTTTTTTATAATACAGAAGATAGAGAGAAAAAAGGAAAAAGAAAGAAAAGGGAAGCAGTAATATGTTTTGCGTTCTTTAGTTAAGTTTCCGCACATTATTCATAAAATTTAACAAATATCTTGTACGGATTTATATTTAATTTTAAAAACCAGTTAGATTTAAGTTAATTAAGTTACTATAAGCCTTGATTCCCCTAATTGTCAATGCCAGAATATTTAAATTTGACAGCGCGAGTGAAGGAATGCGAATTCTACCTGGAGGAGAAAAGGTTTAAATACAGAGTTCTAGAAGGGAAAGTTAAAGAAGTTGGGCAATCGCTGTACTATTGTAGCGTGAGCTTCTGTTCTGCATTTACTGCTGGTTAATGTGGCGTAGCAGCTATTACTTTGCTGCCACTAGTATTCGACGCGGTTTTAGGAAACATGATTATCTGAGCCCTGTAGAATAATTCTACTTGCTTGTTACTATCTTCGAATTTTTAGTTTTGTTCTTGTTATTTGAGTTACCGCTCGAGTGAGGCGTAGTGTGTTAGCGTCAAGTCGACGCATTATGAATTTCAAAGAGTTAATAAAGGGTTCTTTTAACCCTTCTCCTGTGTGGTTTCTACACATACTTCAGCTGTCACATCAGAAGATAAACTAGGAGTTCTTACAACCTTATAGAGACACTGGGATTTTTCGGAGCAGGAAACGCATCAAATCAACTATGCCCTCCTCATGAATTGCTAGCTGGACTTGCTATCACTTACATTACGAGAACACGCTTTGGGGGAACATGATAATTCTTTATAAACTTACTTATCAAAAATAATTATTTCTTAATAGCCTCATCATTTTAAAACGTCAACAGCAGTGGGATGCGGTTGGATAAGTTTCATAATACACCTGTAGTATTAATTTGATGTAAATTAAAGAAGTTTTATATGACGCACTTTGAAAATGAAGAAAAACAATAGCGGCCTCATTTTCTTTCCACATGTATTGTACAAAAAGTATTTTAAAATTTTAATTCATATCCCTGACTTTTAGCTCTTTCCACGATTTTCAGGTTTGGCTGGTTTTTCCGTCCTTATACCTGTTATTAACTTTGTATTAGACCTCTTACTAAAATGATCAAATACTAAAGCACTAAACGAAGTGAGACTTAGTTTGTGCTTTATTAGTTCTTTAATGCTTGAAATTTGAGTCTTCAAAACAGAAGTCATTTTATTCATATTAGGTTTCCATGAGATGTTTGAAAAATACACATATAAAATTAAACATTGTAAGTAATAGAAATTAAAAGAAATTATATCATGTAGCAAACGAATATTAAATCCGTACTTAAATTTTCACGAAGTGCAAACATCTGTCGTATTGATGACTTCAAATACTGGATAGAAGAAAAATGTAAAACCACCAGAGATTTAGAACTGTTTCAAAACTTAGATAACATTGATATAAAATGAAAGAATGCTTTTTCCAGAGTTAATAATATATGGATATGCTGCCATTTATCCGCTGCAAATGCTTTGTTATATAGTTCAAAACTGATTTAATGAGTGCAAGCAAAAGAAAAAGTACTGTTGAATACGGACAGAAAATTTTATTTTTCTACTAATTTTGATGCAATGTGCAGTAAAACTTAGTTGCCTGACTACTACGATGATTGACAAACTATTATAGATAAAAACTGACAACAATTGGCGAACTGTCATGAAACTGTAATTCTATCGTCATCACAAGTTAAGTATCATAATTTAGAATTTCATAATTATTTGTGCTTTAAGACTATGCATATATAGTATATTACTGCTTATTTGCTTAAATATTAATGGAGTTTGATGATCTTAACGGAATATTATTTAATATCATTGTTGATTGATAATTTGCAATACTCTTTTTGTATGAATTTGGTTTAGCATTCTGAAGTTTAGCAAAATACGAAAAACTGAAAATACTCCTATGTTAAATTTTAAGGATATTTAGCAACTGAAGAGAGAGCTATAAAATTTGCTTTCGTTGTATTCATTAAACTGAGGAACTTGCAGTTAGTTAAAAGAATCGAAATGGTGTTAGATATTCATACATCTTGATTTTCTGTAAAAACACTTTTCCTAGTTTTAAGAAAATAGAATAATTACGTAAATCCGTCGTCACAGTATTATACAGTGTTCCTACTTAAGTAATTCTCTGGAAGATATATTTAGTATGTTCATAAAGTTACAGTCTAAATATGCGAAAATGCGTTCATAACATGCATAACGTTATAAAAAATATCTTTTTTTATTCTTTTTTTTAAAAGCATACATTAATACATGTTTAAAATGAAATTCACATTTGAAATAGTTCTTGTTGTCTTTTCGTTTGGTTCCATACCTTTCTCTCAGCCTTTTTCATGAAATGTACAGTACTCTTATGCCTTGTAAGAGCATCAGATCTTGTGTAACGATGGCCACAGCCAGGAATGCTGCATATATAGATTTTCTTTTCTGAAGCTTGGAGGTGTGTTTTCAAGTGCTTGCTTAAGTGATCTTTCCTACCAAATCGTTTGTCACAAACATTACATATATGTGGTTTGTATCCACTGTGGATTCTTCTATGCCTCGTCAGTTCTTCATTTCTTGAAAAAGTTTTTGAACAGTTCGGATATTCACAGATATACGGTTTGGAACCTGCAAAGCAAGGAAATATTGTTTAACTTATCTATCCTAATGTAAATACCAGTTTTAAAAACTCTGTAGCAGTATTTTTATTTCACAGTTCAGGCCTTTGACATAAAAATTTCACAGACAATCTCTTCAGTTTTTTAACTTAACAATCTGAAGACATTTTCACAACTTGAATGGTACAAATTTAATTGTATTTTCATACTCAGGAACATATTACCTAATAATACAAAGATGATGGCTAGAGGTTCTCTCTTTCAAGAGAAAACCAGGAAGCCGAGGAGAATAAAACATTTTTCTGCTGCTTTTTCCAAATTGGACTGCATCCTTGTTTCACAGCAAGCATTGTGTTATTGTGACTTAGATATTTGTGCTTATTTGTTTATATTTGTTATTATTGTATTCTTCATATTTTATCTACTTTTATTGTTATGTATTTCAATAATTTATTCCTATTTATTGAAATTTTGAATTTATTTATTAATTTTTTTCAAAATTTTTAAGTTCTTTGTAATATTTTCGTTTCTATTGACTTGCATACTTGTACTATACTATATAACAATTATTTATAATTTAAAATTACGAAATTACAAAATATGTAACATAGTATAAGACTATTGTAGTAGTATATATATATATACATAGCTTTCCAGCAATGGAAGAAGACGTAGACGTATTTTTTCAATAAGCAAATTAATTTACAACAGTTTGATGTCTCACAGTGCTGAGAGGAACGAAATATGTTATTCATCTGTCATTAATCGACCAAATTTAATGTTTTAAATACTTGTCCACTGATAAGTTCTGTTTGAAAAATTAAATAGGGGAGATCAATAATATTTAATTTTTAACCGTTTATTTACTTTTTTATCGGTTAATTTCACATTGTTTCTTTAATTTTTAGGCTATCACCAATGCTCTTTGCCATATTTGCATCCCGTACAATACACTTTTGACCTTTCTAATTTTCTAGAAAATAGGATAACATTATTTAACATATTTATTTATTATATATATATTGCTCATCAAAATTTAAAGTCTAATCTGAAAAAAATATGCTCACTGATTAACGTTTCAATCAATTTCCGACGGCGTAATTAATTATGCTAATTGTCAGCAATTAAACACAAAACTAAACTTGGCGCATAGGCTAGCGTATGGAACATGCAAATCAGGCAATTGGAAGAGGTTTACACAATGCGCGCATGTTGGAATTCGTATCTTTAGTGATAGAATTCTGGTCTTTAGTGTTGTTTAAAATTAAAGTGATTTCTGGGAATGATCAGTATTCACTAGTTAGGATTCAAAAGCATGATTTAAGTAAAGGATAAAAGAAGCTGTGAATAGACAGGCTTGAGGGGGCAAAATAAATGAAGGTTGTCCAAAATCTGAAAATCCCTCAAAGAGCTATATCCACAATTTGGAACCGCTTTTTAAGCAATGAATCAGTTAACAGACAGCCTGGTCCACGACGGCCAAAGCAACAACTAAATCGGAAGACCGTGTCCTCAATATAGGCTCAAATAAAATATGAAACAATTACAAGACAGTTGGTTTTAAACCCTAAATTCCGAGCCGCCCAGACGGTGTAGTGGTTAGAGGAGCCTCGCTGCGATATCAAAAGGCCCGGGTTCGAATCTCGGAGAAGGCGTTGATGTAAAATAGTCTGCCCCTTCATAGGATGGTAACGGCGGCCGCCTATTAGGTGCCTCCATAATAAAATGACCACCACTTCTGGCCTTAGGAGTGGCTAATGCCGTTATGGGCGAGTGCCCGCCATTGGAAAAAAAACCGTAAATTACCATGGAAACTCGAATCGGCTGTTCTAGTGCTGTACAAAGACTTCACAAGTTTGAAATTTATACGGAAAAGCAAATAGTTTGCATTCCACTAACTAAACTTTCCAAAAGGAGACCCATTTAAGTTGGTGTTGTTGCTCTGTTTAGTGGGGCTAAGAGGAAGGTGACCAATTACTATTTACTGACGAGTCTAAATATAGCCTTAACTCTAATTCTAGACATCTCTTGACCTGGAGGAAGCAAGGAATCTGATACTTGCCTTTCCTTGTTCGTGAAGGATCGAGTTTACACCGAAGCGGTTTTATGATAAATTGCCGCCCTGAGCTGCGTTTCTTTCACTAAGATTCTGTAACTCGTCACAGACGTGAGGACGACGTATTGGAACCCATGTAAGGCTGTTTCCAGATGCAGTTAGCCCAAAGTTTTGCCAATGGATAACAGTGCTCGTACGCATCTAGGCTCTGTGGTGTTAGAATAGTTAGAAATAGGAAGTATTACTCGAATGTACTGACCAACTTACTCAACAACTTGAGCCAGGTTCAGCGCGTGTGGAATTTGGCTGCCGAATTTCAGAAATTCAAATGCCTCCAGGGCCTCTCTAGGACCTAAAAAATGAACTTTTAGTATACTCTCCTAGACAGTTCCACAAGATTTGATTTCCATTGAGACAGATTTTATGAAATCAAGATGATAGTTTTGCATTTCTGTCAGAGGTGACCATACACCATATTAAAGAAAGATTTGTTGCAAAGCAGAAAGATAATTTTTATATCATTTGAAACATAAATTTGACTTTAAATTAAATATTTTTGACATTAACCAATTGGCAAACATGGTAATTTATGTTCTAGAATGCTTTTGTACAAGTTAATTTAAGGCATTTTTATTAGGTAATATTTAAATTTTTATCCTTTAATTCTGACTAAGAGTGTACATATATATATATATGTACACTCTTAGTCAGGACATATATATATATATTAACACATTACATTACATATATATATATTAGCACATTAAACATATATTAGCACATTATAACATGTGCTAATATATGTTTATTATTACATATATTATTACATATATTATTACATATATTAGCACATTAAAACATTGCGAAAAAGGCACCAGTACTTTTAATTATGTTTAACTTTCGATAGTCATCATGGCTGAGGATGAAGGCTTATAGATGAAACTAACCAAAACTGGATTTTGCCGAATCATAAATCTTTATTTTAACACATATCAATTTATTTCGTTAGACATTTATCCAATCATAGTTAAATACGATAATTTTTATGTACACTGGTTTTAAAAGTACGTCATGAGCGTCTTAGGCAGGGAAGCATAAGCAGCGTGAAGATGTTGGCAGGCAGAAATTAAGAAAAAGAATGACGTAGTTGCTTGCGAGCAGCATTTATACTAAGAAGGTGCATAAATATAGTTAGGCTGTAATTGGTTAATTTTAGGTTGTTATGCAACGTGGAAAGATCTCGAATTTGGGAGAACAAATGACTTAGGGGGGAAAGCACCAAATTTAGAATAGCTAATTTTGAGGTCGCTAATCATTTCTTAGTGCAGTCATCGTATTTTGTTATATCTTACATATATATGTAAGATAAAAAATACCAGAGCAAACTTCTAATTTTAATTGGCTTATAACCTCTTTTATTTTTCATTTGATTTGGAGACTTAGACTACTCCTCTCTATCTTAAAAATAGTACTATAAGTCTAAACTGTGTCATGCAAATTTTTAGCTCGAATTGAAACGTTTTGACTCCCTACCTTCTCCCTCTGAATTGCTGAGGCACTTTCGCTTACGCTTTCCTCCTGGCAAGACGCTTTTTTTTCTGTTTATTAAATATGTGCTGAGCGAACAAAAATGTAGGGTGCATAAAATGCCCGTTCGTGTGTGAATCAAATAGTGCAAACCCAGAATTGCTTTTCTCAACAATAAAATTTTCTTGAATCCGGCCATTTCTGCTTTGCCAAGTTTCTTCGCTAGGCATCTATTATGCCACAATCAAGTTCCAAATCATTCATATCATGTCATATACATATATACATGTGTGTGTACACTTTTAGCATAGTATATATGTAATGCAGAATTCACAAATTTTAAAGTTCTTTTTTTTTCAAATTATATATATAAGTAATAGTAATTTAGAAATTATTAAAGCTAGATGACGCATTGTTCTGTAGATATACTTGAAGTCATGATGATACACTGGGCACCCAGATAAATTCCAGACTGAAATTCGAACAACAGTTATCGCAACTTAATAGCAAATGGCAGGATCGCAAACCATAACCTTCCTTCTGAATTGGACCTCCATCTTGGAATACGGCCCTTTTTACTTCTACTTCTCTTGCTATCTGGTTTTCCCACTTTGTCTGTCTGCAAAATTATATTTAGAAATGAAAAGTTCTTGAATTCTTTGAGAATGTTGAAGGTCAGGTAGATTATAAGGGGTAAATAGTATACAATGAAGAGGTGATGATCAAAGGATCACACATATATATACGTATATATACGTATACGTATAATAATAAATTGATACGATGAGAGAATTTAGTAGAACATTTCACCGACAATCATGACTGGAGTGGCGGGAACGGTGATAGCAGATAGCTTCACTGTCGCATAGTAGATAAGTGGAACACTTTTCACGAAATCACTTCATAATCCGAACATCTCTTTATTACTTGTCGTTTCTTATCAACATATATTGTTGCGTAACGTATCTCATTACATGACACAGGACAATGGAAGCAATCTGCAGCCCACTATTTTAAACTACGCAGTTTCATTTTTTAAACAATGGAGACATAAAGCTTAGCTGAGAGACATGATTTAGCAGGACAGTTTAAAAGGTATTTCTCCCGCCTTCTTCGCATGCCTTCGTGGTGTAGTGATCTGCATGCTCGACGCGTAACCGAGAGGTCCGTGGTTCGATTCCCGGCAAAGGCGTTGCTCATTTTTCTCTCTCTTGTTCCAAAAAAAATACCTAATGTCTCTACACTGGCGCCCGAACTAAAAAGGTGGTGGATGATGATTCTCCACCACCGCGATTTGGCGACTGGGTCCCCAAAACCCCAGTCGCCCTTTAAAAGGGGGAGTATATAAGGTATTTCTCCCGCCTTCTTCGCATGTCTTCGTGGTGTAGTGGTCTGCATGCTCGACGCGTAACCGAGAGGTCCGTGGTTCGATTCCCGGCAAAGGCGTTGCTCATTTTTCTCTCTCTTGTTCCAAAAAAATACCTAATGTCTCTACAAGTTCAAGGAGCAAAAAAGAGAGTGCGCACAAGGCTGAAGTATTTAGAACTAGAAATTTTTTGTGTGATTTGTGTGTTGTGATTCATCTCACTTGTCTGACAGTAACATCAGAACAAGCCCCCATTTCATCGTGGCAAAGAAGACAAGACTGCGCCTGTCGTTGGCAAAAGTCTTGAGCACCATGCAAGTGACAGTACGGCTTCTCTCAGTTCTGCCCCCAATTTTGATGGAGAGCATCCCGGTTGGGGGACTGGTCCGAGGGTCTCCCACCCCCTCTTCCCCTACCAGCAACCTCTCGAGAGAACTTTCGGCTTACCGCATATTTAAGGCCGTCCTTTTGATATGTATATAAGATTTCGAACCTAGATCTTCATCATGTTTTGAATTAATGATCAGAAAACACTTTTCGCAGAGACTAAGTAGGTACGCGAAATTCTTCAACAGAAACTTTAATATACTATCTGTAATTTTGCTGACTTATGCTACTTGTTGTTAAAAAATGCACCGTTATGTTGTAAGACTTATTCGTTTTTGTAAATAATTTCTATTTCGAAATCTGGAGTCATTTGCATAGTGGTACTCCGTCGAAATACTGCAAACTCTTCTCAAGTTAGCCATTGTGCTTCAACACGGAACCTCCTCAAAGGTTCCCGACATAAACTTGCCCTCATCCTTACGGAGATAAGTTTTTAACTTAAAGAGCAACCGTATTAGTCCTTTATGAAGATTGCTTTGTTCGAGTTAGAAACTGATTTTCATAAGAATGGGGGCTTTTTTATATCAGAAAGGCCTGTAAAGTTTTTGAGAGTTTATGTCTTGGCAAACAGTGCCTGACTGTCAGGAAGATGCCTGACGCTTTTTGTCGGGACACCATTATTAAAACGTCTCAGATTCAACCTTTCTTTTCGTTCCTTTAAATTCGTACGCGAATACTTTTCCGAAGCAGTATGAAAGCTACAAATAAATATTCCTCAGTAGTAGGCATCAAATATATAACCATTTGAACATTTCCAAATAACGAATAACTATGCTTATTCTCGCTTAGCATCCAGGCCCTCCAGCTGCAGAGCTATAAAGTCGCTGAAAACTGGAGTTGGATTCAGGGTTCGAATCCTGGCAAATGGGCTGCCTGCATTTGCCAGGACGTTTTCGTGGTTTTTTTATGTGTAACATGGGTACGAGTCAGTTTCAATCGACGAAAGTATCCCTCCCCTTAAGCAGATAGCTGTCGAGTGCTTTGCCATATCCATGATGACCAACCCGCGGCAAGCGTGCCACAGTGCGGCACGGTGGAGTTTTAACAGTGGCACGTGAAAACTTACTGAAAACTTAAAAGATATGAAAAAATAATAATACCGTCTATATGAACTCACAATAGATACACACATAAACACATCAGAGTAAATATAATAATTCAATTTCTCTGTAAGATGTTAATTGTTACCCAACTGAGATACAAATCGAAATTATTGACCTACAGCAGCATACACTAAAAAAAAATATATGAAACTTATTTCTACTGTGGGTGATCCAAATTACATTAAATTTTGGAACTTTCTACCAACAAGCAATTTTCCAAATTTACGCGATTTGGCTGTTAGATATTGTTGTAGGTTTGGATCAACATATGTTTGTGAACAAATGTTTCCTATTATGAACATAAAATCAAAATATCCTTCAAGATTAACAGATACACTCACGTTTGTGAAAATTGCAACACCATGAAGGACTTACGCGAGTGAGCTGAAATTTTCAAGAAATGCAAAGTAGCGCATGATATGCAAATGATTAGAATTGCAAATCCGTAGCGCATGCGTATGCTGAGCAGCGCCCTCTGAACGGCTGATGGATCCGAATAAATAGACGGCTGTTGCGAGGCGTGTATGGTTATCGGTGGTTATCTGCTAGTGGTAAACGTTAACTCAATCTGTACTTATGCCTCGTCGACGAAAGAGAGCGAGATTTGAACAACTTACAGAGTTTGAACGAGGGAGAATCATCGGCCTTCGTGAAGCTGGATTGTCGTATCGTGCAGTAGCCTCTCGTGTGCAGCGTAACAGCAGCACAGTGATGCGCGTTTGGAAGCAGTGGACGGACGAGTGTCGGACAACTCGGAAATCCGGGAGTGGACCCCGAAATGTGACGTCAGCTCGCGATGATAGACACCTGGTCCGCATGGCGCGGACGGACCGTACAGCTTCCTCTAGACAATTGGCAGCACTGTGGTCAATAGCTACAGGTGTTTCATTGTGTGCTTCATCAATTCGTAGACGTCTGCTGCAGTGTGGACTGCGCGCACGGACTCCTTTATACAGGATCCCCCTAACGCACGACCATCGCCGCCTGCGGCTACAATGGGCCAATCAGCATAGAGACTGGCGTGCTGATTGGCAGCATGTCGTGTTTTCTGACGAATCCCGCTTTAATTTGTGGTACCTTGATGGCCGCATTCGTGTCAGACGCTATGCCGGTGAACGCCACCTTCCGGAGTGCATTATCGAACGCCACAGTGGACGAACACCCGGAGTTATGGTCTGGGGCGCCATAGCATATCATAGACGATCTCAATTGCTACGAATTGTGGGCAATCTGATGAGCAACCGGTATATCCTGAAGTTCTACAGGCCGAAGCTGTTCCCTTCCTTCAAAGCTTGCCAGGCGCTGTATTTCAACAAGGACAATGCCCGCCCTCATACTGCTCGGATTGTTAAATCCTTCTTTGCAGCGCAGCAGGTACAGCTTCTTCCTTGGCCTGCGTGTTCCCCGGATATGTCGCCAATTGAACATGTGTGGGATGTCATTGGTCGGCGTCTTGCTCGTGATCCTCGTCCTGTTGCGTCTGCAGACGAACTTTGGGTACGCGTACAAACGATATGGAATGCTCTTCCTCAGTCAGACATTCAAACTTTGTTTGACTCCATGCCACGTCGTGTAGCAGCACTTATTGCGGCGCGTGGTGGCCACACAAAATACTGATTCTGATCTCTTGTTCTTGTTTGTTTGCTTTGAACATTTAATCATTTATTTGTACCACTACCACTCAACTGTGTATTAAATTGCATTCAATTATGACGATTCCTTCTTGGTGTTGCAATTTTCACAAACGTGAGTGTATGTACCTAAACACCTAATTTGATTAGCATCTTCAAAAACTAATCCTAATATAGATGACTTAGTAAAAAAAACAACCTACTACTATTAAAAAACCACATTAATTAAGTACCGACTGTTTAATAGTTATTTAGAATTAAATGTTTCAAATTATTCATTTTTATTTAATATATAGCCTAACTGACTGAATCTTTAAAAATTTTTGTTAACAATAGTTATTGTTACTCAAATATAGTTAAATGTTGTTGTTTTATTTATTATATTATTTTTTTAATGCCACTACACACACTTACATAAAAGAGGCGCTATTTGTGTAAAAATACCATAATCAGCGTATAAACATTATTTTTTTCACCTTTTTATATTTTTTAGTATGCTAGAAAAGTTGGAAAAAGCACGCATAACTTTTTTTCCAAAATAGTGGCATTCTTCCCAAAAAGGTTGGCCATCCTTGCTGTAATCAAATAAATCTAAGCCTAAACCACCTTAAACACCATTCCGTAAATAGCTTTGCTGCATTTGTCCTTCCGAAAATTTATATCTGGTTGAGCAAAGGGCTCAAACGTTAAGCTTTTCCTTTGAAGAGTTAAGATTCTGTTCAAAGTTAAATTACTGGTAGAGTTTGTTTAGGTGAGAGCCAGCAGCTCATTTTGTCTGTCCCTTTAAGCCAGACGTTTTCAGCTACGTTTCATTCATCTGGAACACTTTAATTTTGTTAGTAATGTTTCATTAACCTGGGAAATGCAGAGGTATTTTTCTATTAAATTTGTTACCCTTTTAAGCGTTCCAGATAATTTAGTTCCAGCAATAAACTGATGCTGTTGTAAAGCTTTGGGGATTGGATAAATAGCTGGAAGATATTGTATGTTTGTTAGTTTAATTGAATAAGGCAAAACACAAGACAGCCATCTGCCTGATGGGAAAGCTGCCTTCACGCAACATCATTCTCCCTTCTTTGTAAGGAAAACTGATTCTCAGTCACGTTATGCATGAGCAAACGACGAAAATACCCCTACAGCTAGTCCCTTATTAAGAGCTGGAAATATTGAACTACCAGAGTCCAACGGCTTTATCCAAGAGCGTATCCTAAATTTCCATTAAGGGCAGGCTGAGAAACCCCAAATATTTCGAAAATTATATTAATAAATGAAAATTATGATTACTCATATTTGAATGTTAAATAGAGAATCTGTGTATTAATATGCTGTAAAACACTGCATAATATGAAAAATAATTAAATGCATGGGTGTCCGCGAAAACATCGCGGACGAAAACGTCACGGAGAAAAACTCCGCAAGGCGAAAACGGGGTAGGACAAAACATAGCATCGTGGGAGAAAAGACTGCAAAGAGAAAACATCGCAGTTTTAAAACATCGTGGTATAAAATATCGTCATCAAAATCAAAGCGGTCCAATAACTTCGTAGTTTAAAAACATCATAGCTGAAAATATCGTCATAAAAAATAAAGCACCTACAAGTCATTGCATGACGATAACATTGCAGACATGCTTTCTTTCAGGCTTTAAATGTTGTAAATGCATATTTGCATACTGATTTGTAAGCGCAAGAAGGAAAGAGGAATACTTTTATTTTTATATTTTATAATAGGAATTTTTCAGTTGAGGTTTGCAGACAGTTTATACCATAATTCAGTTTTGCTTCATTTATGCAGATTGCACTATTTCCAAATGTAAGCTGCAAATTAATTCCATTAATTATTGGTAAACTTTTATATTAATCATCGATAAAATTTTATATTAATCATTGATAGAATTTCAACAGTGGTACAGTTAATGCTGATATTAGCAAAATCAGCTTCTCAGTCTTGTAAACGTCATTGATCATGCTACGTACTTTACTGATATTTATATATGGTATAGATTATTTATACATGGATAGACAAGTTTATTATTACATACAGTATGAGTAGGCCTCATGTTTTGACCTTTATATGCATATTCTCTTTACGTTTTATCATCTTTAAGTACTTTTTGTTTCTTATAGGACGATTAAAATCTAACTAACTGTAGAATTAAACCTTTTAAAAGCGCGTCTGTTTTTCATTTTCAATCTGTTCATTTTTCGGAATTTAAAAACAAATGAAGATGCTTAACTTAATTATTAAGGTTTATTACATTATCACAGTGGATTCAAATTCAAATTGCACGCGGGCCAAATGCATGATCTGCTAGCAATAGACGTACCAATAAAATAAAATAAAATGAGATTTTTAAGCTAAATTAAAAATTTTTGCTATATATTTTTTAAAACGTACATATAAAAATAAAGCAAAAAAATTCAAATTTATACTTATTTTCTGCATGAAATCTTAAAGTTGGTAGCTGCAAGAAATTTCTCTTGGTCATAGTTTGTAATTCAAACTCATTGATAGCAAAATATTAAGATTTTCAGATTCACGTTTATTCAAATAATTGTAATATATTGAAGTTATTACTAAATAATTTACTTTCAACTCAAACTAAAAATAAATATAGGAAAACTTCTCAAGAGGGACAAAACTTGAGAATACACAATGGAATTTATTCTTCTTTCTTTTATTTATTAGATTTTAAGTGACGTGTACAGAAAAATTAATATTTGTAGGTATATAATTATAAACTCTTTCTTTCTTACTACACCTTTTACCTACATCCCTTCATGGCGTTTCGATTTTCATAAAGTTTGTAATTTGAAGGAAAATTACTAAAAAGCATCTGCATTCAAAATTGTAAATATCCATCGGCAGTCTGGCTCTTTTCGTAGTTTATTAATTTTCTGCTACGAAAAAAAAACCGGTGAAATGTAAATGTACTCCAAAACAAAAGAAGATTATTTGTATTGCAAAAATTCGTAACCAAGAATATTTATCTTTCAACAAGTACTAATGAAAGTATCTGGATCTTCAAATCTTGTGTAAGATTTATATCACAATGTCAATTAAGTAACACTAATTTTCTATATTTCTATATTTTCCGGAGGGTTGCATTTCTTTTTGGAACTGAAACTAATGCAAAATTGGACTCCAAATTACTAAAAAAAATTTCTTCAAGTTCTTGTCATAATAATGCCAATTAATTAAGAGGAAATGTATTCGCGGGCTGCATAAAATTGCTTCGGGGGGGGGCATTTGCGACCCGCCAGTTTGAGACCGTTGCATTATCATACGGAACTCTGAAAGAAGCCAAGAAATTTATAAAAAGCCACTTTAAAACTCAATGTACAGTACAATGTAAACCTTTGGAGCAGAATACTCACTTTGCTTAATAATAATGCCTGAAACGTCGTAGAGACATTAGGTTATTTCGAAGCAGGAGACATGAAAAATCAGCAACGCCCTCGCCGGGACTCGAAACACGGACCTCTCGAATACGCGCCGAGTGTTCTGACCACTACACCATGAAGGCATGCTAAGAAGGCGGGAGAAATACCTTATATGCGTCCCCTTTTAAAGGGCGACTTCGGTTTTAGGGGACCAAATCGCCAAATCTTGGTAGTGGAGAATCATCATCCACCAACGTTTTTAGCTCGATCGCCATTGTAGAGACATTAGGATTTATTTTGAAGCAGAAGTCATGAAAAATGAGCAATGTCCTCGCCGGGACTCGAACCACAGACGTCTCGAATACACGCCGAGTGTGCTGGCCACTACACTACGAATGCATGCTAAGAAGGTGGGAGAAATACCTTATAAAGTAATAATTGTACCAAATTTTGTGATAAACAACGAACACTCCTTTCCTGAATCTGAATGCGATAAAGTACGGCATACATTTAGAGAAAATTCGAATATGATTTTATGTTGCGGGAGGCAAAAAATGGAAAATGTTTTTCCCTTTATTCTTGATTTATTATTCAATTTCGTCAATGATGCTGGTATTCACACAGCTCGCACAGAGAGCAAATTACAGAAGACATGGCAGCGCAGTTCATTTTGTTAGAATTTCTGATTCTAAATAAAATTGATGATTGTGCTGCAAAGCTGTGTATTTAAAATACTTTATGAGGATTTTATTATTTGACTGACTTAAAAAACAATAATTCCTTTTTTTGCTATTTCAAATTTGTAGGCATGCACTGCACACTGTAAGACGACGCCCCTGGTTTTATCTCTTTGGCCAATAATATACTTTCTTTGGCCAATATAAGGGAAAGATATTGAAAAGGGTTGATTTGAAGACGCAGAAGTCCCTTAAGTTCGGAGCAATATCTTTAAGTTTTGCAGTCCAAACTGAAAACTCGTAATTTTGATTGGCTGTACTTTGGAAGCAGAAATCTCGAAAATCAGAACCTAAATATTTGGAGAGCTTCGATTTCACTCAACTAGAAGAATAAGTTGTTCTAGTCTTCTAGTCACTCAACTAGAAGAATTTAGTTGAGTGAAACCAAAATAGGAAAAGGAAGAGTTACAACAATGGCACCATGCTGATTGATTGTTAACCCGATTTGCGTATTTAATGGGTCGACTTCAGTTTTGGATTACTTCAAAAATCAGGAAAAGCATTTTTTCGTGTTTTACATACTAGAATGTCAAAAAATTGCTGTTGCTATAGTGCCTTCAAACTGGCGAGCGAAACTTGTTTTATTGAAGCCTAATGCCTTATTGAATCAAAGTATATGTAAGTAATATCAAATCAGGAACATATAACTCATGAGTTTGTAAGGTTCCTTTATGTTTATTAACCAGTTGTTTTATGGTTTGAATCTTTACTGTCACTTCTCCCTGACGTTTTCCCGCCAGAATGCAAATTATGTCACGAGTATTTATGGTGAGGTTTTTAGAATGTAAGACAGAACATATTCTGCCTCTAGAGGCCACATTATTGGGTTGTTGGATCAAATAAAGATTTGTAGTCTTCGACCTTGCACCATAACTGCCTGTAGTTCAATATCTACTCCGGTTTTAGCCAACTTCACGTTAACTGATCTAGGTAGCTTTTGGTTACTTGCTTATTTGAAGTTAAATTTGAACTTAAATTTTATATTTGATTGACTGTAACTCTAAGTTACATTACCGCAAGAGGTTGGCTGATTTGTAAGCACCAGGTATGCTTTCCATTTTTTTTTTATTTTAAATAAAAGTCTCTTTTACACCATTCTCAAGTTTCAGTTGCTATTTTAGACTTAGCGATAATTCGCTTAACTTCTACCGAGAGTTTGGACACTCTTTGAATGATTGCAAAATATTGATATATTGATATATACTTTATAATGTTTTTATAAATCAACTGATGGAAGCTTTTAAAAATAGCAACTGATTAAAAGCTCAATCAAATTCTGAAACTTTCGAAAAGATTTGAAATCGTTAGATTTCAAAACTAAGGCAATTAAAGAATGTTTACTAAGAAAATTTAAATTGTGTAACTAGTGTAAGCTAAAATTTGAGATATAAAATAGGTATTATATGTGAAGTATTTTTCTTATGTGAAGTGCCCGATTTTTGCAAAAATTAGAAATTCACACTTATAATCTGAATAATTTGAACTAGAAAATAAATATGCAAGCAACAAAAAGAACAATGTAAAATTTATGTAAGAGATGTAAAGTAAATTTTAAGTAGAAGTAAGAGAGTAATTTTTTCTGGAAAATAAGTGAGTTGGAAATAACTAGAATGAAACACAAACGACAGTAAAAAATCTGATGTAGCCGGTATATGACCTTCCATCCATGCTATGTTTCAAATAACAACGAGCTTTAAGTAAAGTATAACGCCCGGCTGAACGTTTCTAAACAAAATCTATTTTGTTGTTCCAGTAAATAGAAAGATCTGCATACGAAATTTTGGATTGGTTTTTCTAAAATTATATCAACATAACCAAATTTTTGCAACTTTATTTTAGAGGGCGGCTGAATAATATGTAGCTTATCTGGATTTTGATTAAAGAAAAGCTAAATGTTTATAATATATTTAAAATAAACACTTTTAAAAAAGGAATACCATAATTTAATTTCCTTCTATGTTATTTCTATAATATCAAAAAATTTGAATTCATTTTGACTTTTCCACGAAACTCTGGAACGTGTTTCAAGTAAAGTACCACATCCGGTTTATCAAGAAGAGTTTTAATTAAAGTACTACAGTCGGTTTATCATACCTAATCAAAATTTTAATGTTGGTTTAACCCTATGCAAGTTTAAAATGCCAAATCTGAGGAATTTTGAATTATATCATAATATAGTTTTTCACAACAATCTGTTAAAAGTTTCATGTAAAGTATTAGTTCTGGTTTATCGATTTAAATCAAAATCTCATAAGTTGCTCCCAGTGATGTAAAAGTCTTAAATGGTAAAACTGGTTGGATTGTATTTTAATATAATGTTTCATTAAAAACTGTTATGGGCTTCAAGTAAAGTACAATTTCAGTTTGTCCAATTTTACCCAAAATATAATCATCTTTTTATATGAATGCACAGAAGAGAGAAATTTTGGAAGTTTAATATAACTTCCAAAAATTCCTGTTTTTTATACTTAAGCTTTCTGCATTCATTAACGGAAAAATTCGTAAAAGAAAAAATGGCCATTATCGTAAGAGAAAAATCGTCACTCACATACACACACACACCAACAGATATCAATATAAAATGTTTGTGGGTGATCTAATGCGTGCTTATTCATTGAAAACCCACTTCTAATTTTTGGAATGAAACTTTATCTGAAAACTTTACCTCCCTTACCTATGTACACTAATGTACAAAATTAAGAGAATTTGAAAATTATGTCTATTTTTACGAAAAATATTAAACCAAAGGTACTAATTATGCTGCCGAAGAATTATGTAAATATTCAGAGTCGAATACGTACACGTGTATGTCTGTGTTGCCGTGATTGTGGAGGGGATCTAAGCCCATAAGGGTTTTTCAGCGATTTGTGTGCTCGTACTCCTTCACGACATTTGCTACGTTTCTCACAAGAGCTGGGTAAATTTTTAAGGCTTCAGGTTAAAATGAATAGCCACCAACGTTATGGATTACGGAATGAGATGGAAAATTGTCGGTAGATTGAAGTCAGGTCAATCACAAGCGCAGATGGCTACAGAGCTCAATGTAACGCCCAGTGTCTTTTACAATTTGTGGAAACAGTTTCATGACACTGGATTCATACCGAGAAGACATAGACAAAGTCTACCACATTCACAGCGACTAATAAGGAACGTTATTTGGCACATTCAGCGCGAAGACACACAACTTCTACAGCTTCACACTTCTCAGGTTAGCTGTATGCTGTCACTGGAACCCGAGTTTCACGTTCTACAGTTGCCTGAAGGCTTCATGAGATAGGGTTGTATGCCAGAAGACCCACTGTTTTGTTTGCTCCTTTTGCAGATTTTATAGTAGAATCTAGAAAGTCTCAACCACTCAAAGAGCTAAATCTGTAGTAGTAAGTAGCATAGCATTAAGCTTAAAAGATAAACCATGAAACCTTTTTTACAGAGTTACGTGATATGCGGCTTAGTATTATATTAAGCGTAAAATTAGCCAAAAAGCAATCTTAGTCTGATGTAAATTTTGAAGAAAAAAAAAGAAGAACTAAATGAAAAAAAATTAGGGAAAAATATTATTGCTTCTGAAGAAAAGAAATCTCTAACTAATCGCTCTGAAGATCGATAGACCTTTTAGTCTACGTCAACGTCAAACAGTAAAAAAGCAACGATTTCCTTTTTTCCTAGCAAACACGTTTTTGCTCCTAAACAGAACTGACCTGAGTGTGATCGGCCTCGAAACTGATGAAATGTTTTCAAAATTTACACCAAACTAATGCGTTTTTTCTCTTAATTTTAGATTTACATTGGTGTGTTTCACTTCCAGTTTGATTACATTAAGTAAGCAAGGCTCCAGATAAATTCTGCAAAATTTTCTGTCTCTATAGATTCAAAATTTAAGTTAAAATGTTCAGTTAAATCTAAAAAAATTCTGTTACTGTAGATGACTATTAAAATTTCCGTAAAAATAAAGAAAATTCAGGATAGTTTGAAAGATTTTTTTGGATTCATTCGATAAAAATCTATGTCTCGCTCATGAGTTGTTCGTAATGATTCACACTGCACTCCAAATCCCGCAGATACGATAAAGTGAAAGAGCAAATAACTAATCAACATCTTGAAAACACTGTGCTTATACATAGTTCCTATATTAATCCATCAATATAAAGTGAAAACAATACTGACTGACTGATAACAGACCGAAAGACAGGGAGGTCGATTATATTAATAAAATTTAACACAGCAAAATGTGTAATAATTAATCAGCTACCTTGAAATCACCGAAGAAATTGTATAAAAGATAAAATTGACAAAATAAATAACGCAATTAGACCTTAGATCGGGATATTTTCAGACAGCAATGAAATCCACAAGTATTTTTTATAGCATTTATATCAAGCCAGGTATCTTAAGCTGATATCGCGCACAAAAATATTGAGAAAGGACGAATCTTTCTTGCCTGTTTTGCGTTTTGCTACCATGATAAAAAAAAAAAAAACTACTGTGTCATAATCACGGAGTTTTGAGGCAGCTGACTTGTTGAAATTGCGAATAATTCAACTTTCTGTGGCACTTTTATGTTTCTCTGGTAAATTCAGTAAAAACTGTTCGAAACAGATTATTTGTCTGAAATATAGGAATGTGTGACAGCGCATTTAGGTAGTATGAAATTCACTTAAAGTGAATATTTAACTTGTCGGCTAACACAATAATAACACACAAAGTTATTTTAAACTGTTGGGGAGTTTAAAAATTGTGTCATTGCAAATGCAAAAGCATGTCAAATTTAAATCCATATAAAATTCATTAAACTACTCCTGAAGGGTTATAACTGAAATTTTAACATAAGTGCTATCTTGCCATATTTAAAAAGATAACGCTGCTTTCCCTAGTAGCTAAGATTTTAATTATTTGCAAACAGCAGTAACAACAGCAGAAGAAGGGTTAAAATACCCTTTTATTTGAACTCAGATACATTCACAGATGGCACCATTTAGGCGTACAAATAGCGAGTACTTATGGCTCTAATTTAAAAGTAAGAAACATCAAACTAAACTAATTCCAAGTTGAATAATCAGTCTAAACTACACAGGGATTTTTAATGAGTAGTTGGCTCTTTGGCTAATTAATGTCAGCCAACGTAGATTAACTGGCAAGTAATATGCACGGCCTTGAAATAGCAAGCTTTAACTAGTAGCAACAACGAGGCCAAAAAGCAGAACACGCTGTGTCTAAAGTAGCTCAGACCTGAGCTTAAATAGTAATTTCTACCCTGCTTTGCATAAAGCGTGAAACTGAACACTTATTTTGGCAGAGAAGCGTAGGTAGGAAAACGAGAATATAACGGAAAGCTGTTTCCAAAATCCAAAAATTAACTGTTAGGAAAATAAAATAAAACGCTACAATTTTCACGTTTGAAAAACGCAAAATTAAAAGACAATTAATTTACGTAATTAATTTGTTCTTTTTGAAGCGTAAATTCCTGAGAAAAATTTACTAAGCTACCGTTCACCCTAGACCTGCATAAAAATATTTTAATGCAATATAGACTGTGTACACCGTAGAATATGTGGCGCTATCTATGAAACTGTTTCCACAAATAATTCCTGCGGAAACTTTGTGTTTTAGTTGCATTTTCCAAAGCTAATGCGGGATGGGACAATTTCGATGACTTTATAAAAAAATTTTGTTTGAAGCATAATATCACTTTAGAGAATATGATTATCCATATTCTGGCGTCTAAAAGACTTATAATAATACATGTCATTATAGTGTTTGGTTCTCTGTGGGAGCATAAATTAGTTCCAAAATCCTAATAGATCTAGATAACACTAGACACAGCGATAAACTTACGTAATAACGTGTGTCTGAAGTAACTACAGAGACTTGAAAAGGTTAAAGTAACCCTTTTATTTAAATCAGAACTTAATCATAAATGCACGTCTCGTGCTTATAACATTAGTTACCACTTGTGTACTTTAAGTACTTAAGTATTTGTGTCTACTTTATGTTGCAAAAGTAACAGCCAAATTCAAAATTTAAACTGAGCTTAGTAGTCGGAGACTACACAATGAACTTAAACTAAGTTGGCTCAGAACTATAACCGGCATAAAAATTTAGATGACGGCATTAACGCAAACAGAATAATTGCAATGTTATCAGATGTGAAAAAACCAAATGCTGTGACTCAAGAGGAAGAAACATGCTTTGTCTTACGAACACAAAATCTCAGCTTGAATACTCTAACTGATCTGCATTCTGGTGAGAAGGCGGAACCGAAGAAGTTATAGTAAAAGCTAACATTAGTAATAATTGACTAATTTAAATAATGGTAACTTTACATAATAATTATTAACATCGCAAAATCTTCCCGTATGTTTTAGTTACCGACGTGCTAACGAGAAAAGGCGTTTTTGGAATATAAGATCATATTAACACACTTATGAATTTCATCCTCTGAGAATTTGGAATCATGCATATTGCTATCCATTGAAATGAAATTGTAACATGATTTTGATGTAGATGCAATTATTTTGCAGACTCGCGCAATTATTTAATGAACATAAACATTCACTTATATAGTAGAAGAAAAGAAATGCATTTTAAATACATTATACAAGTAAAAATAATTGAAAATTTTTCGATTTATTTAAAATTTATAAAAATGATTGAAACATTCAACCATACCAATCGTATTCATATTTAATACGTGTTATATGCGACTAGTAATGCATATAATGTATGTGCTCCTTAACGTGCACGAAAAATACACTTATTTGGCAAAACTTTTAATTGTGCTTTTGTGACTTATCTATATTTGTAAATTTTATTCTTTTTTTTTAAATAATAGCCTTATAGTTAATAGTGGTTTCCCTTTGCCTTCTTTCAAACAAACTCAATCCGCCCCTCCTTATTAGCCTCTCGTTATCGCCAAAACGTTCTGTTTTATGATAAATATTATTACTTGGTAATTTCTACAATATAAAATTTGGTTCTACGTAACTCTGCCGCTATAGCATGGCTCGGAAAAGTAAAATTTCAGGAATCTTGTATTTTTCGACCTCATTGAAAAGATTTAGCCCTATTTTAATATTCTAGTTCTAATCATCAGTGGCAAAAAGGCAAATAATATCTTTAAGACATAATAAACATTATTGTCTTCAAGTTCAAAATATTCCATCCTCAACATTAAACATAATTCTTGAGATTCTTCAGTCATAAATTTGAAATTTATGCCAAATTCATGTAAAATTAGGGATTTACTTTTCATACCTTGAGAGTGTAACACTTCAAATCCATTATCCTTGTCTGTCAATCAAATTTTAACAAGAATATTTAAAATACTGAGTATTTCAATAGATGGTTATAAAATATTATAAAGATAATTATCTCTTTAACTTAGCTCAAAAACAAAGTGACAGAAGCGAGTTAGTAGTGTGGATATTTGCAGGATAAAACTCTGATATACACTCAAGAGCCAAAACATTATGACCAGCCGTACATTTTGCGATGAACGCGCCTGGAAGACGTGGAAGGCACGTGATCAGGTGGAAGTGGTATTTAACTGCTTCTGGAGAGTCTGAAGAATCATTCTTTCACTTACTTCTGTGTGTGATGGGAAAGGCTGCGGATCTAAGCGACTTTGCTAGAGGGCAGATTGTAATGGCTCGGAGGCTCGGAACAAGTATTTCCGAAAGTGCACGACTCGTGGGTTGTTCGCAATCTACAGTTGTTAGTACATATGAAAAGTGGATGAATGACGATGAAACCAGCAGTAGACGACATGGTGTTGGACGTCCACACGCTATCAAAGAAAAAGGTCGTCGGAGACTGTCTCGCATGGTGAAGCCAAGCCGGAGCCAGACAGTGGCTCAGCTGACAGCCGAATACAATGCAGGGCCAAGTAGAAGAGTATTGGAGCACACTGTTCAGCGGACACTGTTGGATATGGGGCTACGCAGCAAACGTCCCACTCGTGTGCCTTTACTGACCAAGCGTCATCGCCAACTGCGCCTGCGCTGGGCCCGGGAACATCGCGACTGGTCCATGGATCAGTGGGAGAGAGTTGCCTGGTCAGATGAATCACGGTTTGTCATTCATCACGCCGATGGCCGTGTCAGGATACGCCGTCTTCCAGGCGAACAGTTGCTCCTTCAATGCACAATAGGTCATACACAGGCCGGTGGTGGCGGTATTATGCTCTGGGGGACGTTCCCTTGGGCGACTCTGGGACCCGTGGTTGTGGTAGAGCAGACCATGAATGCTACAGGGTATCTGAACATCATTGCGGACCAGTTGCACCCTTACATGGCCTCTGTTTTTCCAGCTGGAAATGGAATGTTCCAACAGGACAATGCCCCGTGTCACAAGGCTACAATTGTGTTGGAGTGGTTCTAGGAACATGCTGCTGATTTTCAGTTAATGTCCTGGCCGCCTAACTCACCGAATCTCAATCCGATAGAACACATTTGAGATGTCATGGGACGGCATCTCAGAGGTCAAAGACCACTAATTCGCAATATCTCGGATTTGCGTGACCGTTGCTACAACATCTGGTACAATCTGTCTCCGGCCATCTATCAAGGACTTGTGGCATCCATGCCAAGGCCGGTTGAAGCTGTGTTGCGCGCCAAAGGTGGCCCAACTCGTTATTGATAGGTGGTCATAATGTTTTGGCTCTTGAGTGTATTTTCTAAATATTGCGATAGAATCATCTTGCTAAAACTAGCTTTAAAGGCAGCTTGCAAATGCTTCTAACTTCAAGTATTGAAATGCTATGCTGCTGCAATAAATGAAGGTTTAGTATACCAACCGTGAAGCGATCATTAGGTATACTTAATTATGTAAAACGTGAAGCAAGTATAAGACATGAAAGAAAAAGAAAAGGAAAGATTTCATTTTATAAAGACAAACGAAATCTTAAAAATCCAAGTAGAAAAGTTTGAACATATAAAGAGTAAGAAACATGTAATTACTTTGAAGGATTTTTAGCACAAAATTCTAGATATTATTATAGTACAAATTTAATACCTGTAATTTATCGATACTGAAAAAGGAGTATGTATCTCAACGAAAATTTTATTTTCTCATGTACCTGCTGAAATGATTTTTAAGTTATTGCATAAGATAAAATGTTCATTTCGGGAAGGCTTCAGTGTTTAATATTTTCATGAATAATGATAACAATACAAAACTGTATCATTATTTTGGTTAAAGAAGTTCTAAAACCTTTATTAGAAAACATTGCTGAAACTTAGTTTAACCTTTATCGCTCTGCTTTTGATGGTCATCAACGAGCTCAGCTCCTATACCACTTAAACACCGCAGTGGAAGCAAACGAACACAGCTCGCGTAATAAATTTACGACTGACAGTTATTGCGGGTGTTTGGTAAGAAAGAACTGCTTCACCTCGTAACAACCGAAGGGTTAAACCAAGAGTTCCCAACGAGGTCGGTGTTAATCTCCATGGGGATCGAATAAATTTTAAAGGAGCTTACTATTAAGTGTATAGCTGAGTATGAACCGGCAAGTGATCGGCATAATTAAGATCCTACTGATTACAAAAATTTCATGAAAAAAATTTATAATTAAATTGTTTGTCGATCATGCAGTAATGGATAAAGTAACAGTCACAGAGTAAGGAATAATAAGGAATCGTGTAGTAAGGAAAAAATTATATAAAATAGACAAAAACACAATAAAATTATTTAATATTATAATTTTTATATCAATAATATTTTTTTAAAATATATAATTTTTATGCGATAAGTGCAATGTAAAAAAGGAAAACGCAAGAACAAGAGAAAGTACAGCAAAAAATAAAATAAAAGCAAAAAAAAAAACTTCGGACTGGAATGGAAAACAAGAAACAGGTCGAATATATTTAACAGGGTGATTTAAAAATTAAATTTAGCAGTTTTACGTCATATTAAAAACATTTGCATCAGTACTTCAAGTGCAGACCTCACATTAATTAAAACAAAGCTTTCGAGTAACTAGAGTCTCTGGAGTTGTTTCTGAAAACCTCTTTATAGTTGTAAAATTTAAAATAATAATGATGCAAAAAAGAATTAAACATAAATCCAATGAATCACGTTTTCAAAACTTTTCAACACATGAATCTGATTGTTATCTTTAAGTTATTTATGCACAATTACTTGTAGTATGATTATATGGTGTGCTGTATATTATGAGAAAAATGTACGGTCGTTGATGAAGAAACCATTCCGTTAAAGGGTGTCGACACAAGAAAAAGATTGGGAATCCCTGGTTTAAACGATTCCGAATAATTCTTTGTCTCCTGTTTCAGAATGAATAGTAATCAAGTGAAAGGTAAACAAATATATCACCGCAAGATTGATGGAAGCAGCTGTAAATATGCTAATATATAAAAATTCTTTTTTTTTATTATTTGAGATGGAAAGTGCTAAGTGACATAATTACAACATCAAGCTAATTAAAGAATTTACAGAATAAAACTGAAAGATATATCTGTATTGTTGATTAGCAGTAGATTAATAGCTATGCTTGTAAGGTTTTAGTTAAACTAACCAAGTTTTATTTTAATTTAAATCTTTTCTATCTCCTCTCTGTTTCAACTTCCTGTCAGAAGAAGCGCGCGTTTTCAGCTTATGCTAATTTTGAAGCACAGCGAAGTACTATTTAAGCCTCTCGGTGTGAGAGAGCTTAGCCTCAGATCACGGTCACGCCGCTCAACGTTCGTCTGACCAGCTAGCAGTTTAAATTTATAAGCCATAGTGCTTACTACGTGATTGCATTGTAAAACAATTTGAAGTGCGTTAGTATTAGTATATCTTGCTACGCATCCTTTTAGATAGAGGCCAATCTCCGCGAATTGCTCTGCGAAGCAAAGTTTGATTTAATTTCTATTTTAGGTTTAGTATTTAAATTTATTTGATTGTTAAGTTCGACCCAAGTGCGGTCTTTTACGTTCTGTATCTCTCCCGAGTTGGGAAGTTTGTATTTATAAAAGAGGATTCAAATCCATTCACGTGCAGTTATTATCCAACCCAGCAGTTACATCAGAACATAGCGTACCTTCCGCTCCCTGTTCCAATTCAGGACTGAAAACTTGAGGTTAAGAACCCTTTACAGAATTTAACATGTTCTCCAAAAACACGCACAGAATGTTCAGTCCTCATATGCTTACAAATTACACATCTCGCAATTAAAATTCAAATGTATCTTGGACTGAAGAGGCTTATGAAAAAAATATTGAATTTAGAAGTTATTATCTTTGCAAAGTACGAGTATTGAGAACAAATGTGTCTATTTTTTTAATTTGGATTCTGAATGAAAAAGATTTGAAATCACTTAATTTCTTTAATTATTCACCAAATTCTTTGAGTTTGCTTTTAGCCGTAAGCTGCATCATGTGAAAGATCTTTTAAATCAACTGAGTTGATTAAAAAGTTCTTGTATATCTTAAGTTAGTTAAATTAGTTCGATATAAAAACGAAAAAGATTAACTTAATGTTATTAAGAATGATTGAACTATTTTAGAAGAAATGAGCAATGTTAAATCAACTGAGAATAGTAAATCTATGGCTGTAAAGGACAAATTATAAATGTTTAAACTTTATATTCCCAGAACTGTACGTATTTCACTTAACTGATGTTGACTATTGTCCGATATTATTTTAGGAGTACCTAAGATACTGACACGTGTTTAATTATAAATGCAGTGCTGCATTATTATAAAACCTCTAATAAAGTGACTAATTAATCTGAGTGCTAAAAATGAAATCGTGTACAGCACTTCTAGGAAATTCACCAAATCAATTTTTGCCTATTATTTCATACAGAAATTTAGTTAACTTCCCTGCTGTGATGGTGGTAAAAGAACCGGGGGCCATAGCTTTGGTCCCGGGTTTGAACCCCGGAGAAGACATGGATAATGTAAGCACTTAAAATATTGTGGAGGCGAAAGTCCTAAGAGGCTGGCGAAAGGACAAAAAGTAGCCTTTTGAATCCGCCCCCGGGAGTTTTCTGCTTCAAAACCCGGATGGAGCTAAGCAAATTCGTATTGTTACTTGTACGTTGCCCAAGCCCCAAGCTAATAAGACGAGTAACACTTGCATATTGGCTATGGTAAAATTCGTGGTCTTGATCTGATGTTACTGTCGGACAAAGGAGATAAGTCACAACAACAATAAAGTACTATCAAGCCGAACGTCCTCTTGTGAGGTTGGTTGTAGAACAAGATAGGTAAGAATTCGTTCCCCAAGGAACGTTCTTGTAAAGGGAACCCTCCTTCAGGCGACCATTTTCAGAGCAAATCATCCTTTAAAATTGAAATGAAGTTAGACAAGAGTTAAATTGTAACCTGTAGCCCAAGGTGCAAGACAAACGAAGGACGCTTACTACCCCTTGGCCTCGTTGAATTCATGGACCTGATCTAGATCGTCTGAGGTCAGGAGGATAAGAAACAATAATGACAACACTAGTTGATTTTTATTTAAAAGCCCGAATAAACCTTCATAACAAATGTCTTCTCAAATTGCTGTAATTATGGGAAAAGCAAAGCTTCCTTTAACCTGTGAATTGTCTTTGGAATCCTCTTACAATGTATAAAATATTTGGTGAGGCAGAAATTGTTTATTTAACGTTCTTAGTATAATTGTCCTAACTCTTATTTCAATTTAAAGATTCCTTGTGAAAAAAAAAAGTTATCATTTAACCGGTAATCTTTCAAGGACGTCAAAGAACACACTGTTCACGTTCTTAAAGATTTCTTGATCATTGAAATACTCTCAACTTGTTACATAGTCATTATCGGCATTTATCGCATTTAAGTTTTCGTAGGATCTTAAGCAACTGGAGTTAGTAAGTTATGTTTTATTTCCGGTAACTAGCTGATTTTTTCGGTGGGTTTTATTGAGACGCAGTCGAGCTCCTGAATGTTCTCGTTTGTGGAGCAAATGAGGCTGCCTAGTATGGTCATATGGTCGTTTATCGACTAGATGGATCGGGCTGTTCTTGTGTTCTTACCCTGTGTATCGAGAAAGATCAGGACAGTAAGGGCAACATACAATTGTGCATCATCTTGTTAAGAGGTGGCGTCACACGGGCCTCAAAGAGAAGGCACACAAGATAAGGCCCTTAAGACGTCAGACGGCCTTAACGGCGGCTATTCACATTATCGGCTATGAGAAAAAGAAGTGACCGTTATGTGTACCCAAAGGCAACCCATACCAGAACGTTAAGCGCTGGGTCAGTATCACGATGACGAACGCAAACCAGCAACTTTCATTTTCTCAGTGACGTTCTGCGTGACATGGCTGTATGGCCCGCAAAGCCGAGTAAACAACATATCTGTCCTCTCATGTGTTAGTGGCCCGGGGCCGCTGAAATCCTACATGACGTTCAGTATGGTCATTCTGGACCTGTAGATTCCATATTCGCGTGAAATCATGGGATCCTTACAAACACGAACAGTAATATCGTGGAACGTTACACTGCAATCCCGAAACGGCTACGATCTCACCGCGCTCGAATTCCGGCACTTACTTGTAGGAGTTTCTCCTTTTTCAACGAGGCATTACACGAACTTTAAACAAACATCCAACGCTCAAATGCTATTTACAAATGACAAACCCGCTGTGCAATCTTCCCATTATACACGATTTAAATGTCATTATTCATCCCATCTTTGCGCACATGCCCTGGAGTGCTAATCATTTGCATATCTTAGCATGCAGTACCTTTCATGCAAATTTCATGTTTGTTGTGCGCTTCTTTGCATGATGTAGCAACTTTTATAGCCGTCAGTACAGTGCATTGTTGGCCATGAAATTAGCTACACCAGGCAGGAAACGCACAGCAAACATGAAATTTGCATGAAAGGTAGAACATGCTAGGACATGCCAATGATTAGCTTTTCATGGCATGCGCATGTTACGCTATCGGAGGAAGTTTGAAAATTTTTTAACCTGTGAATAAGGGATAGATTTATTGCAACAAAGATAAAGTAAGTTTAAACATATTTCCCCAAATCTAGTCAGATAACTAATGATTTAAATAAAATAAAATGTGAAGCACCGCTCTTAATATTCCATATCTGATTAGCGTTGAATATAATAAAAACCTGTGATGTAACTTCAGATCCGATGATGCAGTAAAACAGATCTGCCTGACGCAGTAGGAAAGGTCTGAGTACAAATGAAGAGAATTTAAATTTCATCTACCACACCACTGAGTCAGAGATAGTATTTTCGGAGGAAAGGAGTTATTAGGTATTTTCTCCTTCCTTTCCACATGCCTTCGTTGTGTAATTGGAGCATATTCGAGAGATCCAGGGTTCGAATCCCGATGAGGACACTGCATATTTTTCACGTCGCCAGCATCAAAAACCCTAATGACTCTATAAGTGGCGCTTGAGTTAAAAAGGTGGTGGATAATAATTCGTCACCACCAAGATTTGCGATTGGATCCCCTAATCCCTAGTTCCTCCTTTAAAAGGGGGAGTATGTAAAATATTTTCTTGATCCTTTCCTCCTGCCTTCGTGGTGTAATTGGAAACATACTCAATGCGTATTCCAGAGGCCCAGGGGGCTCGAGTGCCTGGGAGGACAATGCGCCTTTTTTTACTTCGCTAGCATCAAAATCCCAAATGACTCTATAGAGTGATCTCTTAAAATGGTAAGATTTTTAAGTGTGCAAAATAAATAGACCCGCAGAAAAGTATTACTGTTCAAAAGAGTATTAAATTTTTTTTCAATTGCTAAAATTTGCAGTTTAACTAACCACGATAAAATTAATAAAATTTTAAAAAGTTGTTATAATAATTTCTATGCACATAACTTCCTAAGAGCTACGTTTCTACCAAATTAAATTGTCACGAGCATATATTTCTTTGCTGTTACTACATTGTACAGGTATACAACATCAACAAACCATTTCGTTTGGTTCTGTGTGGTTAGATCTTGCGAAACTTCTTGGCAAAGAAACCACTAAACATAATATTGAATTTGAAACTCTTCTCATTTGTGTGTTTATATTTTACAAGTATATTAAAATCTAATACATCCTATCCTCTACCAAACTGGGAAGTTAAATAGCTTTTAATAAGTTTTAAAAATATAAAATAAATCTGCAATATATTATAATTGAAATCCTATTTTGTGCTTGTTGTTTGTGTTTTGAAATTGTTTCAAAAATACCAGAAATTTATCAATAATATTATTTGCATTTATGAGCAATATCTCAATGGATTTGCAAAATACTTCAAACAAATTAATCAATGATGATTTGTAAGCATACATTCGTATACGTATGTCACATAAAGTGTGTCGTTTTGGATTTCGGATTTGATTTTTGAATTTTCGTATCCTACACTTAAACTCTTTACGCTGCTGACTTTTATGAAAACTCTATGTATTCTGCTATTATTAGTAAAGCATTAGATGATTGATAATTATTCTTATAACCTTACAATTGTGGTGGCATTTATCTGTGAATGCGAAATTATTTATGTTGCTTCGATCATTCATACGTCTTTTAAAAATTCTTATTCAATCTTATACCTAAGCAACCACATTAAATATACTAATAAATGGAACTTGCCAAATGATAAATATTACAACTACTGTCATCTTTAATGTTACTTTAACTTTTCTGTTTTTATATAGTAAAATAAAAAAAGCACTTACTGCTATGTGTTACTGTATGGCTCATTAACTGTGTACTATTTGCATATCTTGAAGGGCATTGAGAACAGCAGTAATTTTTCTTCTTAACTGCTGTAAATACTGATGTCTTGGAAAATCCTATTTTGACGCGAGAAGGGATAATGCTCGGAATTACGGTATTCCGTGTCTGAAAATTCGCTTCGTTTTTTACTTCGACGGAACTTTTAGTTAAATTTTCTTGACTTTGACTTGGAGATGCTGGCAAAAATGGCCTCCAAATTCGAGTCGTCTTAGAACTGCTTGAACTGGTTTCTGATTCATAAGCATTTTCAAATTTCCTTTTGGATAGTTTTTTAAACATTTCTGTGCCGCAGGAACTCTGATTTCCAATATGAAATATTTCCTTTTGTTCATCTAAAGATGATGCAGCAATCCTCGACAAGTCAGGAACAAAACTCGGATGATCTTCTCTCCAAAGCAATTTCGAACTGTTGGGTGGGTATACAATTGATGTTGGTTCATTCATAACGGTAAAGCAGTCCAAACAAGTATAATTCAAAGAGTGTGGGGTCGATTGATTAATGCACTGGTATAAACGACCGCTCCAGTTAAAACTAGGCATTGTAAGTAGACTGCAATTTGGATACAGAGCAACTGACATTGCAATAGGTTCTTTTTTTTAATTTGCAGTTATAAGTCTTCTTATTTTCTCTTTATTCAATTAAAATGCATGGAGCATTATTCTTACGGAAATTTGAAAAGAATGTCAATTTGTAAACATAAGCATAAAATTCATATATACACGTATAATAGACGTACGGTGCGTACCACCATCCTCATCAAAGATCTTATTTCGTCTGAAAACTGTAAATGAATTTCATTCACTCTCGTTAAAAATATCCCCAAAAACGATGTTAATGCAGCCTGCAAATATGAAGCATCGAACTGAGTCACTTATTCTGATTTTTTTCCGTCTAAAAGGTTTTCACAAATTCCTACTCATTATTTTTAAATGTAGCATTACCAGTGGAACTTTTGTGAAAGAAATAAATATTGACCAATCAAACTTTATCCACATCTATGATATCATTTAGAAAATACGCCCCTTATAACACAATTAAGACCAGAAAGGAAATAAAAGAAAAGCTTTCATGTAAAGATAAAATTGAAGAAGATACTGATTAGGTTGGTGAATAAAAACTCGAATCATATCAGCGATAACAATAGAGTTATTGACTAAGAACAGATACAGTCATCTCTTTATGGAGGTTTAACTGTGGGCGTGAATAAAAGGCTAACATGTAAGGTCACCATTCGAAAGATAACAGTAAAAGCCATAGAATTCAATCATTCATACACAGAAAGGTGGCAGAACTGACAATTGTTTCCAGATAACTAAGTTGATACTTGGGTTTGAAGTTCGATGACGATAGAACGGAAGTATCATTGAAAGCGAAAATCACAGGAGGTGCCCCAAATTCTAAACCCGCATTTACAAATCAAAGAGGCGCCATTCCATTGTTTAAAATACTATCTCAATTCTAAGATGTCTACCAAAAGGTCTCTTAACTCTGACAGAGGGCAATAAGCAATAACAAATCACGTGACTTAAAGACATTTCCTCATTTATTTCGCTTGATGTAAAAAAAAAACCAAACAATTCTTTTGCGCCTAGATGCCTTAGCAATACCGAACAGCAGTTGCCAAGGCATATTTGATTGCATTACTGATAGGTATTAGAAATATATTTTATTAATTATAATATAGTGCAAGTATTCTTAAAAATTATGAATTAATGACTTTATAAATTAAATAATAATTACATTATTTAAAAACATAATATATAACGTCTTAAAAAGTTCGTTTATTGCAGCTTAAATCTCTAGTTAACCAGCTACATTTGTAACTTGAAAGATAAATTAAGATCGTATGCCACATCAAATGACAGCATTCTGAAATCTGGCTATCTGCCAGTCGCAACGATGATAAACTCCCTGGTAGTATAACATAAGGGAGCACTCAGACGATGATATAGTTGTTACAACTTGCAGCAGCCCATCTTCTGTAGCCAGGCTATCCGCCATTGCTACGTCACGGAAACAGTTATAATGGTTTTGCCTAAATATTCTAATTGTTTGGACGTTATTCTAACCTGGTCTAAGAACTGAATAATCATATCGAAATAAACGGGACATCTGGTAGACAATTTCGCTAAAACAGCTGCACGTTCATACATGAACAAATTTACCTCCCATGATTGGCAACAGATTAAACACTGTTCTACAGGTGTAAACGAAAATAATAGCTTTAAGTTTTATGACACTAGTGACAGCTGTACCATTGTCTGAACGTTTCCTAACAGCCCAAAAATTTGGAAAAATCCGCTATCAATATTTTTAACGTCAACTTTTCTTTAGTTTTTGTTTCTGGTTATTTACCAGCTATATGATTTCCAAAAATATTATACTACGTTTACTATGATTTTCATTATTAAAGTATTAATTATTAGTGTTTTATATGCATACAATTTCGATTTTGCTGTTGTCTCTTAAATTATTCGTCCGTATTAAGCACAATAATTAATTGCTTTAAAATTACATTTCCATGCCTGTCATGGCAATTTAACCCTTTGATGCGCGCGATATTATTTTTATAATTTTTTTATCTAAAAAACTCTATAAATTGAATATTATGATCTTAGAGACAAAAAATATATGAATTAGAAAACATCTACTCTTGCCCATTGATCTGTGGGTGGTGGTCGCACTATGAAACCAGCGCGCGCCTAGGTCTTTGAAACTTACCTTTTCCCGTGCGCATTTCCAAAAAATGACGAAATTTCTGAATTAAAAAAAAAACTGTATTTAAGAATTGCATTATATATAAATTTTTCACATTATTTAAAAAGTAAATCGTCAGAAAAAATGAACAAATAAACATTTATGCAATTTTTCTATAGCAGTGAAAACATAAGAATCTACATAATAAGGAGGTTCGGATAAATGTATAAAGAAACTCAGTAAAATAAGTATAAAAAAAAGAAAAGGAAAAAATCTCAGTGTTTTTATTAAATGTCAAAGAACATTTTTTTTTTGTGAAAGCATATTTTGTTTTTTGGTACATGCATAGATCCACATTGCACGTTTCGCACATGTATCTTGTTCTATGAAGTTTCTCCCTTGCGCTGCAAAATGTACCGCCGGGATTTGCATTTTATAGGTATATGTCTAGAATTATTTAGTCTTGTTTTGTCTGGCATATGAAATTTATGGTTTTTTATGTTAATAGGTGGGGAGGCTTGGTCTTTTTGACTTTGATACGGATATTTCGTTTTTTATTCGTATTTCTTTTATTCGTATTTTGTCCCAAATATTTATAAAATATTTTAAATTTAAATAAAACATTTACGTTATTTCAATTTTTAATTATAGCAAAGCATATTTACATTATATTTAAAGCATACAAAAAGAATTATAAAATTGCATTACTAGCACAAGAAGCAAGCGTGTTGAGCTCAGAGAAAATTCTCTGGAAATGAAAGACCTTTCCACTGGGCAGGTGCATGTATTTTTTAGTACACTCACTTCCAAAAGTTAAGCATGGAGAGGAAAATGCTAATTTCCGGAAGCCAGTCAGAATTGAAGAGGATGCAATTCGCTGCAGAGGTAAATGGAAGTATGCAAATATGTTAGGTAAGAGCCAGTCCCCAGGCAGCACGTCTCCAAAAATATACGTATAATTTTGGTGAAATAAGGGTATGGTATTTTTTGCACGTTACTTTTACGAAATTTATACGAATAAAAAAGGATGAAGATACTGTTGACTTTTTATCGTTATTTTCCACACGTTATTTTTACGAAAATTATACGAATCCGTATGTACTGAAAAAAACTTCCGACTTTATGGTATATTTCACTCGTCACTTTTACGAATAATATACGAATTTTAAAAAGATTGAAAATGAAGTTTTATTTCAAAATATTTAGTGTATTTCTGGCATTTTACTTTGTTTTCCTTTTCCCCCGATTATGAAAAAAGGGTAGGCATTTTAATGTGCTATCAAAATTATTTCTATTTTTAAATCGTCTTAATGTTTAAAATTAAATTTCCTCTGGATAAAAGCCTCTACGAATTTGAAAACAATCTTGATATTTTATATAAATATAAATTATTTTAAGCATTATTCTAGCATTCATATATGAGGTTAAAATTTTTCAATGAATTTTATCATGTGAGCTAAATTTTTATGTACATTTTTGCAAAAAAATATATTTTCTTGATTTAAAGATCTTCAAAATAACTTATTTATTTTCTTATATCAAATTTGTCATTTTTATTCATATCAACACTTACATTAAACTACACAATTTAATTTCTTTTATGAAAATTCCATTACCCATTTAACTGAAATAAGCTGTATATTAAGTTTGTGTACTTACTGAATTTGGTACAATATTCGCCTTGTTTTATTTAGCAAAATTTGGCAATTAAATTGGAACAAGACTCAGAGTTTAAATTGCGCCGGAGCCCCCCCCCTCAGAGCTCGGCTCCGGTACTTCTTAGTTTTGGGGATAATTCATAATTCTAGCCGGAGCGCACCGGAGCCCTAAATCCACTTCTTTTATGTACTTGAACAAGAATTTCAATAGAAATTTGGTCTTGAAAGTTTTATTTTTAGTAATAAAATTATATTAAAAATCGCTTATTAAGTTTTAATTTAAATCTTTGCATTTTATTTAATTTCAACTACTTAATCATTTTAATAATGAATTAATTATTAAGGATATTAATCATTTTATTTAATTTGTTCTTCCTGTTTCCTGAAGGTCTTCCACAAAGCTCCTGCACTCTTAATTTTAGAAATTAAGTCCTGACAAGAGTAGCAAATCTTTCATGTCGAGGAATAAAATATAACAGAAAATGCTCGAAATTGTTTAACTTCTTGTACAACAGTTTAATGTAGACCAAAGAGATATACATCGGATAGTTTAGTTTCATCAACGTTTATGCCCATCAGGATACGCATGAAAATAATCTTTTAATTTATTTTCCTAAATTTCTTTTCGAAGCGCTGTGAGAGCAACTTTTTTCCTGTCCGCAAAATTTTACTTTTCAGAAGGCAAGAACTCGTTTTCGAGAATTCTACGTTTTACTCTATAACTTGCATGCAAATCCTGGACGTTCCCGCGCCCTCTGACCTTTCTCAAAATAGTTTTTAACAAAGAACCTGAAGCTTTGCTTTTAGAGACATTGTGGGGGCAAATGCTCGCCCGCCGTCACTTTGTTTACGATAAGAGAAATATTCATCTCCTTTCTTCTTGCTTAAAAGCAAGATTGCAACAGATTGCTACAAGAAGAGAAATGTTTCTCTACGGGCAACTTCGCTTTCACTGGGGTCCCCGAACCAAGAGCGTTTTTATACAACACTG
>KK118865.1:54431-169643 GCA_000611955.2 Stegodyphus mimosarum
TTATTCAAATTATACTTCCTAGGCTACTGCCCCAAGTTCAAGATTTCATCGAGCTAAGAAACCCAACGACGTTAGACAGATTATTTGAGCTCGCAGTACAATTTGAAAGCCGAAGAACAGCCGACAACGAGCGACGTCGCCAATTTGAGCGAAGAAGTCAGTGGAGTTCGCCAAGACCCCAGCAGAAGCAAAATCAAAGTTACGGGAATAAGGCGAAGCAATGGCCGAAGAAAGATGTGTCTCCTAAATCGAGCGGCGAACGAAGGGAATTCAATAGAAGAACAAGCAAAGATTCCGAGAGCAACCAGAATAAGAAGAATTTAAACTAAGATGGATTTCTTCGAGGAAGGTGAAGAAGTCCGAAGCAGCGCAAAACCCTTCCACAATTAATTTAAACACCGTAGTCGTGAAGAATTTGAGTCTACCGAAGATTGAAGTTTTAATTAACAACATACCGGCTACGGCTCTCTTAGATACAGGAGCCCAAAGCAGCTTTATATTAGAAAGATTTTTCAAGAAGCACTTTCGCCGTTACAGAATTTTTAGTGCAAGAGACACGGATGTCATAGCGGCCCAAGGAGAGAAGTGTAGCTGTTTAGGCAAAGTACCGTTGTTCGTGCGTATCAACGACGAACAGGTAAAAATTTTATTTTATATTGGGCGAAACCTGCAAACATGTATTATTCTGGGTGTGGACTTTTTTAGTTTGGCAGAAGCAAAAATTGATTTCAAAGGGTGATAGTGAACGTTAAATATGAAACCAATAGAAATCAAGTATGATAAGCCCCCCGCAGCTGGACATGCAGCATCTACCGGCAGAAGAAAAAGAAAAACTCCAGGGCCTGGTAAGTGACTTTTCGAATTTATTTAGCGATGTACCGGGTTTCACACAGGTCATAAATCATAGTATTGAAACGGGGGATGCTCAGCCAGTTAGGCAAAAGGCCTACCGCTACGATAAATTCAAAGAAGAAGTAATTGAATATCATATTAAAGAGATGTTAAAGAATAAAATCATCACGCCAATTTCTAGCAGTTATGCTAGCCCCGTAGTCCTCTGTAGGAAAAATAATGATTATCCGATTACGCACCCGAAGTGGTGGCGTTTTGCTATAGATTATCGCAAGTTAAATTCCGTCACAAAATATCCCGTATATCCGTTGCCGATAATCGAAGAGATAATTCGAAATATTTCGTCTACAAAATGCATGACTACGTTAGATCTTACGAGTGGCTATTTTCAAATTGGGGTAAAACCCAAAGACGTCCCCAAAACCGCGTTCATAACTAAGTCTGGTACGTACGCATTTCTTAGAATGCCTTTTGGTTTATCCGGCGCGCCGACAACGTTCCAAAGATGTATGGACATCGTCTTAAGACCGGTCCTTGGTAAAAGCACGTTCATATATTTAGACGATATTATAATTACAAGTAGTAATCTAGAACAACACTTGCAAGATTTAAGAGAAGTGTTTTCAATGTTAAATGAAGCTGGTTTAAAGATAAATGCGTCCAAATGTAAATTTGCCGCAAAAGAGTTACGCTATTTAGGATTTAAAATTTCCCAAAAGGGAATCGAAAGGGATCAATCAAAAATAATAGCTATTAAAAATTATCCTGTTCCTAAAACAGCGAAGAAATTATCGTCGTTTCTTGGGATGTGTTCATACTATCGGTCCTTCATTAAAGACTTTGCAAAAATAGCTGAGCCGCTGCTAAAGTTAAAAAGAAAGAAAGCTAGGTTTTCGTGGTCAGCAGAAGCCAACTTGGCGTTTCAAAAACTGAAAGACGCATTGACTCAAGCTCCCGTCTTAAAATTTCCAGAAGGGGATAAAGGATTAGAGATTTCAGCGGACGCTTCAGATTTCGCGATTGGTGCAGTGCTTTCCCAAAATGGTCAGCCCGTGGCTTTTTTCAGCCGAACATTAAATGAAACCCAGAGAAACTATTCCGCAACAGAGAGAGAAACTCTCGCAGTGTTAGCATCAGTACATAAATTTCGTGTGTTCTTTGGAAGTTCTCCAGTAACTGTATATACCGACCACGCGGCGGTCACTAGACTCTATTCTGGAAAAAAATTATCATCCAGATTAATAAGGTGGGCTCTCAAATTACAGGAATATAACCTAATAATTAAACATACGCCGGGAAAAGAAAATGTTGTGGCAGATGCTTTAAGCAGAATTAACTTAGATGAAAATGGAAATATAGTCAAAATAGCCATGCTGACATCCAAAGTATTAGATTCTCGTGAAACAGTAATAGCCGAACTCAGAAAAGATCCGGAGTTCAAAAATATATACAATTATTTGGCCGACCCTGAGAATTTCAGTCATCCGGATATTGTGCCGATAAGAAATAGGGCCGCAAATTACGAAAAAATTGACGGACTGTTATTCTATACGAAAACGACTAATGAGAATCACGAATACAGACTGGTTATCCCAGCTAGCATGAGATTGAATGTATTAGAAGAGTTGCATGATTGTGCCATTTCGGCCCATTTAGGTATAAGAAAAACTGCCCAAAGTGTTCGCGAGGCAGTTTTCTTTCCAGAACTGCAAAAGTTTACTAGGGCATATGTCCGGTCGTGCCCAACATGTCAATTAAATAATAATGTTAATTTCCGCCCGGCCGGGTTCCTAAATAGTATTAAATCAGAATTCCCAAATCAAATAATAGGCATCGATTTATTGGGACCTTATCCTAGAAATAAACTTAACAAAAGCCGATATCTTTTAGTTATAGTGGATCATTTTAGCAAATGGTTAGAGTTGATTCCGTTAAAACGCGCGTCTGCAAAAATTGTAGTAGATTCAATTCTAAATAAGTATATTTTAAAATACGTGGCGCCCCTAAAAGTTATTTCCGATAACGGTCCCCAGTTTGTTAATAATATTTTTGAGGAAATGTGTGCAAAACTGGGCATACGTCAACTAAAGATGGTCCCGTATCGTCCGCAGTCAAACATAGCGGAACGGGTTAATAGAAATGTAGTGCAAATAATTCGAAGTTACGTGAAGAATTATCACTCTACCTGGGATAGCCATTTAAATGAATTTGCATTTGCCCTTAGGACCGCCAAACACGATACTACACAAAAAACACCCGCTGAACTGTTTCTTGGAAGAAACATTTTGACACCCTTAGATAAACTTTTCTTTGTCCAGGAAAGGGCAGAAGAATTTAAAATGAGTGACATTAAAAATTTGATACGAGAAGCGACGGGAAATACAGAAATGGCCCAGAGAAAACAAAAATTATATTATGACGAAAAGCGAAGAGGGGTCAAGTACAATGTGGGAGATGAAGTACTAAAAATCAAGCATAACTTGTCAAATGCCCCAGAAGAAAAACTGGGAAATTTTTTTCCGCGTTTTGAAGGCCCTTTCATCACTGAGAAAGTTACACAGGCAGTTGTTATATTAAAGAAAAATGATGGTCAAAGAATTACTGCGAATGTTGACCAAATTAAACCATTTTATAATCGAAATAAAATGGACATATTTAAAGATTTTTTTCAGGATCCGAGGCAAATTACTCACATAGAAGATTTACCTCAGCGAAAACAGCAGGACCCAGCAAAAATGGCATCAAAAAGTCATAAAAAGAAAGCTCCCCCTCAACAAAGTAGAACAAATAAGAACCAAAAATGTGGATTCAAAAGAAAGACTGACGATGCAGGCCCAAGTAATAAAAGATCAAAACAGAATGGGCAAGGAAAGCCCAAAGTAGCCAAGAGAACTGCGGAAACATCGGAGAGGTGCTTGAGAAGCAACCAGCCGCGGTTGCAGGTGGAGAATCAACGTCCCGAATGCAGCAGAAACCAGGAGCGAAGGGCCCAGTCCAGCAAACGCCCAGCAGAGCAACTTCCTCCCCAGCGCAAGTACCCCAGAATGGAAAAAGGGATTTCCAAAAGGAAGAGGAAGAAGCAACAAGCGGAAAATGGTCAACAACCAAAGTCAAGGAGACTGGCCCAAGCTTCAACTTACCCAACTTTCAAGGATTGGACCAAAAAAAGGATGGCTGACCACAACAAGATAAGTAGTATTTCTTATTCCAAAGTTTAGTTAATTTTCGAGTGTACTGCAAGTTGCAGGGTCGATTTTACCTCAAGCGAGGTTGAGTTTTACGCCAAGTGGGCGATAAAGACTTACCTTGAAAGAAAAATGTTTTTGTTTAAAAATTGTAATTCTGCAAAGACTTAAAAATTACTTAATGTTTGTAAAGTAGATTCTGAAGCATTGTAAATAGATTAATTTTGTAAAAGCAATGAATTGCTTAAAAAAATGTTAACTAAATGATTTTGTATTATGCTTTGTCGAAAGACTTGTAAAATTTCTAGAATGAAAAGTCGGAAAATGGAAGAACACGATTTAGTTCTATGGACTATTATTTCAGTGTAATGTGATATTTCAGAAAAGTACCTTGAGAAAAGAATAGGAAGCACTTGCTGTAAGCTTAGAAATTTAACCTACATTTGTATTTCATGAGTGCTATGAAATTGTTAAAGTTTCATAAAATGTAAATTATGCTAGCAATTCACGTTAAGTGCAATATCAATGTGAATGAAGCATTATACGTGCAAACTGCGAATTGTATGCATGAAAAGTTAAAGTTTGAGTAATTTTAGAATGCAAGTGTTAAATAGGCTCTCCACTAAATACACTTAAAGTGTTAGACATAAAGCTAGTGAGAACCTCAGGTTTAGCTGGTTATAGGGCGTTTTTTGAGGTCTCGTAAGTTCTAACTAATGTTAGCCGATCGTAGGTAGGAGATTTGAACACCCCCGAACACAGAAAACTCGCAATGGCGGTTTGCTTTTCATCCAACACCGGTGAGAGAGCATTGGGGGAAGAATTTAATTGTGCTTGAACGATAATGTGTGTGTGCGAATTTACACGGGTAAGAATAAAGTATGTTACCTAGAAATTACTGTTATTATGTTGTACTAAAATTCCTTTCCTTCCAGATTTTGCTGGAAGGAGTAAGACTTAGATGAAAAAAAAATTTATTTGAAGATTTGTGTACCAAGCAAGTTTCGTCTGTAAATATTTTTCGCCAACGGATATTGCCTTGTAAGGGTTGGCCTAAGTTTAGAAGAGTTAAACTTTGACTATTTGTTTAGAATTGCGAGTTTCAACATGGTCCGTTTGGACCACAGTAGTTTAACTACCGCAATTCTGGCGGGAAGTATGTAAGGTTTTAGTTAAACTAACAAAGTTTTATTTTAATTTAAATCTTTCTATCTCTTCTCAGTTTCAACTTCCCGTCAAAAGAAGCGCGCGTTTTCAGCTTATGCTAATTTTGAAGTGGAGCCAATGACTATTTAAACCAGAGGTAGAAACCTCTCAATGTGAAGAGAGCTTTTAGTCTCAGATCACGGTCATTCTGTTCGACGTTCGCCTGACCAGCTACAGCTAAATTCTAAGCCATAGTGCTTACTACGTGATTGCTTATTGAAATAAAGCCAAGTGCGCTAGTATTAGTAATTCTTGCTACGCACCATTTAGTTAGAGGCCAACTCCGCGATTAGCTCTGTGAGCAAAGATTAATCAAATTTCTGTTTAGCTTTAGTTTAAATTTATCTGATTGTTCATTTAGACCCAAGTGTGGTCTTTTACTTTCTGTATCCCTCCCGAGTTGGGAAGTGATTTGTAAATAATATTGATTTAATGAAAGAGGATTTTAAATCTCTTTCAAGTGCAGTTATTATACAACTGAAGCACAGTATCTACAACCAGAACATAGCTGCCTTCAGCTCCCTGTTCCAGATCAGGACGTAGAGACTTTTCAGCTGTTCACGAAGATGTTTGCCAAGAATACGCACAGAACACTTAGTCCTGACAAAGTGCAAGCCGAATTCTGTTGTAAATACTTTATTCAGTGTGGTATATTTTATGTTTCTCTTGTGAAAGGTATTTTCAAATGTATATGTTTAGCTAAAGTAAGACCTGCATAGTTATGAGAATTCAATTGTGTTACATGAATGAGATGTGCGAGCTAGCAAAATTGAGAGAAAGTAAGCTAAAAGAAAAGCTAGCTGTTTGTGTGAATGCAGTAAGGCTCTTCAACCCATACTTAAGTTTAAATCAGGCTCTTGTTAGCACATTAAATGCAGTTTTGAAAATAGGGTGTCTTTATGGTCTAGTAAATCAATATCGCTAAGAAGTAGGTTGACGATTAGCTGTTAGTGTTCCGACACGTGCAGAAAAGAAACTAGATCAGATGTTTCGAGTTAGCAGATATCTCACTCCAATTCTTCTCGACATCGATGGGAGAAGAGACAAATTGTAGAACGAATGTAAGGATTGAAAGTGCAGATAAATTTAAATGAAATGTTTTTTTAAAAACTGTACCATATATGTGGAACAAATGTACGGATTGAAAGTGCAGATAAATTTAAATGAAATGTTTTTTTAAAAACTGTACCATATATGTGGAACAAATGTACGGATTGAAAGTGCAGATAAATTTAAATGAAATGTTTTTTTAAAAACTGTACCATATATCTGGAATATTTTGCTAAAGTCTTTTTTTCTTCCAGATTTTCTGGAAGGATGTGAGCTGCTAAAAAGTTGTACCTTTGTGAAGAAGGTTCCAGCTGTTTATAACGTAAACACATGCTTTATTGCACTCAAAATCTCATGTTGTAAGAGACTGGCTCTGAAAAATTTTAGATGGTTAGAATCTGAGTTCTCTAATGATGTCGTTAAGGATATCTTTTGTGTATACTTAAATTCTGGAAGAGAAAGTTGTGAGGATTCATTTAATTTATCTAACAGTTAATTTTTGTTTTAAAGCAACTTTCCTGTGATTCTCATTTTTCAGCCCACGGTTTCTTGGAAGATTGTTAATAAGTTAGCGCGCGTGCATTCAAATACGGTAGAAAAAACTAGTATTTAGAGGAAGGTTTTGGATGGTGATTTAGATTGTTATGCTCGTTTGAAAGCCACGTTGCTGTCTTGAATTTCTAGCGATTAGATCTCTGTGGCATTGAGCGCTTCTAGTCTTCACTCTTGTTACGCCCAATTTTATGAGCCAGAGCCTTTCTGCGTGTTAAATTATCTTGTGAGCCATTACGCTAAACTTATTACATTTAATGTTTTAAGTTCATTGTTACCTGTTTTGAGTTTCACCAGAAGTGTTGGCTTTGTGTACGCCCAAATGGGGCAATCTGTGAAATTACATTGAGTTGTAAAGAGTTCTTTACACCCTTCTCTGGAGTTTGGCATAATTAAAACCTGAAGGTAATTCCTCGCACGGTGTTTTAGCTCTCGTGAGTTTATGTTATCGAAGAAAACGAGACTCTACAGCGAATAAAGTATAACTCATTAGTTAGGGGTCTCATACCCTCTTTTTTTTTATCACTGACTACTTTAGGAAACTTTTGCCTCAGGAGGATTTAAATGCCCATATGCCAGAAGGAATAGTATATATTTACACATTCACGCCTTCCCTGAGATTTGATAAATGGAATTGAATCGGGTTGAGGTGACAAATTCTGTTTTATTATCATGATTCTCTAGGTTTCTTGTAGATAGCTGATTGCTATCTTGGGGTTTAGATGAATCCAGACTAGTGAATCATTTTTAATAGTTATGTATTTGGTAGTATTTTTTGGAAGTTTTCTCTTGACAATTTTGGAGGGTTTAGAAAAACCTTTAGGAAAACCTCCAGATTTTTTTCATTACTATCAGAAAAAGTATCTGGTTTCCTTTTAAGATGCAAATTTCATTGCTTTGTGTATTTAATTTATCAGCTGTCAGGAAGTGTAGCCTGCCATAGTAGTAAAAACCTCCCTGCTTACTCATTAAGAGTGATGCAAGATTTCATTACTTTGTGTATTTAATTTATCAGTTTTTAGGAAGTGTAGCATGCTACAGTAGTAAAAAACTCATTGCTTACCCATTATGAGTTCCTTTCTTTTGTCAAATATTTTTAACAGTTTTCCAAAGTGAATTTACACAAAGAACAATCTTCGGTGTATATTTGTCAAGCCATGCATAATATCCCTTGATTAATGATTTCCGTATTTTCATCCAGTTCGTATAATACATCTTCGAAAGTCCCAATATCCATATCATTCAGTAGTATTCTTCAGTATGACTAGTCGAACTTCCTGTACCGCCATTAGAGACTTAACAGGGCTTAGTGTAGCTATTTAATTAAAGAAACATTGAGATCTACAACAAGGCCTAAATCAGGCCCATTAAGTAGTAGAATTACCACCATACTACCTGAAATAACTTTAAATAGAATAAACAACTAAAATATGCACTTACACTCTAGGAGCTGGTGAAATTTACCAGCTACACCAACAAAAGCACATTATTGCATACTTTGTAAGATATAACACATGTTACTTACATGCATAAAAATATGTTACTTACATATTTAAATAAATAAAATAGCAGAATATCATAAACATCCTAGTTTTTCTTAAAACAGATAGGGAAATATTAAACACAATCAATATATAAATTCATTTCATTTACAGATACATATTTTATGAAATTTGACAATATCAGTTTAGTTATAAGGTTTCTCCTTAAATCTCTTAACTTTCTTAGTGAGCATAAGCTGTGAAACCCTATGTGGAGGACAGTGAGCAAATCTAGGCTATGTCCTTTAGTGTTGAAGAACTACAAACTCAGAAGGAGGGTTTAAAGTGACCCTTTAATTCAAATAATTACAACTCTCCAACTTGAGAGTAAGCCACTACTTGGGCTGAACTGAAATAATATGAAATAAAGTGTGTGAACAATTCAAATACCTAAACTTAACTTTAAGTAGGACGGCGAGGGAAGCCTAACTCTTAGTGAAATGCAATAAATGCGAATTTCACTAGCAAGCACTAGTAATTGCAATTGCCTATGCAGGCGAACTTTCAGTAGACAGAGGAAATCTTTGCGCGCACAGCCTTACGGCGATAAATCCAAGACTCTTTTTTTCTCCTCGTTAACTCCTGCCTTTTAAACTGCTATCAGATATATGCGATTTGCTTAAATATCTCGCTCGCGCTAAATTCGAGCAGCAACTGAAACTTTGAGATATCGATAGGAAAGTTCAAACTCAAAATAATTTGGTTAATTAAAATAATGAATGCTACATAGTCACTGTATTTTTACTTAGATCCTTTAGAGTATTAAATTTAGCAATATCTGGAATAAAACTTAGAACAATATTTTTCATAGAAGAGCATCTAAACAACAGGTGCTCAATGTCGGCATTACTCATGCCACATGGACAGGCACAATTTTTAATCGAAAACCTATTATAATAAAAGGGAAAGTGTCCATGATTAGTTAAAGCTTGGTTTAGATACTTGGACATCCTCTCTCACTTACAGTTGAGATTAGATGATATGTGAATCTTCCTTTAGAATCTGGGTCGTTCCACTTTGCTTGTCATAGAGTCAAACTTTTTCTTTTCAACAAGGATTTCAAACTGTCAAAGGAAGTCTTTACTTCAGAATCAATAATTTGATTTACAGTGGCAGCCTTTGCCAATCTATCTGCTAACTCGTTACCAGTGGTACCAATATGACTCTTCATCCAAAAGAGTTTAATATCTCTGAAAGAGCTAAGAAAAACGATCATATCTTTTATCTGTTTAATCAGATCGTTACTTGGATAAACATCCGTAATTGAAACAATTGCGCTTTCGCAATCACTCTAGATTTCCACAGGATCTAGAATAGAATTAGAGATAAGCTAATATAAGGCCTCTCGCAGGGCCACTAACTCTGCCTGATAGACAGAGGCATTGTCAGAAAGTCTATATTTCGTTCGTAAGCTTAGTTTCTCATGTGAGAACACACAAAAGGCAGCTCCCACATAACCATTTAATTTAGATCCATCTGTAAAAACAGTGTAGCCTGTCATATTGGGGAGGCCTTTCTGCCAATTCAACCGTTTCAATAAAGCTGGATGAATGTCTAAACCTTTCTCAAAGTCAAAATCTCTAGCTGAGAAGATCTCATTGAAACAATCGACAATTTTATTACCGGCTTTTAAGATAGCACATTCTTTTTCCACTAAATTATCAATCGGAGAACATCCAACCAAAATCTGAAGAGCTACTGTGGAAACAGTTCTAAAACACTTAGTAATCCCCAATAAAACGATTCTTTGAATTTGCAAAATTTTGTTACGCATTCAGACCGTTCCAGTCCACCATGCGCCACATGCATACAAGATCGTTCTCTCAATAGCTCTTTTATATAAACTCTTAAGAACTTTACCTTGGAGATTCATTTTTCTATGTCTATTAAGAATATGGGTGCATTCGATCTTTATTTGATCTAGGTGAGGTATAAAAGTGAGCTTTTCATCGATCGTAATGCCCAAATATTTTATTCTCTTAAAAACTCTAATTGGTTGTCCATACAGTTTGCACCTAGGATGTATTGATCTAGTATTAGATCCCATTTACACATACAAAATATCAGATTGAGGTTACAAATATCCCAGAACACACATACTGATAAATATGTTTAGTTTGAGAATTTAGGTCCGTTCAAGCCAGATACCTCTAGGAGATGTGAAGTAAATGAATAAGCAAATTGAAGCACTATAAGCAAGTTTGAAGCTCCTTTCAATTCAGATTACTGTACATAAATATGTAATGAAAGCATTCATAACAAAGATGGATATCCTGTTGCTGGAGAAGACTGCAGGAATCTAGAAGATGTCTGACAGAAGTATAGTAATCCCGTTCATGACATCATGTTTTACATTTCATGGAAAGCCTGTCGGTTGATCCTGCTTTTCATCTGCAAATCCTTCGAGAGACATTAATTTAAAATAATGAATACATATTTGCACAAAACGGGTTTAATATGACGAAAAGGTTACATAATATTAACAGATACAGGGAACTACTGAAAAGGTTTTAAATTCTGGCACGACCCAGCGTCCTCCTCTACGGAGATCTCGAGCGATCTGCCCGTGGCTTCATAATTCGTAACGACGTCCCACAGCAACATCGGATGGCAACAACGTTTGAGTTGCAACATTCTCCGGCTCGGAAGGACAATTGCTGCTTATTAGATTCCAGTTCCACTGGATATAATAGTTGAAGTGGTCGTTTAATCGTCAGGCCATTGGGCAAGCGGACAGCACAGGCTCTCACCTTGCCATCTCTTCCTGGAAAGATCTCCATTATGATACCCATTTTCCTGAGCATCTTTGGAATTCTATCTTCATGCACTAATACAACGATTCCTTTTTTCAAAACAGTTGTCGGTTTTCCCCGTTTGGAATGATGAGCAGATTTTAAATTCATCAAATAATCCTGTCTGTTAAAAATTAAATTATCATACGAGCAGACGACCGTAGTTTGTAGTCGTCTGAATTTTTCCCGGCAGGCTTTGCGATAAATGTTCATAAAAACCAATCTTTAGAATTCTAATGTGACGGATATTTTTGCCAAAGCTGTATGTAAGCAAAGCGTCGGCACTCCCATACTATAAACATGACGCCAAATTGCAGCGCCAATTCACTGCAGTGGTGGCGATGTAAACTAAATCTCTTCCCCTCCTCCTTTTCCCTGCCGTGACGTCATGGAGGTCGGAAGTAAGATGACGAGGCCGCAATGAGTTTTCACACGATTGGATGTAAATATTTTGCAATTGCGTCGTAATTATATATATAAATGTATATATTTTCTATTTGTACAGTATTTCAGAGTCCTAAGTGTACGAAAAGAATACATTTTTAAGCAAAGTTTATTGTTATTAACATTAAAATTATGCATTATTTCTTCTCCACTTACAGAGCTTCTACCTAAAATACTTTCTCAAATATGACACGATATTTTTTAGCTTCTGAGGCATCTTTTAAATGAAAAAAATCTAAGTCAATTTGTAATTAATGCTCAATTCGGTCCATTTCAAATTAGCGCTCTTTTTATTTTAATAGTGAAATACATTAAATAGTACATAACTTTCTCTGAATATTTCTGAAAGAGAATAAAAAAAAAGATTTTTTAAAATATTATTTAAAACTTGTACCTGCGTTATTATAAAATATAGGGGAATAATTCTTTTAATTATCAGAATTTTTTACCTTTAATTTCAACAATACATATCCTAAAACTCTTCTTTATTACTTCCTTAAGTACGCATCGTCTCAAGGAAACGTGTAGAAATGTATTCCATCAGATTTCGACGAAATCTTACTCTTGCAATCCTTAATCCGCAGTATCGATACGTCATTAGAGAAAATTTAAAAAAAAAATTGGTTCTGAAAAGAGCCTTTTGTAATTAAAAAGTGCAAAATTAATAAGTTATAAATAACACAACCGAAGTACGTTAGAAGCTAACAAGATTTCGGTAGAATCAAACAAACAACCAAATCAAAACAACCAATGAAAAGAAAAGGAGCATGCGCAGTTTTACTGATTGTGTTTCCACATCGCCATCGCTACGAGCGCTGCGGTCGTTACGAAGCGCAATTTCTCCCATTGAAGTGCCGACGCTTTACTTACATACAGCTTTGATTTTTGCTTACTAGGTTAGTTTATTATTTCCTTTTTCTCAGATTAATTACACTTGAATTATTTCAGTCTAGTAGGTTTTCGTATAAAATGTAATGTGAATAAAAATAAGAAAGAAATTGGAAAACATGTTCTTAATGCGAGAATCTCGTTTATTTCTCTAGTGATATAATATTATTTTTTTTTCATAGTACTACGAAACCCGCAACAACTACTTGGATTATTTCTTTTGGATTGCTCCAGGATAATTCTTGAACACATGGATTGCAGGTACTGTAACTTATTTGTAATTTAACAGTTTATTTATCATTTGAATTGCTATCACTTTAAATTTTGTTTCGTATATAAAATGGAAACTCTTGACAAGTTGAAATCCAAGAGAAAAGTCATTAGAAGTGTTTGCACGAAATTAATGAATAGAATTGACTCTTATTTTGACAGTCTTGATATTAATAAAAACGAAAGTGTTCAGGAGAATTTTCTGGAATTTTTGTTATGTTTAGAAGAAAAACAGAATGAACTTCTGTTCACTCGAGTATAATGAATCTATAAGTAATGTTAAATTTAAAATCAAACAAAATTAAAAGGGCATGAAAATTTAAATCTTCTCAAAATGTTAATGTTTGTAATTCAAATGTTGGCAATACATCATCTTCTATCAATTTGCCTAAATTGATAGAAGTAAAAATTCCCTCTTTTAATGGCAATTGTAGTTTATTTCAAGAATTGTTTAATAGTTTCTCAAGTCCAACTGACTCTAATGAGTCATTCAGTAATTTTGACAAGTTCATATGTCTAAAATCTTTTCTTTCGGGCGATGCTAACAAAATTGTTTTGGAATTCGCGCTTACGGAAGAAAATTATAAATCCTGTTTGAATTTGTTAAAGGAGAGATACGGTAAACAAGAACACTTGATTAGTTGTTTCACGAATAAACTATTAGCAATTGAACCAGTTAAATTTTCTTCAAATCTCCTCGCACTTAGAAAATTGTATGAAGAAACTAAAATTAATATAAGAAATTTAAATTCTATGGGAATTGCATTCGGAAATTACGCTCATTTGCTAATACCAGTTTTATTAAAACAATTACCTCAGGATTTAGTAATAGAATTTTATCGCAAGAAAAATCCTAAGCATTCTAGTGAACTAAGTCAGGTGATGAATTTTACCAAATTTGAAACTGAATCTAGAGAAGCTGCAAGCGCTGTTTCTGAGCTTTCTTTAAAGACCGGGAACCTTCAAAAGGAAAGTATCGCTCTCAACCATCTGAGGCTAGATTTAAATCCAATATTTCAACATCAACTGCATTCAGTACGATAGTGAAGAATACGTACAACTTTTGTAATTTGAATTCTCATTCCGGATTAAAGTATAAAAAATTCTGCAATGAACAAAAGTGATACAAACTAAAAAAAGAGGGACGTTGTTATAGATGTTTGGTTAACAAACATTTAATTTCGCAGTATAAAGTAAGAATAGAACCTTGCGAAATTTGTCAGAGTTTATAGCATAATTCATTATTCTGCCCCTCAACAAGGAATAAAAATACATCGGAAATTAAATCGTCAGAAAAGAACGAATTTATTCAAAGTTCTGATAAACAAGCTGTGAAGTCTTCTATATTTAAGTCACAAAACTATGTATACAATTATACTAGTTTACTTCAGACTGCTTACGTACAAGTGGAAAATAATTCTAAGCGATTAAGTACATTAATGTTATTTGATTCGGTCTCTCAGAATTCATTTATTCCAAAACATTTACAAAAGCTTTGAAAGTGATACTCTTAAAGAAAGAAAGGCTTTTAGTTAATACTTTAGCAAAAAGTAACCCTTATGAGAAGGATTTTGAAGTCGTTAATATCACTCGTTAACAGAAGAAAATATCCCCCTTATTCTAGCACAAATATTCAGGCTTTAGTAGCTGATGAAATCAGCGGAGTTCAGATATATTCAAATATCAAACCTGAATTAATAAAAGATTTAATTCCAAACGGCTACGAAATTTCTGAAGAACTACGAGATAACAGATCCGCCCAGGTACTCTTAGACGCCGATTTTATGTATTCGAAGCTAATCGGAGAAGTTAAAAAAATTAATAAAAACTTATATATTCAACAGACATTATTCGGTGATACTATTACGGGGAAGATTCTAGAAAATTATCTGCATGATTCTACTTCCTGGTTTGAAGACTGATACATCGGTAGAAAATGATTTGAAATGTTTGTGGACTTCTGAATAATATTTGCTTGAGCATAAGAAGAGAGAAAATCTCGGATAATATTACAGATTTCGAAACGCATTAACGGTTTATAAATGGAAGATATGAATCACCACTTTAATGAAAGTCTGATTCTTTACGAGAAAATTTCTAGTAATTTAGAAATCGCGAAAAAAAAATTTGCCGCATAGGGTGGAAAAAGTTTAAGGATGATTAGTTATTATTTGGAGAGATATAATGCAGTTATGAAGGAAAAATTAAATGACGGGATTATTGAAATGTGCAACAATAGTTGTTTCACTGGATATGTAATATCTCATAGAGAAGTTTCCAGAGAAGATTGTTCTAGTACTAAAACTAGGGTAGTTTATGTTGCCAGTAGTAAACAAGAAAGTTATAATAGTCTTAATAAATGTCTTCTTTCCAGAAGGAATTTGAATGCTAATATTTAGATATTATTTTGAAATTTAGAGAATATAAAATTGGATTGTGTGGAGATATTGCACGGGCATTTCTTCAAATTTAAGTCACGAGAGATGACCGAAATTATTTATGTTTTCTGTATTATGAAAACTGCGACAAGACCATGTATCATTTTAATAGAAATCGTTTTGGCGTCGCTTGTTCTCCTTATAATTCTTATAATTTGGCTGCAACAATTAAAACTAGCTTCTAATGCTTAGAAGAATACACACCCTCTCGTATATGAAATGTTGCATAGTTCTATTTATGTAAATGATCTCTTTCATGGAAGTTTCACTATTCAGGAAGCTTATGAATTATCTTCTGATGCTGTTTTGATTTTAAAGGACACAAACATGAATATGAGAAAATTTGACACTAATTTCTAAAGAACTGAAAGATTTATGGAAGAATTCTAATTCATTAACCGAAACAAATGGAAATTCTGGTTCACAGTTAAAAGTATTATAGAACTCAGCTGGAACAATATTCAAGACATATTAAGTCTAGACATAAGGTCATTGTTAACCACACTGGCTATTAAGGAATGTACTAAAAGAAACGTACAGCATACATCTTTGATCCATCTGGACTTATCTCTCCTTTTCTAGTTCAAGTGAAGTGTTTTTTGCAAGAGTTGTGGCAGTTAGGTGAAAAATGGGATGAGGTGGTTTTCGGAGAAATTAAAGAAAAAGGGAAAGCACGGTGTAATGAAATTAAAGAATATTGGCAAGCATTTTTAACTAATAGTTCATTTTAAGTTGAAAAGCATTTTCTATTTACTCTCTTTTCACCCACGCTTTTCATGCCAGAATGTAAATGAGATAGCGAGAGTTTATTCAGATTAAGGTAGAATGAAGTGCTGTTTAAGCAAGAGTTTCGGAAGTTAGTTTTCAGAACGTGTCTGCCTATTCTAGGCCACTTTGTGCTATGATTATTCGCAATTTGCGTTAGCGGCGTTGATGCCTTTGGGCTTGTCTCGCCGGTTACTTTAGACCAGAGCTCTTCTTGAGCGTTAAAGTTTTCTGTGAGTCGTTAGGCTAACCTAAACACATTGAAATTAGTATTTGTTATGTATTTCTGTTAAGCCAAAAGTGTTGGCTTCGTGTAACCCAAGTTGGGTCGTTTGTTAATTTTATGATTGAATAAACGGTCTTATACACCCTTCTTCTGATCTCTGTTTAATTTCGCAAGCTAATTCTTCAAAAGACCTTAAACGTTTATGTTTCCATACAGGCAGAGACTTTATAGTGTAATGAAAGTAAAGAACTACAAAATTTGAATATTCCTCGAATATTCTAATATTTTTTGGCACAAATCTGAAGGGGGGAGAAGATTTACAGATCCATATATTCTCTGATGCTTCATTAAAAGCTTTTGGAGCAGTGGCATACTTTGGGCACAAGACATCACATTTCGCTTTTAAAACTTGCTTCATAATTTCAAAATCACAAGTTACGCCAATTAAAAAGGTGACGTTGCCCCGACAAGAATTAATTGGTGCAGTAACTGCAGCAAGATTAGCCAAGTATTGTAAAGACCTTGTAGAATAAAAATGACGACTTCCATCTACAGGACAAACATTTATTTATGCTTTGAAGACGTAGAAACATAAGTAAGATACATGAATTACGCAGTACTTAGCGCTTCTCGCGTGCATCCGATACTCACCACAGACTTTGGCTAACTGTTTCTGGAAAAAATATTACGCAGCAGAGAGATTGCTTATTATGCGCATGCGCCAGGGGAATCAACGGCGGGTGCCAGCATACCCCCTTTCGACGTTGATTCTCCTGTTCCTGAAAGTAAAACAAAATACATATTAGACAGTATTCAGTCCTATAATTGTACAGCAGTTCTGATGTTTAACAGGTGTCAGGGGTTTGGTTAACATATCAGCTCCCATTTCACTGGTAGGTATGTACTGCACATAAAGTTCGCTGCGTTCATATACTTCACGCACAAAATGATGGCGAATGTCTATGTGCTTTGTACGTGAGTGAAACACTGAGTTCTTTGTAATTTTCTGAGCTCCTTGATTGTCGCAGTATATTGTTGTTGGACTTTCTATGCTGTAACCCAGCTCTTTCAGGAAACGGCGCAGATAGACGGTTTCTTTGGCGGCTTCAGACAGAGCCATATATTCCGCCTCCGTTGAAGATAGAGCTACACTATGTTGTTTTCGTGATTCCCAGGTTATGGCAGAACCACTTAGTATACATACAAAACCTGTGTGAGATTTTCGATCATTGACATCTGATGCCCAATCTGCATCCACAAAGGCGATGAGTGGTTTTCCTGTTTTTGTATAAATTAGTCCTTGATCTTGGGTCCCCTTTAGGTATCGAAGTATTCTTTTCGCAGCATGCCAATGTTCTTTTCCTGGGTTGTTGTTAAATTGACTTAAGAAATTCACGGCGTATGTGATATCTGGCCTAGTAGCTACTGAAAGGTACATAAGTGATCCTATCAGATTTCTGAATGGAACATTTTTCATGTCAGCGATTTCGTTTTCGTTTTTTGGACTCATCTCCTTTGATAATTTTTTGCAGTGATCTATAGGTGAAGCTACGGATTTAGCATTTTGCATATTGTACCGATTTAAAATATCGTCAATGTATTTCTTTTGAGAAATTTTAATTGAATTCTCATTTTGGAAAAATTCTATGCCTAAACAATAATGTAATTTTCCTAAGTCTTTCACTTTAAAAGCAGAAGCTAAACTATCGCGAATTCTTTCATACGTTTGCTTAGAATCGGTAAAAACGATAAGATCGTCTACATATACAATTATAATTGTTTCACTGCTAGACGACTTTTTAATATAAACACAATTATCTGAATTAAGAGATTTAAATTTCATGGATTTTAATTTTTCATCTAACTTTTTGTACCACTGACGTCCCGACTGTTTAAGACCGTATAACGATCGCTTTAAAAGACACACTTTATCTGAATTAGTTTCATCGCGAAAACCTTCGGGGATTTCCATATAGATTTCTTCATCTAAATTTCCATTTACATAGGCCATTACAAAATCTAATTGGTAACCTTTCAGACTGTGTTCTACAGCGTAGGCTAAAACTGTTCTTATAGAACTTAATCTAGCAACAGGGGAAAAGTTTTCAGTGAAATCAAAACCAGGGGTTTGGGCACACCCTTTAGCAACTAGCCTAGCTTTGTATTTTTCGATAGTGCCGTCGTGATTGTATTTTAATTTAAGAACCCATCTACTACCAATAACTTTCTTATTTTCAGGTCGATTTACCAATTTCCAAGCGTTTTCTTGAACAAGGGAATTATATTCTGATAGCATAGCATTACGCCAATTTTCAGCATATGGTCCATTTAATGCCTCTTGCACCGTAGGATTAATGCTTTCCTCAACAACATTTTGAATTTGTTCATTTTTATTTACAACTGTATACTGATATTCCTTTTTAGGCCTTCCGGGCAAACCTGTTTTTATTTTCTTGGGTCGACCAGGCCCCCTTTTAATCAGGATAGGAGACACTGATTCGCTTTCTAAATCACTTTCGCTTTCATTTTCAGATTCAGAGTCAGTTGGCGACACCTTGCCGTTCAGAGGTGATGATTTATCACGACATAGTTTGTTTATAATTTTCTCTTCCGGAGCGAAAGGCAGAGATATTTCTTGTTCTGAGTCATAACTAGAGCAGTTTTCAAACTCATTAACAAATTTTACGTCTCTGCTTATTATCACTTTACGTGCCTCAGGATCCCAGAGTCTATACGCTTTTGATTCATCAGAATAGCCAATAAAAATACATTCTTTAGACCGAATATCAAATTTGCCTATTCCTGGCCTTTTATTTAATGGAAATGCTTTTTGGCCAAAGGTTCTGAAGTGAGAGACAGCTGGCACTCTGCCAAACATCACTTCATAAGGTGTTTTTGTTTGACCTTTCAAACCTCGCGTAGGACAGCGATTTCGAATGTAAGCAGCCGTATTCACGGCTTTGGCCCAGAATTTATAAGGCAGATTGGACTGTAATAATAAACATCGCGCCATTGAAACTAAAATGCGATTTAATCTTTCGGCGACTCCATTTTGGGCTGGTGTGTAAGGAGTGTTCTTTTCGTGTTTTATTCCCGCGTCATTAAGAAATTTATTAAAGTCTTTCTCTAATTATTCTAACCCGTTATCCGTTCGGAGAATTTTGATTTTGGAGTTAAGTTTATTTTCAAAAGATACTTTGAAATTTATAAAAGCTTCTTTAACTTGTTCCTTAGATTTCAGAAAATAAACATGAACGTATCGAGATTTGTCATCGATAAATGTTGCAAAATAAAATGATCCGCCTATTGATTCGACTCTCATGGTACCACACAAATCAGAATGAACTAGATTTAACAACTCAGTACTTCTATATTCAGATTCTTTGGGAAGGGAACGGGCTTCAGCAAAAATAGTAGCAGATTCATTTCTAAATAAATATATTTTAAAATACGTGGCCCCAGTAAAAGTAATATCAGATAATTGTAGACAATTTGTAAGTAATTTATTTGAAAACTTGTGCACAGGCCTTGGCATATGCCATCTAAAAATGGTACCTTATAGACCGCAATCAAATATTGCGAAACGCGTAAATAAAAATATAGTTAAAATTATTCTAGGATATGTGAATAACTATCATGACCGTTGGTACAGCTGCGTCAATGAATTAGGATTTGCCTTAGGAACAGCAAAGCATGATACAACTAAAAAACCCTCCGCAGAACTATTCCTAGAAAGAACACTTTTAATGCCTCTGGATAAGCTATTTTTCGTTCAACAAAGACAGGAAGAGTTTAAATTGAATGACATTCAAAAAATTATTAATGATGCCATCAAAAATTCAGATGCGGCAAGGTCAAAACAACAGTTATATTACAACAAAAACCGACGTGAAATAAAATATACCCTCGTTCGTTACTCGTTACGGAGAGACGGGGACGCCCTAACTTTACCTTTGTGGTTATACGGGCATGGTCCCACGCCCTCCTCCTGGTTTTTCATATCAGCTCCACCACAGCCAAGGGAGCGGACAAGCCAGTACCAGTACGGTCCCTGTCGAGCCTGATCCCATCCTAGGTACAATACCCGGGTTCTAGTCCTGTGAAGAATAAGGTACAATAGTACCTGATATTTTACCCCCGTGGTTGAGACTGTCTAAGTACAGATCCTAGCCAGTACTTCCCAGGAATTCTCCTGAGTCAACCCCCGGGGGGGAATAAAATATACCACAGGACAGAAAGTCCTAAAACTAAAGCATTCCTTGTCATCGGCACCCGGAAATAGGGCGGCCAAATTTGAGCCCAGATTTGAGGGCCCTTTTATCATAGAGAAGATAGAATTTTCAGCAGTAAACTTAAAATCAGAAAACGGACAACAATCTATAGCGAACATTGACCAAATAAAACCTTATTATAGTCGTACGGATTTTCTAATCTTAAAAGAATTATTGCAGGCTCCTGAAACAGCGCCAAGAATTGTAATTTCACCATCGCCAAACAAGGACCCCTCAACAACAAAAAGAAGGGCAGCTAACACTGAAGAACCCATAGCGAAACGAAGACAACTGCAACAAGAACAAAACTCCGCCAGAACGAGAACTAAAGCCATGAAAGTTCCCCTTCAACAAGAGTCAGAGCCTAAAAGACAACGAAAAAGGCTTTTGTAACAAAAGCGAAAAATGCGAACTACAGAACCGATGCCGCAAGAAGATGCCAACCGGAAGCAAGAATCAAAAGAAAGCAACCGGACGAAATGAGGTCTTTTCATTCCCAGGAACCAAGAAGGAGCAAGAGACGCTTCAGAGATCCAGAAGCAAGGTCGGCAAGGTACAAGACAAAGAGAAAATTGGAATTCCAAAATCCTCATCCCCAGAGAAAAGCTTCCCGTTTCAACGACCGAGGAATTAAAAGAAAAGAAAGGCCGGAGCCGAATAGCAGCCGCCCGAGACGTGTCAGAGTCCAAAGTTTAGCATCGTCAACATTTCAAGAATTCTGCATTAAGAGGATGCAGGAGTATAGAAGCTAAAAACGATAAGTGAAAATTTCCTTGTTTTCTAGTTTGTATTGAAAGTTCGATTTATGTCATGTGTTTAAAGTTGCTAAATACTGTTCAAAACGAGAATTTGAATTCGCAAGTTTGCGAGAATGTAACTGAAACTATCTGTTAAACAGAAAAAAAATTTAAATTCGCAAGTTGGTGAAAAATTTATTTTGTAAATACGTTTAGAGTTCTCAAGTTCCAAGAAGCTAATTTCTGAATATGTTTAGTCGAAAGACTTCAATTGTGTTAATTTAAACATTGTAGCCAAGCTTTATGAATTTTGTACAGCAACTATAACGAATGATGTAAAATGAATTTTAAAGTAATACGTGTTAAAATGTTCTATTGAATTTTAAATATTAATGTTAACTTTTAAACTTTTGTAAAAGTTAAACGAATACAAATATGTTTTGGTCAAGTATGAATGCAAATATCTTTAGGTAAAAGATGAATGGCATGAAAGTATGGATTGAATGTGCTTAAAGTTAGGCTCTCCAGGCTTCACTTAAAAATTTTAAATTTAAGCTCTATTTTAGGACATTAGGTCTAGTTTTGTGGTTAAGGAGTTTTCTAAGGTCTGGAAAGTCGAGTTTATAACAAATCGTCGCGACAGCGCAACAGAAAAACCTCGTCTCATTCAGAACAATTTGTGGAGAGTATGGGGGAAGAACAATTTAGTTCGTGTGAATGAAAACGTTTGAGGGCCAAAATAATTTCAACAAAGAGCATTGGTAACAAAAATGGAAATTGTATGAAAGACATCACTAATCACTTTTTCCTTCCAGATTAGTTGGAAGGACAAGACTGACGTCTGACTGAAAACAAAGATGAAGTAGATGCCTGTAATCAAATTCAAATTGTAAATCTGTTATTTTTTCCTTAGTTTAGTATAGCTTTAGAAATTGTTGTAAAGTTGGCCCTAATCAGGAACTTAATGACGAAAGTCATTCAAAAAAAAAGAATTTCTAGAAGTTTAGAATTTTGATATTAAGGACTTTTAGCGGATAATTTAAACTCTTAAACAAGGTCGTTTAAGACCTTTATTTGCGAGTAGTTAAATTATGGTGGGGAAAGATGTAAGGTTTATTATACGTTTACTAACAGTTATTTTAAATTTTGTATCTTTCCTATCTTATTCTAATTTCAGCTTACAATTTCCTGCCAGAATGCAATTTCAGAAACGCAGATAATGCAAATGAGAAAGAGTACTATTTAAGTCGTGACTTCACCGACTTCAGGAGAGAGAGTCTGATTTCTGACTAGCGCGCGTTTGCCTTCTGGCTACGTCTCTCTTAGCTGTTACTACGCTCGGCCATACCTTAGGCCCTTGCTAGGCTTCGCCGATTTTATTAATACTTAGGGCCAACTAGTTAGATTCTGATAGCTTCGGCTATATCTTTTAAGAACTTTAGTTAAGCTAATTTTAGTTCAAATTATTAGTATTTAAGTTCAAGCCCGAGTGGCGGCTTTATGTAAAGTTCCAAGTCGGAACTGATTGTAAATATATTGAAAAATAAAGGCTTTTAAACCCTTCTCAAGTCTCACGTGTTCTGTTCACACTTAAGCGATTATTCGCTTGTTAAGTGTTCGTGGGGTTCGGAGTTAGAACTTTAGATTTAAATAGTTGAACCTCATAACATAAACTATGCTAAGTTTATGTATTACAATAGTAACGGCATTAAACATCAGGGCACTGAACTAAAAGATTATATTCACACCCCTAGTCTTGATATTGTCTTATTGAATGAGACGCACATACAACCTACAGACACCTTTCAAATAGCCAATTTTGATATATTTCGATCAGATAGACTTCTCAACAGAGGCAGGGAACCGCCATTGCAGCCAAAAAATACCTAAATTGTTATAAATACCCACGACCACTTTTTCAAAGTATATAACCCTGCATCCTGAAAAGAAAAAATACTGAGTATCTGCTTGTCTCAGTTTACAAACCACCATCCAACCCTCTCAACACCAATGACCTAGAATTTTTCGTAAATCTAGGCATGCCGACTATAATAGCAGGAGATTTAAATAGCAAGCACCCAACATGGAGCTCTGTGAACACCAATCCTGATGGCATCATATTAAATAATTACCTTTTACAAAACGAAATTAATATCTTTACTCCTTCTGAACCGACAGGAATTCCTACAACTACTTATGGAACTCCTGATATTATGGACATCCTTATTACTATAAATATTCCACAATCACCCTATCTTCATGCCAGTAATACTCTATCATCTGCCTGTCTACCTGTCTATTTCCTCCTGTATGGCCTTAGGCATGGACTTCTTACAATTAAAATTTATACTAACTGGGATAAATTCAACGAGCACATCCATACTTCAATAAATTCTACTCATCCTCCTAGTATAAGTAAAGGTACCCATACCGCCATAATTTATTTCAATACTTACATCAAAACTGCTATTAATAATTCCAAATTTACTAAATCACACGACGAATTCGTGCTTCCCCTTCCCATCAGAAGCAAAATTACAGAGAAAAACCGCCTACGCAAAATAGCGCAAAGGACGCAAGATCGGAAGGATAAAAGAAATTTCAATCAAGCTAACAGAAACTTACGCATTTCGATGAAGGAATACAGAGAAAATTGGAACTATTTTATACAAAGCCTATCACGTGTAGATTACTCAGTTTGGCGTATCACCAAAGCTTTAAATAATAATAAAAATGGAAATAACTTAGGCCCAGTTAAAGAAAATTGTCAGATTTACAATAATCCGGAAGAAATTGCAAACTTTTTGCAAAAAAATTTTGAAAATCAATTTCCCATTAACAATTATCCAAGCACAAATGGCGAAAATGTCAGAAGCCACGGGATGCAGTTCCTCGACTCCAGTGCAAACTCCTCCAAAAGCCTCACATCTTCTAAATAAATTCAGAGGTATATCAAGAAATTAAACCCAAAGAAAGCTATCGGCTTTCATGAAATATCAAATAAAGCCCTCCAAATTTGCCTAAAAAAGGTATAGTTTTACTAACCACTATCATTGACGCATGCTTACGTCTTAATACATTCCCAAATCTTTGGAAATATGCAATAATAGCAGTTATTAAAAAAACTGGCAAAAATGGATCTTCTGCAAATAACTACAGGCCTATAAGTTTGTTATCAGCTGTCACCAAACTCTTTGAAAAATTCCTCATCAATAGAATTCAAAATTTCATTCACTCAAATAATATCCTCAGAAACCATCAGTTTGGGTTCCGCTATGGATTTTCTACAACGCAACAAATTGCTAGAATAGTTGAACTAATCGGCACTGTTTCGACAAAAAGGAACAGTTGCCGGGCTTTTCCTAGATGTGGAAAGGGCGTTTGACAAGATTTGGTACGTGAGCCTCCTTCTCAAACTCAGCGAATTAAAATTTCCTCCGGAGCTCAACGTAATAATTGCCGATTACCTACATGAAAGATCTTTTCAAGTGAAAATCAAAAATCATCTCTTTTATTAAAAAAATTAGGGCTGGTGTGCCTCTAGGATCGTTAATTTCGCCTCGAATTTATTTAGACAAGCGACTGGCAATATATTCACTTTTAGGCAGAAAGTCAAAATTAAATCGCTCTACAAAAAGAATTTTATACCTACAGGGCCTCAGCCGTATTATGTTATACTGTTATGTTTTTCTCTTCTTCTTCGCACGTGCGTTAAAAGGTTCGTGGATTTGGAGTGAACAACCACGACTACACTTGATGAAGTAGCAAGACATACTTTATCGGCCAGTATTTTTCAAGACTGCTCCAAAATCACGCTTACAGTTGTCGAAGAACTACTAAAAACACGTTGAAACAATCAAGACACAGCCTCCAGATTATCAGGCTGTAACGGTGGAGACAGCTTCACGGCAAAACACCAGGGTACAGCTCCCGACTCTGCTCGGTCGTTATCGGAACTCCACGTACTCTCGAGACTTTCCAAGCAACAACTCGCGATGCACTCGACAATACGCTAGAATACAGCTCCTGACTCGGTTCAGTCGTTCTCGGAGCTCAACACGCTCTAAGATAAAACTCGACGACGCACTAACTCGCGATACACTAATAGACTCTCTCGATGCATTCGACGACCAATTCCGCACTAGACTACGAGACACTTGCTCACTGACTGACTATCACCTCGGTAGACTATGCACTGACTTCGCACTGACTCACTCTCCGCGTACCAGCAGGGTTTATATAGCTTTTGGCTTGTGTTCGAGAACATTCTGGGCTAAACCAGTAAGAATTCTTTCCAGAAGGTTCTCCATGCGTCTATAGCAGATCGCCAATTTTGTGGAAATATGGCAACCCTAAACCTGCTTTGCGGGGAAGCTATCTTACCGCGCCTGGACACTTCGTAACACTACGCAACACCTGCCTGGGCAGCAGCAGCCAGAACGAATCGTTCAAAATTACAGCAGTTGCAGAATAAACACCTAAGAATTATCAAAACTCACGATGGTTCGTTTGTAACACAGATATCCACCATGGATTAAATATTAAACCCATCAACAGTGAAATTCTAAAATTATCACAAAAATTCTACAATAAATGTGATAACCATCCCAACCTCCAGTGGAATGGTGTTTGAACCCCCGGGTACCTGGGCAAAGAAGCCCTACCCCATGTAGAACATTCTGGAACTTTGCGAATGATTATTAGAAATAGCCTAATAAATGCATAATAATATTTTTTTATTTTGAAAAAAATAGGAATACAGCTCAAAAGTAGAAGCATTAAGCTAAGTTATATCAAAGGGAAGAAGGCCCCGTCAAACTGATGAGCAGAACAGGTATATATCTGTAAAGAAAGCGTTTACAGGTAGTGTAAAACATAATGACACTTTGAATCCGTTATAAAAAGGAACTACAGCAGTAACATGTAAATACATACAGTAGAATAGATGTTTGCTAAAAATATGGATGATATAACATACAAATAACATAAAAATATATACAAAAATTAGTCATGCAAATTTCGCTAAATTCAGTGTGGGGATTCAAGAATTGAGGAGCCTACAATTAACACATTAATTACTGGGGAAGGTACCACAAATTTCTTCGAATATGAGGAATACAACAAATAATTTGTCTATAGAATTGCTAGTAGCCTGGATTTCAGGTAACTTGCTTGATATTTTATTTAAGATAGTTCTAAAGGATATTCCATTGAACCTTTTACCAAGCTCCTTAAAGAATTTCACAGTATCAAGAAGTACACTTGTAGAGCCATTATAATTTTTTGGAAGCATGAGACGTTAAAAGTAACCAGTGTCCTCGCCTTGACTCGAACCACCGATCTCTCGAATACGCGTCGAGCGTGCTGACCACTTCACCATGAAGGCATGCTAAGAAGGCGGGAGAAATACCTTATATACTCCCCTTTTTAAAGGGCGACTGGGGACTAGGGAACCCAATCGCCAAATCCTGGTGGTGGCGAATCATCATCCACCACCTTTTTTAGTTCGGCCGCCAGTGTAGAGACAGTAGGATTTTTTGGAAGCAGGAGACGTGAAAAATGAGCAGTGCCCTCTCCGGGACTCGAACCACGGGCCTCTCGAATATACGTCGAGCGGGCTGACCACTACACCACGAAGGCATGCTATGAAGGGAGAAATACCTTATACATTAAGTCCAGTGTCATCAGCATTTTTCACATTATTAACCTCTTTAGGTTTGGTGGCAGAGCCAAAATTGGATTTCACAGCAGGATCATTATTTTTAGTTACACTCGCACAACATGCACCTTGTACGATATAAGTAGTTTTTCTTACATGAATATCACCATTATCAACATTATCATTTTTAGAATTATCACTAGGTTTAACATTATCCTCAGATTTTTTATGGGCATTGAGGATACACGCGAAATAAGACATAGGAAAATATGATGCTGCGATCAACCAACCCTACAAACGACCGAGAACAACCTTCTCCAATTCTAACTGGAACTGAATTTGTACATATTTTTGATTATTTTATTTACTATCTTTTATATTTTCTTGGTAAAGCAGGATTTTGGACATTACTCGCCTGTTCAAGCAGGCCAAGGACTTCAATTTTTAGTTATTTTTCTAAGTTATACAAAAATTTTGTGATTCTAAACGACCAACGAAATTGCTGCTTGTGTGCGTTCCATAAGCCAGTGACAACAACTTCAATCTCATCTGCACATATTTATTTTTCATCTGTACTAATTATTTTTCATTTTTTACTTATTTTATTTACTTTATTATTCATACTGAAAACAATAAAACTGTCGAAGATACTTACACGCGAACTGTGCAAGGTAAGTGTTAAAATTCCTCTATTTGGTTGGATCGCCCAGAAATCTGGTTTTTTCAAGTAGAGGCTCAGTTTAAGATAACTGGAATTGCTTCGGAGAAAACAAATTTAACTGCTTAGTATCACGGTTAGAACCCAAATATGTTAAGAACATCTGGGATATCGTAAGAAGTAATTCCGCTACTAAATATTCAGAATCCAAAACACAGCTTCTGGATTTATTTAAGGAAAGTGAGAGTACTCGAATTAAAAAATCTTCTTACAGGATTCGGTTTAGGCAACTTGAAACCAAGTCAATTATTACAAAAGTTAAGATCTGTTGTAACATCGGGTATGTCGCAAAATTTAATCAAAACGTTACGGTTAGAGAAATTGCCGGATTCTATGCGTAATATAATACTTGTTAGTGGCGAAGAATTACCCAAGTTGGCGATCATGGCTGATAAAATTTCACATATGGAGCCTTCTAAAGTGATTTGTGGTGTCTCAACAGCTGGTAATTGCTCGAATACAGAACTGTTAATGAAAATTCAATCCCTTGAACAGCGAATTGTCAAAGACTGTTCATCATATATATCGAGACCACGATTTAAGAACAACTCTTAGTCCCGCAAACGATCTCTCATTACTTCTAGGAAAAAATTTAATCTCAAAGTAAAATATCGTTTTTATGATTTCCATTTTGGTAACAAATGTCATCAGGATAAATGTACTCAGCCGTGCAGTTGGTCAACTGATAGGTCCTTCAATTAGGGAAACGACAATGCGCAGTAGAAGAGGCAGCAAGCTCTACTGCCGATAATGTTCCAGAGTGTTGCCTATTTATCAGAGATAAAAAATCGAAAGTGCGTTTCTTAGCGCATAGTGGTGCAGACGTTAGCATTTTACCCACATCAACACAAGACTAACAATCCGCAGATTTCAAGTTGTATGCAGCGAATGGTACCGAAATTGAAACATATGGTATAAAAATCTTAACCCTTGACTTGGGACTTAGGCGTGAATTCCAATTTCCATTTGTAAAGGCCAAAACTAATAACGGTATATTTAGGAGCTGATTTCCTTAACAAATTTAAATTAATAATTGATTTGCATGGCAAAAAACTGATTGATGGAATAGCTCAACTAAAGGTAAATGGTGAAGTTGCTTCCATCAGTTAGAATAGTGATATCGTTACAATAAACCATTCGACAAAATTTCATACTCTTCTAAAAGAATCAGGTTTAAAACATAATGTTCAACATCATATAATAACACACCGTCAACCTGTGCATTCTAAAGCAAGACAGTTGGATCATCGAAAGCTTGGAGTAGTTAAGAAAGAATTCCAGTTCATGTTGGACAATGACATAATAAGACCCTCAAGTTCTCAGTGGGTGAGTCCCCTTCATGTGGTGTTAAAAAAAGTTGGTATTTTTCGCCCATGGGGAGATTATAGGCAACTAAATGATAGAACACTTCCTGACAGATATCCTATTCCTAGGATTGAAGACTTCCATCATTTTTTAAAAGGAACAAATATTTGTTCCAAAATAGATTTCATTTAAAGCCTACTATCAAGCGCCCATTGCCGAAGAAGACAGATGTAAAACTGTTATTATTACTCCTTTTGGATTATATGAATATAATGTAATGAGCTTTAGTTTGAGAAATGAACTAGCAACATTTCAAAGATTCATAAATACAGTTCTTTCTGATCTAAATTTCGCTTTTCCCTACTTAGATGACATTCTGATAACATCTGCTAGTGAGGAACAACACAGAATCCATTAAAAACTAGTGTTCGAAAGATTAAATGACTATGGACTATTAACGTTTCCAAATTCATCTTCGGCATACAAGAAATAGAATTCATTGGTTATGTAATTACTCCTCAAGGATCACGACCTTTACCTGACAAAGTCCAAACTATTGCTAATTACAAACTTCCAACAACCGTTCACGATCTCAGATCATTCTTAGGCCTTATTAATTTTTATCGGCGATATTTAAAAAATGAATCAAAAAAATCAAAAAACCAATGTCTCCTACATGACTACCTTAAAGGGGCACGGGAAAAACATGAACGAAAAATTCAGTGGACAGATTATGCCGAGGAACAATTTCAGCGGTGCAAAGATGATTTATTCAATATAACATTCTTATCATTTTCGAATCATGAACTACATCTATCATTATATACAGATGCTTCAGACTCGGCGATTGGAGCGGTACTTCAACAATTTGAAGATAAAGGATGGAAACCTATTGCATTTTAGTCCATAAAACTAAACGAAGCAGAAAACCATTACAGTACTTACGATAAAGAGTTACTAGGAATTTACCTCTCCATCAAACACTTCAAATTTTTACTGGAAGGAAGAACATTTAAATATTCGCAGACCATAAACCCATAATCTTTGCATTTAAACAAAAGCCAGAAAAAGCATCATCACCTCGTTGACTTAGAATTTACAATACATCTCTCAATTTTCAACTGACATACAGCATACAGAAGCTTGAAACAACATCCTTGCAGATACTTTACATAGAATTGAAGAAATTTCTCTGATCGACTGTGATAAAATTGCGGATAAACAAATTATGGATAAGGAATTGCAAAATTTGAAGACATCATCAATTACCCTGAACTTCAAGCAGTATCATTTACCTTCTGGGAAGTCTTTGTGGTGTGAAACGTCAACGAATAATATCAGACCACCTCCCTGACAGTTATCGGAAGAAAGTATTTCATCAATGCATAACGCAGCCCATTCTGGCACTAAGTCATCTGTAAAGCTCTTATCATCTAAATTTATTTGGCCAAATATCTGTAAAGATGTGCAGCTTTGGACTTCATCTTGCATGGCTTGCCAAAAAAGTAAAATTAATCGACACACAAAATCAAGTTTCGGTGATTTTCAACTGCCTTCAGAAAGATTTTCTGATGTGCATATTGATCTCATTGAACTCCTACCGCCATCAAATGGGAATATTTACTGTCTCAGTTGCATTGACCGGTACTCGAACTGGATGGAAGCGATTTCGCTTAACAACACTGCAGCAGAGACAGCTGCCAAAGTATTTTATTCTAACTGGATTTCAAGATTTGGTGCGCCATGTCGCTTAGTCACAGATCGTGGAGCTCAGTTTAGTTCAGAGTTTTTCAACAACCTTTTAAAAATGTGTAGAATAAAACTGCAACATACAGCGGTTTACCATCCGCAAGCAAATGGCAAGGTCGAGCGCCTCCATAGATCTCCCAAGACCGCACTTATGGCACACAATAGCCTGGCTTGGAGTGAAACACTTCCAACTGTTCTTCTTGGACTACGCACAGCCATGCAAGAGGACGCTGCATACGCCATTGCTCAAATGGTTTATGGACAAAATATACGATTATCTGGAGAATTTTTGCAAGACAGCACAACTCCTGCATCACCTGATATTTTTGTCAAGCAGCTGAAAAAACTATGGAACAAATCGGGCAAGAACAGTATCCGATAAATATGTCTAAAAAGTATTCGCCTTTAAGGAATTGAGAACAGCATCACATGTGTTTATTCGCAAAGACAGAGTTAAAAAAGCAATTAGAACCTCCTTACGAAGGTCCTTTTCAAGTGGTCGACAGAAAAGAAAAATACTTTACAGTAAAAATCAATCACAAAGATTTTACAGTGTCTATTGATAGAGCCTGTATATTTCATGCAAATACAGGACGTTACTACGAAGCAATCAACAATGTCCATAAGCCAACTTGTCAAACCTCCAACAACCTTACCTTTTGAAATTAAAAAGCTTCCTGCAAAATAGTCGCGTATAGGACAGACAAAAAAAAACCCTGCGTGATTTCGGGATTAGCACTTATATATATCTATAACAGTTTTTGTAAATAGTGTGTTTTGAAAATAATAATATGCTGTACTGTAACTCAGTTACTGGGAAGAAAATACTGTTGAGGCCTGAACTTTTAAATAATGGTTAATATCGTTTTATTTGTTTTTTTTTTTTCGGGATGGCAAGGAAAACATTATTCAATGTTGTTGTTCTAAAGAATTGTTTATGCTTGCTAAGAGCTTTAATAAAGATTGTTTCCGAATTAAAAAATGTGGACCTAAGTTATTTAAAGAGACGGAGTTATAATTATAAAAATTAATTTGGAGTCAGAAGCCTTTAGATCTACAGAAATAAGCCAGAGCTCTCCAGTCGAACTTTGAAGTTGTTTCATATTATTTTTTATATTATTCACTTATCTTATGTTTCAGTGCACTGATGCCGTTTAAATAATACCCCTGCAAGACATATATTTGCCTTATCTCATCAATTTTACCAAAATAATTGACGCTGTTCGCCGAAAAGACTTCTAGCACTTAGTTGCATATGTGCTTCCACCTGGTGGAGTTTTTTTAAGAAACAAAATTAGTACCTAAAGGAGCAAACCTAATTATGGTAGTAAGGGCCTATGGGTCGAAGACTTCAGATTCCGCATTAGATTCAAGATTCCTCTTGGACTCCTCTATAGGAGCTTTAGAGCAAGCATCTAGATATCTATTTAGTCTTTATTGAATCCAATCTCCGTGTTTCACTCTGCCGGATAATGTTTGGAGTGCAGCCTTGGTGTTGATATTTGGCACCATAAAGGATGTAGACGACATTTTATTAAACCAAAGGCAATGAATATCACTGGATGAAGAGCAGTGAGAGTGAAGGCTGTTCTTCGAACACCCATTCTAACTTCGTTCTTTGGAAATTCTCTCTCTCTCTCTATCGCGAGCAAGCGCTCTTTCTTACAATAGGCAAAAAAACGTAAATATAGTGTGCAAAACCAACACTGTCACATATGTAAACTATGGGATTTGAGTCCTTCAACTTAGCATCATGGTGGTAAATATTACTTCTTAATGAAAGGTTACGAACTAGTTGTGTGTTTTTAGAATGCTTTGAAGTTCACAAAATTTGTGCTATCTCGCTTTTAAATCCGTTAACAAGGTAATTCCTGTTGATAGTTTCTGTTAAATTTATCAGCCTAACACCGAATCCTTTCGTAAAACAACTATATGCTTCTATAGATGCTGTCTTATTAAGACTATCGATGTAATATTGGTTAAATTAAAGCGCTGGACAATGATGAATGGTTTTACATGCATTAATTTTTACCTTGTTTGACAAGTGCAAATTTGATCAGATAAAATACTTGTTCCTTAAGTCTTGGTTTACTTTTATTTATTTTGAAAGCAAATCGATATTGCTGTTTTCGAAACTCGCACAAACGTTACCTGAAGCTACAGAATTATTACCATAATTGGTATTAGAAATGAGGAATGCAATCAATGTAAAGAACTTTCCTGTAAAAATAATAGGACTTAATTTTCATTCAAGTTACCCAACCGGTATAGTGGTTAGTGACCCTGATTCTTGTAGTGATTGGCCCAGGCTCGAATCCTGGAAAAGGTATGGTCGTAGCTGTCCTTCCTTTCATAGGAGGCAACGGTGGCCACCTGTTAGGTGCATCCATAATGGGTAAAAGTTTACAATTGGGTGCCCCTTGTTTTTTGGCGATTCTGTTTTGACGCCAAGATCGGCGCCAATAAGACACAATTTCAAGATGGCCGCTACACAAAACCAAAACAAGAAGTCAACGTGTCCATGTACGCATCGACCTGTTTTCACTTAAAAAAAAAATCAGAGAATTGCACAAACTAGTCATTGCACATTGCCTTGACTTTGTCCATGTGCACATCGATTTATTTTCAATTAAGTAAATCAATAAGCTAAAACCATGTTAAAACTCTCATGGTAACCAGAAATGGTATTTCATCGCCAAAACGGAACAAAATTTTTCGCCAATTCGAAAGGGCACCTAATTCTACACTAGAGCCCCATAATGAAATGACCACCACCTTCGGCCCTTGTAGTGGTGCAAGGCTAATGGCTATTAAATAAAGTGCCTGGCCATTTAAAAAAAAAAAAAGTTTAATTCGAAAAAATTATTTCATTCAGTGTCACATGAACTGTAAATTGATATGCATATCCTAATGCGTTGAAAGAAATATTTTGCAGTGGAACAGCAAAATTCACAGCTTTCTTCGATATTCATTTAATATTAGAAAATCGTAATAAATGTATTTGTTAGTTAACATTAATGTGCAAGTTAAAGGCTGCAGTGTAAGGAATTTCCTTTTCACTGCTTTTTAGGAGCATAGTTCATGAGCTATACCTTTGGCGACAGATAAAATACATATAACAAACAGTTTAGAAATAAAACAGTTATTACTTTTTAATATAATATTTATAACTCTTAATGTAAGCATATGTTGCAGTTACATACCTTGGAAAGCATGTTTCTGGATTTGTGCTCTTTGTAGGTGCTTTGGTAAAAATGATTTTTTTTTTTTAAATTTTTAAATGTGACATGTTTATTAATTTGGAGGATCACATTAAAAAAAGTTGGTTTCTATTTATTAAAATGGAGTAATATGTATTAGTAAATAACAAAATTTTGATTCGGTAGCATAGTCTGTATGTGTCACTAAAGGTAGCTCTTTTTGCTTGCTTTTACAACTGCAATAACTTTAATGTTTAAACCCTAGCTTAAAATATTTTTATGTGTGTAAGTTTTACATACACTTATGTTGTTCTGATTATCTGCACCCTGAACCAAAAAGTTACTGACTTAGTGGTGACTTTTAGAGCATTCATGTGCTCTTTGCCGACTAATTTTTTACCAAGCTAATGCACAAAAGGCAACAGTCGTTTTCAAAATGGCATTGTTCTAATAATTCCATACAAGAGCAATCAATCAATAAATTTTTTTTAAAAAGCAATAAACATTGTTAAGAAAATACTTATCTTTTTCAAGAAATTCTTATTCTTTGTGCTATTAGTCTTCCATGCGTGTCACAGCTATCTGTTTTCATTAAAAAATTCAACTTCATCATTGCACATCAATCGAAACAGATGTGCTATATTCTTACTTAGGTTGATAAATAAATACATTTTGGCAACATCATGCCTTGTCACATAAAAATTTTTGCAACATACTGCTTTACCTTATGAATGCTTTTTTGTGACTTTTTGGTGGAAGTGCAAATAATCAGTAAGTATTCTTACATGTATATTATCTAGTAGTAATTAGATTGACAAAAAATGCATGCGTTATTAATATTAGCTGGTTATCAGTAATACTAAATGGATTTATTACATGCCGCATAACAAATGCAAAATTAATTTTTTTAAATGTAATCCATCCCTTATTTAATTCAGAATAAACATATGCAAAAAGCCATAAGCACAGTGCCAAACTGCAACAAAAGGGGGCAAAATATACCAAAACCAAAAATGATATAAGAAATTTACATCTTTCATGGCATTGTTATTAGGGTCCAACAAAAGAAATAAATAAATCAGCTTGTTTCTGAACCATTTAGTCCAAATTCTGGACATCCAGTGACCAGAATTATCTGTCACACATACCTCCCACAAACCACTTTGTTTTTGCGGAAGTTTCTTATTACACAATATATGAATAAAGAATGTAATATTTGGCAAAATTCTGATATACCATAAATCCTTCCTACCAAATGTGTTTTCCTAGAAAAACTATTATCCATGCAAAGCATGTTTTGATGTTTGTAAATATGTAATGTCTGAGCAGCATGGAGGGAATTTAAATACTAGCCAGCTGAAAGTTGAGTAGTTTGGTAGGGGAAGAGGATGAGAGACCCTTAGGTGCTGTCCATCAAAATTAGGATGCAGCTGTATGTTTAGTATGGTGGGATTATATTTGTATAATCAGTGACAAAGTTCTGATATCCACCCACTTCCTTCTGTCTTGGCCTATTAATCAAGACCTTGATTTGTAGAGTAGTTAGTGATACTGGCAGCCATACTGTTGAAGAAGAGTTTGAATCCAAGATAAGGTTTGAATGTTTATAAGTATATATAAAGTTTGTGCTGTCTGAGGGCCCTTAAAACATAGGCAGAATAAAAGTGCTTTTCAGAGGTTTGGTAATAGGGCAAGAGTGCAACTTTACTGGTAAAATCAGATGTGAAATTTTCCTTCCTGTCCAGTCAATCAAGTAAAAAGTGGAATTGTTGCAAAAAAATGGATAGCAGCCAAAAAAAAATTGATTCATGAGTTCATTAGCTGGATGCATAGCTGTGCAGTTTATATTGCTGTACAGATAAATAAAAATAAATATACAGCTTAAAAAACCTGTTTTTTGTATTCTTGGAGCTGCGCTGTATCACAACTTTTTATTTTGAATTCTGCATAATTGAGTGTTGCTTGTATAGTGCAATAAATAAATGCAGTCATGTCTCACTATAATGAATTTCAAGGAACTGTTAATTTGGTTTGCTACATCCAGTCTGAAAAGAAAAATGGGTTGTCTCTTTAAAACATATAAGTTTAATGATGAATCATGCACACATGTATGCAAAACTGATTGTCTCACCTATCAAAAGAAATTAATAGCTAACTTAAAATAACCATACTATAATTAAAAATCTTGCCATTATGAGTTAATTGTAATTATGATTACCTGCTATTACTAAATTTCTTTATCATTTTCCAGTTTTATCATAAATTAATGCATTTACAGTGTAAGTTATTTACCATAAAAGTCATGGCTTATATCCATCTCTCTAGTTAGATATTTCCATTTAAAATATGCATCTGTAACTATAAATAATCATTTTAGCTATAAAAATGCCAAAAATAAATAAGATATATATATATATATATATATATATATAGGGAACAGAGGGCCATTTAGCACTACTCTTAAACATTGGCTTAAAATCTAACTGGCTGATGGTTACCATAACAGTACATAAAGTTTCATGGAAAGAATAATTATTTTATACGTAATGAATATAATGTATATAATTTTTAATGTGTGCAATACCGAGGCTGTGTGTGATGCCAAATTTGTGCAATGTTCTGATGTCTAGTGCAATGTTCTGTTTAAATTAAACATCAGAAAATTGCATAAATTGGGCTTCAGCAAAGAATGACTCTGCACTGCAGCACAAAAGCAACTGAAAAATCTAGGATGGAAAGTTATTGGATTTTTAGTCATTCTTCTTGCTTGCTTAGAATGCTGCTTTTGCAGACAATATAAAGAGGCTACCACATTTGTCACATTTGGCAACTGGTACTTCTTTAACAGAAAACCACCAAAATATTTACGAATTTATCTTTACACAATTTAAACAGGCTACCACATTTGTCACATTCATGCACCTTTGGCAACAGGTACCCCTTTAACAGAAAAATAACAAAATGCATATGACTTTAACTTTTACTTACCTTCTGAGCACAAAAACACTCTAATTTTATGCTGGCATGGTGCCAATTATACAAGTATTTTATTTATTTTTTACCCCAAAAAAGTGAAGAGCCTTAGTGAGTTTCATTTCAGCAGTTTGTGTGAATAACAATTTATTAATGACACGTATTGCAGATGGTAGAAAATTCAATTTCAGTGTGTTGCATTTTTCCAACATTTTCATCTGGGTTGGACGAAGAATCTTCACTGCCAACATTTCTCTTTTGAATTTCTGTCATAATATCTTTATCTGTAAAAACATCATTATCGCACGTCTGGAAAGCTCCATATCACATTCTGAAAATAGAGAAAGACTACTGTTTTTTTCTGGCCACTGGCAAATTTTTGTTTTCATCACTTCCCAATGGCTAAGTGGTAAAATTGCTGAACACTAATAGTGTGACCTAGTTTCAGATCTCAGCAAAAGAGTTAACTGCAAAGGCGTTTTCAGGTACATAATGCAGATATGAGCCATCGTCCCGCATGAAAGTCCATCACAAAGATATTCCTTTCTTTAGGCAGATAGTCTTCATGTGCTTTACCATTATCAAATAAACCAAAGCTACCTCGTTTTCATCACATCCCTCTTCATTACTCTTTCCTTGACCAGCATACTGGAAACAGTTTTGGATGTCTGATAAGACATCACTAAGACTTTTCCCATTGCTAACGTTTCATTAAAAGTGAAATATATAATCTACTTGATTGTCATACTTCTGCAAAAAGCTGCTTTCTGCAATAACATGTAAAGCTTCTGATGATGTCTTGTCCATAGGTTGCAGCTTGAAGTTGAGTTATTCAACAAAAAACAAGTCTTAATCCATTCTAAGTTCTCAGCATCTGCGTATGTAGTACAGTTGTCAGTCAAAAGTAGATGATAAGTAGGAAAACAAGTTTTATTCTATTCTGGGTTCTTGACATCTGTGTATGTTTTACAGTTATTAATCAAAATTAACTGGTTGGCAAGAAAACAAGTCTTAATCCAATCTAACTTCTCCACATTTGTGTATGTAGTACAGCTGCCAATCAAAAGTAGAAAGTTTTGCTTTAGGGCTGAAAGTTTCTTCATCCCTCTTTTAGGAATCTTTTTCAAATAATTGTGATATCATCTATACCTAATAATTAGTTTTATAGGAAAAGCAGGAAGAATTTTTACAGTTTTAACAATTTTGAGATTTTCTAATTACCAAAATTGTACTGCATTCAGTACTATTTCATTTTGGTACACACAAGAATGGCGATTTGCAGCTTTGACAGTTTTCAGCCAATGCATCATTGGTTTTTAAATTTTAGTGTCCAGTCTGAGATCACCAGCAGAATAGCCCATTTTCAGTAGCACTGAAAATGTCTTTATCTGTGTGAATGAAATCACTTCTTATTATGAAATCATTCTCTCTATGAATGAATTACTCTCTCTGTCTTATTATTATGAATTATTCTCTCTTTCTCTCTCTTATCATGAAAATCTATTTATAGTACTGGCATCAATGTTTGCACTGGCAAGGGACATTATCCCCCAAATTTCTCACTTCCATTTCTGTATATGTAATTTGGAAATACTATCTAATTCTCTGACAACATTTTCTCAAGAAGTACTGTGTCCTTTTTTAGACCTATCTAACCGGCTATTTGAATACAAAATGTGTGTCTATCTAAAGTAGCCTTTGTTTAAAGCTTGTGTTTAAATATTAGCAGACTACATCTATAAGGTATATCTCCCACATTCTTAGCATGCCTTCGTGGTGTAATGGTCAGCACACTGAGCCGGTATTTCAGAGGTCCGTGGTTCGATCCCCGGCGAAGGCATTGCATATTTTTCATCTCTCTTGTTCCAAAAAAATACCTAATGTCTCTACACTGGCGCCCGAACTAAAAGGGTTGTGGATGATGTCTCTCCACACCCAGGATTTGGCGACTAGGTCCCCTAAAACCCTAGTCGCCCTTTAAAAAGGGGAGTATATAAGGTATATCTCCCACATTCTTAGCGTGCCTTCGTGGTGTAATGGTCAGCACACTAAGCCGGTATTTCAGAGGTCCGTGGTTCGATCCCCGGCGAAGGCATTGCATATTTTTCATCTCTCTTGTTCCAAAAAAAATACCTAATGTCTCTACACATCTTCTCTGAATGGTAAACCACTTCAGGAATACTTTTTCAACATGTTTTTGCTTGAACTTTGTCGCCTTTTTCCTTGCATCCGAAATTTTTTTCCCATGAGTGGAAACTGAGAGTCTCAGTTTTTCCATATAGTTCAAATGTAGGTAAGTTGTATTCTTGGCAGATATTGATTTGGCTATATCATTCTGCACCTTTTGTATTAATACTCACCTTATCCTTAATAGAGAATACCATATATTGACAGCTCAGTACATAGATGATTTTTTTTATATAGCAAATTCCCCAGAATAGAGTGAAGTGTTAGGTCAATGAATTCGTGAAGTTTTGCTCATTTGGAAAATATGAAGAGTGAAGATAATTTCATCATTAATCTGTCATATGCACCATCTCCATTGAGAATGTATTCATTTACCCCACGATATGTATGGTTGCAAAGCAAAAGTGTTATAGCCCTCATAAAGAGCAACCTAAATTTTACAAAAATCCTGAAGAATGTAAAATTCCCCACTCAGAAGACAGATTACTGAATAAAAAATTAATAAGGATAAATTCCCATTCCCTAAACCAGTGATCTGGAACTCATATTATACACACATCTTGGCAACAACTGATGTCTTTTTCATGACCTGAAAGCAGCTTAGAAGCCAGATTCTTTTAACAAAATTTCAAACTGAATTTCAAATAACTAACTAAATTTTTGCTTAATTTAAAATTTCACTCACTGAATATTTATAAAAACATACATAAACCGTAATAATAATGTAAAGAAAAAAAATTCAAATTTATCACGCATATTTAATCTGTAACAAATTTTTGTTGGTTGCATTTCATAATTCAAATGTACTGGCAACTAAATATTAAATTTTTGGATTAACATTTTTTTCAAATAATTCTTATATTTTGAGTTAACCATTAAGTAACTTACTTTTTAACATAAAGAAATTATGAGAACTTACACAGTAGAACAAAACTTGAGAATAAATATCAACAACTTATTTTTTCTCTTTCTTTATGTATTAAATCTTGTATCGACACATGCAAACAGCTCGACACCTTATGGTGTTTCGAGTCTGATAACATTTGTAGCCTTGGAGAAATATTACTGGAAACTATCTTCATCCCAGATTGTAAGTACTCTTTGGGCAATCGGACCTTTTTGTTAGATCTTGTTAACTTTCAACCAGCTGGAGACAGACTCAAGGAAAGTACCAACTCAGTAGGCGAGAAAAAAAAGACACACCATAACATAAAAGTGTTAGCAACTATTGGCTGTCGAATAAATTTGTTGATTGTACCAACGTACCACCTTAATCTAGTTATGCGGCCTAGCATGCAAGCATATAAAATCTCTAATTTTTTAATTTAACTGACATCATAAATCTATCCATTCTACTTCATTTTCATTCTCTATCAATTGCGCATATAAACACGATCCATATGTTTATAATTATTGTTTATAGTTGTATTTTAAATTATCATTTCCTTAGGTGCAATAACCCTTTTTACTTCCTTATATGAATGAAGTAAATTCTTCAAAAATTTTGGTATCATATTTCAGCAAAAGTATCCATTTTGACTGCTCTCAAATCCATCTGAATGTTTTTTTTTTGGCTTGACATCTGTATGTACAGACATAATAAGACTCTTTTTCCCCAAACAGATTGTAAAATGGATTCAAAAGATATTTTTTCATGATGTCCGCAGATACATACATATGTATGTACCTCACAGAATTAAAAAACAAGTAGCTGTAGAAAGTTGAAATTTTGTGTATGGGACTGATATACAATCTACTCATAGTTCTCTATTTCCTATAAATTTGTATCCAGAACCACATGCAGCCTGCAGGCTACCATTTTAAGAACTCTGTTCTAAAAAACGAATCACCTGTATAGCCTTCCCTCCCTGAACTCATAACAATCTATTCACTACTTTCTCTTTCACCGCAGAGGCTTTGACTGACAAACCAATGCTGTTCTCTTTTTATTGCAAATTTTTTAACAATATAAATATTTTGAAATAAGGTACAAGTAATGTACCAAGTTGTTTGTGGCTGCAACATGTTTATTGAAAATAAAATGAGGATTTAATCTGCCTCTGCTGCCAGTTCCTATTCATTATGGATTAGCATTCTATGCAATCAAAATTCTTGCCCTTCATTATTGATTCAGCCTTCTAAGTTATATACCATCAATATTGCAGTCCCTTTATTATTACATATCTATGTAGTATATCACACTTACATCCTATAGGAAACTTATTTCGATTTTAAAGTACTATTTGAAATTGTGATTATTTTTTATGTGTTCTAATGTTTATTAAACTCTTTATTATTATCATTATTTTGCATTTTAGAAATAATTTGCTGTTTTAATTTTTTTAAATCAAAAGTAGGTTTTATGTGTATGCCGAGAAATGCGTTTTGCCATATTTATATGTGGTTATTCTTTTTGGTGTCATAGTTTTCATGAATTTAAAAGTATGCTTTGTATATTTTTCTTCTTTTTTAGGTTGTTAAAATACAAGCATATATGCAAATATGCATCCATTTCATATACTGTTGTGTTGAAATGTTCATTTCTTGAAAATTTATATTGATAGTCATGAAAATAAGGAACTGGATTACATTACGTTATGTTCAACGCTTTGTGCAATGGATATGGTTAGTTTACAGTATCTCTAAACTTACGTTTCGTTCATTATTCTATAATGAATTTGCAGACAGATATTATGTGGGAGATACTCTTATGGAACCAATGTTATGGTTTGTGGATCATTTTACAAAAATTTTAGGACCTGTAAGTATTTTTATTTGTTTTAAAAATGATTGTTGTTTAATTTGTTATTAAAAAGGTTTTCTTTCATTCATTATTCCATCAGAGGATATGTATCTAAAGTTTTAGCATATAAATCCAATTGTACTAAATGGCAGACGACTACTCGAACCAATTACCACTTTAGATGCTGATGTGTTTATTGCGCTTTATCACACTGCATTTTCAAAAAGGTTGTTTTTCAAACTACAACATCATCAAATACAAATCTGTACATTCTCCCCTTTGTGGTGAAATATTATATTCCTACAAAAATTTCACAGAACTTCCTTTGCTCGCATATCCCGCAGGCACATATTTCAAAATTCAGCTGAAGACCAGAAATATTGCAGTTTGCCTTTAGAGCTTCTAATACAGCCAAAAAGTATGCACCAAAATGGCAACATTGCTTATTCAAAATTACAGTTATCAATATTGTTACCTGAAGAATTGTCAGTGCGTGTTTGTCACAGTTTGGCAACTTCTGTCAAGATGGTTGGGATAATGCCAAAGTACTGTATTTAATCTGCATTTCAGTGCATGCAAAATAATTCTCATATGCATTGGTTGTTTGATTGATATGAAATTTCAAGTGCAGTGCAAGACAAAAATGTTTCCATTTACTAAAAGTTTTATTTTGATAACAGTAGTGATAATAGACTGAGCAAAATGACAAGGCTGGATCAAACCAGAGAGTTAAGGAAAAGCACAATTCGCAGCGCTACCTACACTTAAATTAATCAGAACCTAATTCTTTTTGTTTTTTCCCTGCTGTGACAACAAAAGGAAGCCTGAAATGTGTAGCATTCAACTCCAAGCATTAGGGGTTCACTTATTGTGTACAAGGATAGATAAGATAGAAAATTGCTGACCCCTACAATCATTTTAGAGCCAAAAATGAAAATGTAAAAAAATTGCTGACTCCTACAATCATTTTAGAGCCAAAAATGAAAATGTAATTTACTACATGGCAGGTTTTTAAAGCAATATGCAGAATGATTCAATGTCATTTCTGATAATGATGTTTTTGGAAGGGGGGATAGTTAGAACAAAAGTCGATTTATGGTGCACTAGCATTTGCTTTTTCCATTCCTACAATATGTGAGAAAAAAGAACAATTTTCAAAAACAAAAAAATGCTTTATGAGAGGTCCAAATAATAGTTCATTTCAGTTATTGGACATCTGGATTTCAGACTTTGAATTTATATTTTTGGCCATTATTCAGCAGGTACTGGCTAATGCACAGATATCTGCATTTTGTTTTAAAATAAGTGTCGTAGAAAGGTTTTCATGTTACGTGGATGTCCTTTATAGTTATATAAAAATTTTGTGAGCTGAAAGGGTATTGAATGAAAAATGTTAAGCATTGCATTGATTTTGTTTGATAGTTAAGTTTGCATGTCATATAGTGTGTGTGAGTTTCTGATACTTTTTTCTTTTGATATAGAGTTTTATGAAAGGTGTAAAAAAATCTTTAAAAATGTTATTTTGGAATTTTCTGCCTTTTTTTTCTGTTGCAAAGAAAACTTAGAGTATTTTTCTTGCAATTGTTGTCTTAATTAATTTCAACTTGACTTCCTCTGGAAGCCTTCCAAACCTCCAGACATCCTCCAGATTTCATTTCATTCGATAGTGTTTGAAGCATATTTATGTAAATTTGTGTCAGTGCTTTTATATCGATTTTTGTGTGCCATTCAACTTGGCCTGATAAACAATATTTTCATAAAATGAATGTGTCTTAAAAATAGATGGCTTTTCTAAACTGCAGATTCAAAAATGATCTCTTTTGCTGTGCAATAAGTCTTTTTTTAATGTAGTATATGATTACTTTTAACAGAAATGCAGAGCTCACATCTTCATTTCATAGAATTTATCAAACTGTTAATAAATTGAAAAACACATTTTTCGTGTTCTCGAGGGTCTGGGGAGGCGTTTGGCATACTCATGTTCTCAACTGAATTCAGGTTGATATCTTTTATTTCCAGGCATTCTGACAGCAAAGATGCTCAGTATTATCAAGAATTATCATCTATTAAAAAAATTGGATCACCAGCTTCCCTAAACAGCCTTACATGGAGTTTAAAGACCTCATCAAAAGAACTGTGACCAATTACAGAACCTTGAAAGATATGCAGCTCAGTGTGTCCATTTTTTAGTGATTTAACTCCAAACTATGACACTGCTTTTGTCGAAATGAGATCTTTCAGGAACAAGAGAAGGCAAGTTGTCCATTGTTTGCTTTCTCTAGAGCCAAACATGTCTAAAATCAGAGTCCAGGCTATATTTGAACTCAGTAAACAGTATATGATCCCATTCATCCAGGCTCCATTAAACATGATGAGGACACCAGCTTAAATATATAGCCATTTATAAGATGGAATGAGTCGGTGCTGTTTCTTTGACCTGATAAATGTAGGACAGAAACAAGTGCGCAAGGCACCTTACAGATATAGTTCTAACTGCACTAACTGTGCAGCTTCATTCCATTTTTTATAAAGAGCACACCAGGGAACAAATCTGAGGGTTTCCTATTTTTCTGCCATCAAACCTTTCAAGAGGACTTTTGGCGCACCAGTATTTTAAGCGTCACATGCTGCATAGACGATGTGTACTTAACAAACATCTCAGCCTTCTCTGGGATTCAAACCCAGGCCCAACAATACAGCAGTTAGCATCATTAGCCACTATACCTATCAGGGTGACAGCTGACAAAATGGTCTTCAGATGCAGATGCTGTTCTTGACCATCCTTCACGAGGCTGTCTACTAACTTGTTATTCACTGAGTAAAAGCTGTTCAAGGTTTTTTATATGTTTTGCAGGATATTTAGATCTTGGATGACTTCTAGTCATATTTATTATTCTCCATTAAGTTGACCAATTAACTGTCCCTTTTGCCTTTCACTTAAATGATATCTTTTAAATCATGTCTAATAAATACTTATCACTCTCAGAAACAACAGTGACTATAAACAAAAGACTTCACACCAGAGCTCCAGCATAAGTGTGTAGCACATGCCCTTAATTTGCATAGTTCAGTTTTGCATTTAGGTGCAGAAAATTATTATTATTATATTATTATTGTTATTGTTATATATTAAATCATCTTTGGTCATTTGTTTTAAACTTGTAATCTGTGAGTATATGTTTTTAGATTATCCTTTTGAGCAATGTATTTAATGATTTTCATTGTAGTTGATGTTAGTGTTTTATTGTCATTTCATCTATATGTTTTGTAGTTTTTAAACATATGTAATGAGTCTTTTGATGTAGATGACACAGAAAGATAATGTTACTGGTGCATGAGTATCTAGTTACAGTCATAGCCAGTTACTCTTTATTCTTGACAAGGCATTATAGCAAACATACATAGCTAAACCTGCAAAATGTGTGGCTACTCTTCAGTAGTTACATTTGTTCTTTTCACATTTTTATTATACAAGCTACAGCAGAAAGAACTTTCTGATTTGAGAAGAGAATAGCTATGAAGTGGGATTTGGGACAGTGGTGAGGAGCATGTTGTCAAATAGCAGTATGTACAGTTTTTAGTATAGATCATGGTTTAGTCAGAACACCACACTTTTGTTATAGAACAATTTTTTTCACAATGGGGGATTGCTGTTAGCAAAGCAACATACCTTCTATATCATGCTTTGAAACAGAAATATTTTGTACACCTGCAACAGGACTGTCAAATTTGGCCACCATCAGAACTTTGATGCAGCAATCCCCATGCTGTTCTGCATAGAAATACACAGTTGCACAACATTTATTCGATCAAAGTTTTCAGAGAACACTGCACCAAAAATGAATCTTTACAAAATGGTGTCTGCACAAAAACTCAAGGAACAAGATGAAACCTGTACAAGATTGTGTCATAACCTTCTGAATCTTGAACCCACACATGTTGGGATGATTTTGTATGAGCCACATTTTCACATTTTGGGCACTGTTAACAAGTAGAATTTTAGATACTGTCTAGAGACATTAAGTATTTTTTTTAAGCAGTAGAGTTGAAAAATGAGCAATGTCCTCACCGGGACTTGAACCATGAACCTCTCGAATACGCTCCGAGTGTGCTCACAGCTATGCCACAAAGGCATGCTAAAAAAGCGGGAGAAATATCTTATATACCCCCCTTTTAGAGGGCAACTGGGGATTAGGGGATCCAATCCCCAAATCCTGGTGGTGGAGAATTATCATCCATTATCATCCAACTATCTTTTTTAGTTTGGGTGTCACTGTATAGACATTAGGAAAATTTTTTGAAAAGCAGGAGAGAGGAAAAATGAACAATGCCCTTGCCAGGACTCAATCCGTAGACCTCTTGAATATGCAGCAAGTGTGCTGACCACTACACCATGAAGGCATGCTTAAAAGGCAGTAGAAATACCTTATAACTGGCATGAGACTAACCCTGAGGAACTTCACCAATGACAGTTTCATGATCCCAAAGTTATAATGTTGGGGGTGATTTCTAGGGAATTTTGTTTCTTCAAGAAAATGGGATCAGTGTTACTGTGTATAGACATCACTATTGTGTCGTGCTGAAGAACTTTCTCTGACCACAGTTGGACAAAATTTTCAATGAACGTGGTGCAGGGACTATCTAGTTTGAACAAGGTAGTGCAATAACCCATGCAGCTTGTTGTTCACTTGGAATTCTCAAAAGAGGACACGTTTCTGCTTGCATGGTGGCTGCCACTTCTCCAGTTTTGACATCTTTTAAATTTTTTCTCTTGGGGATGCCTTAAAACCAAAGTGTACAATCATCCTCCCCAAACTTATGATTTAATGATTTAAATGGATTTAAATGGAGATTTAATGATGATGATACAACAGGAAATTGCTGCCATTGTGCCCAAAATGACTGTCAGAGTCCTGGACGACTACTAAGAGAGACTCAATCAGTGCATTAACAATGGAAGGCCACTATTTGAGTGATGTTTTGTTTAAAAAAACAGTGTTGTAAAATGGTACTGTATATGTATGCTCGAAAAATAAAAATAAAATTTTCATATCTTATTTAGTTTGGATTTTATTAGCTTCCAAAATCAGGCAGTTTCTGTCAGGTGAACCTTGTATGTTTAAACTAAGAAGGAGCAGCATGTGAACAACAAACTAATAGGATGAGAAGCCAAACAGGAATGCTTGTAGTTAAGTTCCAGAATGAAGATTCTTTTAGGCAGTTACAGATATGGTTTTTACTTTATTCCTATTATTGCATTAAAATTTTGTTTTCCAAGTTTTTTAATATTACTATTGGCCAAATTGTTTTTTACATTATGTAAGCATATGCACACTGAATGTTACGTAAGAATTGCATGATGGAGATTAAATTTGAAATGAGGCCTTTTAGAGAGATTTATTATACATATATTATTATTTTCAGCATAGAAAGAAAAAATAACTAAATTAAATAGCAGACTTGAGGGGCTTTTGCCAATTTAAGTCAAAATTTTACCTTTTTTTTTTACTGTACACACACTATATGTGGCTTTCATTACATACTTAATAAAGGTATATTCATCACTTATATGTGTTGTATTTCTCTTAATTTATGCCATTGTTCTAAGACATTAAATATTCATACATGTTTTTATAGAATATTTTATGTATACATGTGGATTTAAATTGCTAGTTTGCAGTCAGTTTTAATCTTTATTTTTTACATATGTGTGATATAAAAATTGTTAAAATGAAATTTATCTTCTGTTGAGCATGAGCAACATGCATGTCAGAACTCAACTATCTGTTGTAGGTTAGGTTATTCAATCATGGGAAAGCCACAAGTTCACAATCTGCCTAAAAGGAGGGATAGCTTTATGGAGGACATTATGAAGGAAACTGGCTTGTATTCATGTTATACATGGGAGAAACTACAAAACTAACTATGCAGCCAGGCCATTAACCTGGTGTCGAATTCAAGGCAGGTCAGACTACCAATATTCAGCAGCCTTAACCACCAGCCACTGGTGGGGCAACTATCCTTTGTAATTTAGCGCTTTGGTATACCTTAAGCTCTCAACTCATTGCATTTAAAAAGGAATTATAATCTATGGAAGTTTATGTAAAAAAAAATGACAATAATAAACAGAGTCTGTTAAGTGTAAGTACTATATGCATAAACTTATACATTTTGTAAGTCCTTATTATGTGTCAGAAATCTAATAAATTATAATTTCTTAGTAATTTAAAGTATACAGAAATGTGAACAATTTAAAGCAAAAAATAATTTTCTGTATGCTACATCTTCTGAGTTAACAAAAATTAAAATGAAATCAAAGAGGACAAACAAAATATCTTTAGTGGAATGTAAATTATACTAATAGTGCCATACAGCTGCATGCAGTGTACAAAGATTAGAATTAGAGTTCAGTTACAGATTATCAGGTTTACGAGCAGAAGATTTAAGGAGTGAAATTCCCCTTGTTTGGACTTCTCAAAAATATTCTTTTTATGCTAGAAATTGAGAATTCAAAGTTCTCACACAGTTAATAGTATTTCTTTTTAAAGTTAAATTGTTGATAACTTGGCAATACAAGTTTAGTTATTAAGGGTGAATAATGTTTCGCATAAGCCTGTTGTTCATGTTTGAAGCATTCATTTCACCCATATATATCACTAGATGTTTTTGCCTCTGTAGACATATTTAAATAGCTTGTCTCTGCAGAGAGCTTCATTATTTTGCTGCAGTTATTTTTGATGAAGCTTTTTCAATATGAAGATTACTTCAGTTAAAAATTTATTTTAATGAAAGAAGAACTTGCAGCTTTGAAGGATAATCGTCAATTTTTGTATAGTAATAAAACTTTGTGGCTTAGAATTTAAAAATTTCTATTAATGTCATGTTAGAATTGATGTAATATTTGCTTTTACTTTGAATTATAAGTCGTAAGAATATAAATGCCAGAATAGGCCTTCAGTAGTGAAAACTGAACATTTATAATTTGATTTAGTAGGTTATCAGTACAGAGAGTAATCAATAAATTGTCCAGCATGTAGCCAAGTAGCTGAAAACTGCTAAATACTGGTTCAAGCTTAGGCAAGTGGGATAGCTGCATGGTTGATTTTCATGGCTTTCTCCATGTATCATGTAAATATAAGCCAGTTTCCCTTAAAAAATATTATCCATAAAGATATCTCTTAGGCAGATAGCTCTCATATTCTTTGCCTTATTTAATAAAAAATAACATTCAGTAAATTCTAATTCTTGTGAAATGACAAAATGCAGCAAAAAATTTTTTATCTTCCTTCTAGATTATAAAAATGAGTGCACAAAAGTTGATAATTATCAACTGATTTTTGTGAGGCTGCAGAAGGCTGCCAAACAGTAACATCTATGAATATCAGAAACATCAAATCTTGTTTGGTGATTACATTCTTAGTAAAAAAAGGCATATTAGTTGCAAATATTCATGAATATATGGTTATAGTCTCTAACAATACTGCACCTTCCTATGTCACTATTAAAAGCATGGGCTACCATGTTTAGACAGGTTACAAATTCATTTGAAAATGACTATGTAAGTCTACACTTTAGACATAATTATCGAAGAAACGTATAAGAAAGTCAAAGAATATATCATGAAAACTTGAGATGTGGCAGTTTCTGTGATTGTAATGGAAATTAGCAACAGTGTTGAATCAGTGGAAAAGATCCTAGAAAAAGTTGTGTATTGAAGGTACATTCTAGTTGAGTACTTCATATAGTGATGCCCGAAATGAAGAAAAACCAAGCTGATTGTTGTTAAGAATGGCTGTTTCATAAATGTTGCTGAAAATACTTTCTATTTGTGGCTGTTACATAAATAAAAAGTATTTTATGGGAGTAGTTTGTGAATTCACAAAGTAACATCAATTAAGTTGTGTGTTTCAATACTGTGATCCAGAAAGAAAACGAATTAAATAAAACATAGTGTGGAAGCAGTGTACATCTCTCCAACCCACATATTTGAAATGGAATCCCTGCTGGGAAGAGTTCAACCACAGATTTGGAGGTTGAAAATAAACCAATATTCATTGATTGTTTGTTATGTAAAGCTACTGTAACAGATTTTAAGTTTGCCAGCTTGTTGGCCTAAGTTCAATAAGCTATAAAAGAAAAACATTAAGCCACATTCAACAGGAAAGCATTGCTTATGCATGGCTACCTACACCTGTATCCAAGGCACAGATTTCTTAGACTGCTGTTTGGCAATGCAACTTTCAGCCTGTTATTGTCCCCCATATTCACTGAATCTGGCTCTAAAAAGCTTTCATCACTTTGGATACAATTGTGGTCAGTGCAGCGTGATTGATTTCCATGACACTGAGTTCACTTGTTTCAAATCATGGGTAAGGCAGGGACATTTTGTAATTGTACTATCATAGCAACATGAAAAAACTTAAAATCTAATAACCTGAAAAGCCTTTGAAGAGTTTGATTTAAAAGAAGAGTAATTAAGATCCCTGGTCAAATTGAGATAAACCCAGCTAAGTAGCCTGCATTACATAAGTCAAATAATCCCAAGTGAGTTCTATCAACCCCTCTTCAAAAAATAAATAAAACTTCACCTGCATGGTTTACATTATAGCAATGATGATATCACGAAACTAAGTTAGATTTAAAACTTATTGAATGCCCATTGTTGCACATCAGCTTGCATTCAACCATATTGTATCTTTCAGTTATCATTTTCTCCAGTCCTTACCAAAATTCCTTTTATATTTTATTAGGAAAAGAATTAAATTCATTTCAGTTCAGAAGCTCAAAGAAATGCAGATTGAAAATGACTAAATGTTTCTCAATGTCATAGCTGCCTTTGTGTTATTCTGTAATAATTGTGATTAACTATTTTTATATCAGTGGAATACTTAATTACTTGAAATTCTAATAAAATTCCTTTAAATTGCAAGGCAATGAAATTTTATTAAAATTGCATGTCTTTCTTTTTCCATAGGTTTGTGTCACCGGAGTCATACTGCTGTCATCATCCATTATTACCATAGCATATACAATTGGCCTTCCATTCTACATGAAGCAGAACATTTGTATTTTAGTCCTTGCTTTAATTATTGGACATTGGCTACTCATAAACGTAGTATTTTATTATTATATGGCTTATACTACAGAACCAGGTTATCCACCTCAGGTGTGTTGAACTCAGTTTTATATTATTGAAAACACTGCATTTTACATATTTTTCCACCTTAAGAATATTATCTATGCATCAAGTATTATTTATAATACTTATTTTGTTTAGTAAGAGAAAACCATGAAATTCTTTCAGGTCATTAGACTTGAAGTTTGAGTTTTGTTTTTACGTATTTTTGCATTTTAAAGTTTAATATTACAATTATGTATTAGTTTCTGATTCGTGGAAATTTGTTCTGAAATTTATTCAAAAATATAAGTATTTTTTTTTACATTTTCTAAAATATCTCAAATTGAAAGTCATATTTTCAGTATAATTAATGCTTTTTTTTTTCAGTTTATTTCATATTAGTTCTCATTTTAACAATTTAGTACTTCTACAATTCTAATTACCATACAGTTTATTTTTTATGGAAGCTGAAAGTGAAAAACTAAATTATCAATATTTTTTAGACTTGTAACTAAATTGTTGTAACATATTATTTTAATTACTTTGTTAAGTCTATTTTTACTTATTTATTTTGCTGACTACTGCAAAGCTCGTGAGAGTTATCAGTCTAAGTGAAAAGATGCCATTATGGAGGACTTTCTAAGGGAAACTCAATTACATTTGTGTGACACATGACAAAAATCACAAAAATGCCCAAAACATGTATTGTAGCAACCACCTTAGTAGATATCACCAAATTTTCAGAATGTACCAAACTCTGGCAACCATATGCATAACCATTCTTCAGGTAATCGTACTCATTTAATGAATCTGCATAGTCATTTTTGTATGCATTCTTTTTGTTGTATTTCAAGTTTCAATGGTGTCTTTAGAGAAATCTTGATATTTTTTGCTTTAAACTCAGTTTCAAAATATTCATTAGAAGCACCTGCCAAAAATGGAAGAAACTGCAGTAAATTTTCTGCAGGAACACAGTATTTTACCCCAATATTGCTGAAGGGAACAATCATGAGATATGTTTGATTAGACAGCTGGCGCACAATGCCGAGTTTGTGCAAATCTCTTATTTGGTTTAGAAGCAAAAACATATTGCTGTTTACATAAAAAGAATTACAGCATGAAAATAAACAGAAGGATTTAACAAAAAAAATGTATTTTTTAAATGTATTAAGTAATTCTTATTTAATAATTAAAAATCTGTATTTTTAATAAGTTGATTATGTTGCCAACTTGTGATATATATTAATAGGCTAGGAATGAGCAGCATATGTAATCTACTCTGGGGCACAGACTTTTTTTATAAACAGGTGTAGATTAAAAAAAATGTCTGTTTCCCAGAGTGGAGTACATATGCTACTTAACTTATAACCACGTCACCGTTTTTATGACATTTTAAAACACACTCAAAACTCAATAATTTAAAATACTGAAATTTATATTTTTCTGTGTAAAAACAATAAAAAATATGAAAAAAGATTAAAATATTTATAAGAAAAGTCTAATTTCAAACTTTTTTACATAGCTTTTAAGGTACTCTTAAAAATATTAAATTATGACACTGAAAAAGATTCAATTATGACATTAAAAAAGATTAAAGTATTTAGAAAAGCAAAGTACTCATAAAATTCAAAAAAACAGGAATTGATTCTAAAAAACAAAAATATAGATTAAAGTTTTTCCAAATCATACGAATGTTCCTGAAATAAAAAAAAATGGAAATTAATACTTAAAAAAAATTTAAATATTAAAAAATGGTTATTTTAAAGTTTTTCCAAACCATGCAAATATTCTACATCTGTCATACGTTTATAGTTGAATATTTAATTTCCGTTATTAATTTTCTTGATTGCATTATCAGACAGTTTCCCATAACGCTTTTTAAGATACTCTTTTTCTCCATCATCTACTTCTGTTTTTACAGTACATCTAATATATATAATTTGAATTTTTCTCAATAAGATCACATGATATCTCCCAGGCTCTAAATCTTATTTTAGCATTTTAGAATATTATCCAAGACTACTGAATTCTTCCATTTATTAGTAAACGTTTTTTCAAAGGCTATTATAAAATGAGAATGTAAAAATAATTTGTGATTTATTATAAACAAAGATAAAATGTGATCATCTTCTACAAAGCTCCATCAAAACCTTTAACCATTCCCATCCATCATAATCTTTAATTTTATTAAATTCATTTCTAAATAATGAGAAATTCTTAATTTTATATTTTATGATACAATGAATCTTCAGATCTAGAACTTTCTAAATATACAGCATTATGTTTGGTTTGTAAATTATTAACTGTGTTTATTAGTTCCATTTATTAGGAAATTTTTTTTCTAATAACTGAGAAATTCCTCAATATATTTATTATAATTTGAATGCCTCGACATTTGAGCGTTCATTATAATTACTCTCTGCATGTAATACTTCAAGTTTATAAGATTTGTAATAAGATCTCATTATATTAAAACTGCATAGAAGTAAAGTCTTACAAGGTGATATAAAAGGCTTTTTATAACTTCTAACCTACAGATATGCAGGTTATATACAAAGAATCTGTTTTCTTTTTTCTAATTATTCATTTCTTCAATATAATATAATTTTATAAAGATGAATTAATATAAGGAAATTTATATGCTGTTTATTTGCTTTATGGTTCAATTCAGTTAAGAATTTGTAATATTTACTTCTTCAGTCTTTCCGTCATCAAGTTTGATATCATCCATTTATTAGATAAACATTTTTTACAAATATAAATCTAACCATTCTTCATAATTCATATATTCTCTCTCTTTGATTCCTTTAATAAATTTTTCTCTGTATTCTTCTTCAGTTTTTGATTCTCTAAATATTCCCTGAGCAATGATATTTTTTGTTCATTTTCAGAAATTGCGATTGACACATCTTTAATGAATCCGTTTAATGCATTGATTATTCTTGTTACTTTACCTAAAAAATATGTATCTCCTGCTTTTAATTCTTTTCTTAATACGTTTATTAATTCATCTTTATCCTCATTTTTTAAAATTCTGTTAAATGCAATCCAAATGTAACATTTTATGTTTTCATATGTATTTAATTCTCAAATACATTCTCTAAATCATATTCAATATCTGTATGGACTAATTTTATAACTGAATCTCATTTATTTTTCAATAAAACTGTTATGAACGTTTTCAGAATCATTATAGATATTGGCTTTATTATAACAAAATAAACTTCGTCTTATAGCAGGAGATATTACTTTAGCTTCATCATAATATACAGAACTCAATCTGGGTAAAAAATTAATTCATTTACCAAAGTTATTTTATTTTTACGACAGTTAAATCTTTTAAATTTATCAAGTTTTCTATTCTAATAAGTGAAGTTATATTATTCTCAAAACAATCTAATTCTTCTAAATTTGTTAAGTTTTCTATTAAATGAAGGTATATTATTTTTAGAATAATCTAATTTATTTAAATTTATTAAGCTGCCCAGACAGTATAGTGATTAGAGGAGCCTGACTGCGATACCGTAGGGCCCGGCTGCGAATCCTGGAGAAGGCATGCATGTAAAATTGTCTGTCCCTTCATAGGAGATAACGGTGGCCGCCTATTAGGTGCCTCCACAATAAAATAGCCACCACTTCTGGACTCGGCAGTGGCCAATGCCATTATAGGCAAGTGCCTGCCATTGGGGGGGGAAGCATTAAGTTTTCTATTCCTTTAAGTGAAATTATATTATTTTAAAAACAATCTGATAGTTCTAAATTTATAAAATTTTCTATTTCTTAAACTGAAATTATACTTTGTGTATTTAAAAAATTATATACATTTCCTAATTCTACAGCATCAAAAAGTTTTTCATTATCTTCTATTTTTCCAAAATATATTAATGAATCATTTCTATATATTACATACATATAATAGTAAAATTTCCTTAAGGGTATTCACATATGTGAAATAATAATAATAGAATATAAATTCTCTTAGAATATCTTTTAATGAAAGTTTCCAACAATTGTTTATATGAGTTTGGATTACACCAGTCTCCTTTTGTCTCCATGTTTAAAAGTCCTTTCTCAAATCTCAATGTTCAATTATTTTAATCTACTACATCTTCAGTTTTTCAATAGTATTTTCTGTTAATTATTGATATCTAGAAACTAAATTCATATTTAATTTTCATATTTAATTTTTTAAGTAATAATTTTATAAAATAAAATTATTACTTAAAGTTTGATATTCTGAAATTGTAACCCAGTTTATTTTAACTTTGTTATCTAAAATGAATTTTTCAGCTAATAGTTGATATCTAGATATAATATCCCAATTAATGAGATTTTTGGGCATAATCCTAAACGGTTTGGATAATTTTTGATAAGCTAAAATATTATTCCAATGCCCTGTATATTCACTGATGAAAGATTCAGATAATTTTCGATATCTAGAAATCAAATTCCAGTGAACACCATTTTCAAAACTTCTAATTAAGTATTCAGTTAAAATATATCCAGAATCCTGGACCCAATTAACATCCATGTATTTAGACTATAATTCAAGCATCCAGTGTAACATCTGAATTTTCAAATAAGCATGAATAGTGATATCTTTCTTTTAATTTGAAGACGTAACCCAATTTAATATATAAAAAAATTATTTATCTTTGGAATTATTGAACTCGTAAATATTTTCGTCAATTTCAATAGGAGGTTCGGCAAGTTCTGATCCTTTTTCAGTTATTCTATTAAAAATAATATGATTCTAACATCCCTTTATATTAAAAATTTAGAATATTTATTCAATATTCTGTAAATATCTATATTTTGTAAATTTCGAAAGCTTAATATTAGTCCATTTTTTCTCACGTTGAAGTGTAATAAAACCAAACTAATTAATGATATATAAAAGTTTTAATTGAATCATAAACAATTTTTTTTTCTTGCAGAATCTTGACCTTTTATCAGACTTCCAACATTTTCTATTCTTTTCTCTTTTGTATCCATAACATATTTAATATGTAAATATTTGTCTTCTAATTTATTTTTAATTTTTGATATGCTTTTATTTGTTTGATTATCATAATTTTCTTCGTTAATTGCTCCCACTAGGGCTGTAATATGTCTTGCATTTTCTTCAGTAAAATTTAACAAACTGATGTCTAATTTCTTAATTTTTTTTGACTAATTCATTTTTTTAATCCAAAATAATTATGTTCTGTAACAAATCAAAACAAAACACTGTTAACTTTTCTCTTCTAATTTTGAACTCTCCAGAGGGACTTTGCTATCCTCCTTCCTAAAATTTTGATTCTGGACTGCCAAAGAAAGCACAAATGATTAGTTATTGCCGGAGGTGCCATGCCATAAACACTATGTAAACCACTTTGAGCATTAGGCTTGTAATTCTTTTTATATTAGGTTTAGAGAAAATATTTTAAAGATCATTCTGTTGGGTGTTTATTTGTTTGAAGTAAGGAAATGAACCTTTCTGTAATAAACTGGAAGCCCAGCTATGGAGCCAGAAATCCCCATATGGATTGTCAAAACCAAAAGTGATGATGACAGACGGTCCATGGATATTATTGAAGATAAGTAAACTTTAATGTTTGCAGATTTTTAGTTAAGTAAATTTGAAACTAAAGGAAAGTTGAGACTTGTAGCCACCTTTTCCTAATTTCATTTTCACTGATCGTCAGGATAAGTAAATTTACAAAGAATTCTGGTTGCACTGACCTAATTTTATTTTCACTAATTATCCGAATCAGTTAAATCTTCAGTTGAATTTTAATTCTTTTATATGAAGTGTGATCACCCTGATTCATAGTATGAATTTTGTTGCATACTACTTCCCTTAGTACCGAAAGATAAATTTTGAATTATTGCTGAAATTTAAATGAGGAATTTAGAGATAGCTCCCGCTATTTTGACAATTTTAAGAAAATATTTGGATGAATATTTCATATAAAGTTCAAGTATTTTATTTTATACAAGTTTCGATATGAAGCAGTGAAAATAAATATCAAATATAATGAATACATAATAAACGACGAAATATCTAGTCTCAAGTTGCTATATTTTGCACTAATGAAAATTAAAGTATTCTATAACAGTTGTTGGTCTGAGAATGGCATTATGTGTATTTCAGAAAATCAAAAGAAAGCGATGCAAAATGCGTTATTATTTTGTTTTCTTTTGATTATGCATGTTTGATGTGTATTAAATCCATATAAAAATGTTTTAAACTTTATATGTGTTGGCATACTAAAAGCGTTAGGTGAGGGCGAGAGGGAGGAAAATTATCAACTTTATTTAAGTAAGGCTTTTTAGAAAAAGGGAGGAAACAGGATTTAATTGAATTATCCGAGACACTAAGTGTAGTGATAGAGGAAAATTTTAGATCTGAGATGAGACTGACGCAGAGTTTATGAAAAATGTTTGAACCGGATCACCGATGATGGTAAAGAAATGGAAATAGAACAGCGTGTTGAGAGAGAGAAACAAATTAACGGTTGTTTGAACTAGAGAAATTAAAATTGCAATCCATTATTATTGCTAAAAGAGCGGAGTCTGCAACCGTATCTTCTTCTGTAGACACAAAAATGCTTAAGTTAAAACTGAACACGTTAATTCGTAATTTTGATCCTAAAACAGCCGATATGAGTTTATCTCTAGACTTATGTGAGAGGCAATTAACCCTTCTGAAGGTACCTTTTTCAGCATGTGTAATCTATCTTGTTGGTCTTCTACTCACCGATGTTACAAAACTTAATTTCAAAAGAATCTCCTGATGATGCTCAGGATTCAACACATTCCCTAAAGCAATTCAAACTGAATGCTGAGAAATTTCGACAGCTGTCTATTTTATTTTGACTTATTACAAAACTATTTCGATGAGTAGCTTAAAAAATCAAAAGTCATGACGTTTGAGCAGTTAAAGAATTTGATATTGGCAGATCAGGTTAAGAAGAAAGCTCCTCCAGATTATAAAGAACATTTTATGGATAACTGCAGTGAATGGAACAAACCGCGTCAGCTTGCTCACAAATTAGATCACTATGAAGAAGTTACACACGTTACGAAATAAAAACGTTAGTAAGGAAACCCTTAAGTTTCAACAACAAGATGGTCCCAGAAATTATGAAGGTAATTCTCAAAATGCCTCATCAAGAGATAATGCAAAAAAAAATGAAAATCACTGGATTACTGGTGAAGGAGTAGAAGTCAATCAAGAAAAAAAACCTCTGATATATAAAAGGTGCCTTCTCCAAGAAACGTGAAACAATTGCAGTCTTTCTTGCAGACCTGCTCCTGGTATGGGAGATTCATACCGAAATTTTCGTAAATAGCGAAACCTTTAAGTAATCTAAGAAGAGCATAAGCTGGACATAGAGACCAGAAGAAAGTTCTTGTTAGTAGCTATGGATGTCCGAAGTCAGGCTTTATTAAGGCTAAATGTGCCGCCTGCTCTCATTCTCACAAGAAGGCAGAAGCTGATTTGAGAGCTATACATTGTCGGTCATTCTCGGTCAGGGAATCGCGGCTGACTCTTTTGAGATTAAAAATAAATGAGTTAACCAGAATTGTATATACTTACACTGGAGCCAGCCACAATGTAGCAGGAGAAACATTGTATCGTCTTTTGAGAGACAGAGGAATACAATTTGGGATAGCCAGTATGAATGTTGTTATCGCCAGTGGTCTCCAGGAGGGAACGGAAGTTTATAAAGAATAAGAAAAGTAAACTTGGTGGCGCAACAGCCCTTAGTGAGCCATGGCCTGCAGTGCTCTGCTTTCTACCGTGGGCTCCAGAGTGCATAGCATAAAACCTGCGCAAGTGATCAGCTTGTCACAGGACTTCCGGGAAGTTTGTACGACCAAAGTAGATAATGAAATTAAAGGATCATCATTCTGAATAACTTTATTTGTGTTAGATGCAGCAAAAGATAACAGAACGCTTTTAGAAACTGGATTTTTACTTAGTGCTGAAATTGTTTTAGACCTTCCAAATAATAGATGATATTTCCATGATGATCCTAAACAGAAATTTAACTTTAATGATGACGTTTTCAAAATACCCGAGCGTCCAGAAAATAATGCGGAATTCAATACATTGCGATTAAGAAAAAATGAAGGAAGACATTTAGTTGAAAACCAAAGTGAAAATTTCATTTCTCTGTTAACAAACTATGAGACTGTTTTCCAAGCATGGGGAAAAGCAACTCCTTATATTGAACACCATATAAATACCGGGGAAAATCTTCCAGTTTCACTATCCCCATACCGGATGTCTCCAGCCAAGATGGATATTTTAAAGAAGGAGCTTGAAGGTCTACTGGAAAAGAAAATAATAGAACAATGCGAGTCTCCATATGCTGTGCTAGTGGTTCTTGTGCTCAAACCAAACGGAAAAGAGCGACTTTGCGTTAATTATCCAGGACTGATTGCTGTTACGATGTCAGACTTGTATTCATAACCTAGGATGGATGACTTGCTACATGCTACTAAACATGCGCCACATATGATAACCACTGATTTACATTCTGGGTACCATCAAGTCGGCGTTTGCACTACATAGACAAAACAGTATTTGTTTGCCGTTTTGGAACTTACCAGTTTGTACCAGTTCGTTCCAATGCCTTTCGAAATGAATACTGCTCTAGCCACTTTGCAGAGATTAACTGATAAATTCCGAAACGGCTTGAATGATATCCTTGTTCTCTCTTAAATGATATTCTAATACTGTCAGAGACTTTTGAAAAACATGTAGCCGATCTAGAAGCAGTTTTTGAGAGACTTTTTACAATTTAAATTTAATGCAATCGTGAGAGATTGCAGAGTAAAGTGAAATATCTTGGTCACTGGATTACTGGTGAAGGAGTAGAAGTCAACCAGAAAAAAAAACCACCTGATATATAAAAGGTGCCTTCTCGAAGAAACGTGAAACAACTGCAGTCTTTCTTGCAGACCTGTTCCTGGTATGGAAGTTTCATACCGAAATTTTCATAAATAGCGAAACCTTTAAGTAATCTAAGAAGCGCGTAAGCTGGATATAGAGACCAGAAGAAAATTCTTCTCAGACATTAAAATGACTCTGCGTTAGCCCTTGCATCTTAAAACAAAATGATGCAACGAACCCTTACATTATTCAGACGGGTGCTAGTAATTATGCTTTGGGTGCTATGCTATTACAAGGAAAGGGTTCAGAGTAATATCCAATAGAATATGCTAGCCGTTTGTTGTCCGACACAGAAAGAAATAATTCTACAACAGAAAGATAAGCCTTTGCTGTTGTATGAGCCTTTAATAAATTCTGTGGCTATATTGATGGTCAAAAGATTACTGTGGCATCTGATCACCAACTGTTGAAATGGATTTTAATCTTCAAATCACCTACGGGTAGACTTGCTAAGTGGGGTATGCAATTATAATCTTATAAGTTGAAGATGGAATGCATCCCTAGAAGAGGTAATTTCGTAGCCGATATGTTGTCATGCACTGTTTACAACCTTGAAGGAGAATCGTGTGAAGCTTGTACGGTAACCATTGATATGCCAAACAGAAGTGCAGCAGAAATTCGTGAGGAACAGTTGAAGGATGCAGATCTTAAAAAACCATAGAATCTTTCTAAAGTGATGTAAAAGGTGAAACTTTTTCTAATTGAACTGGATATAAAAATCATATGATTTCTTTATGTTAGATTTAGTTAATTCAAAGATGAGATATCGAAGAAATTTCGATCCTATATAAATGGGAGCTGAGGCACCTGAAGCTTCTCTGGTGGAATATCTAATGTATATAAAATGAGTCGTAATTTACCGTATCTTTCGGCGTATAATGCGCCATTTTAATACAAAAAATGAGATCGAAATTTACACGTGCGCATTGCTATACGTCGGATATAAAAATGATAGATTTAAAAATAAGGAAAATATGAGCATACAAAAATTTGATTTTTACGTGTACCTAAATGCTGTTATTGGCGATTTTGACGATTTTCTAGAACTCTTTCTTCTAGGATATGCCATTTCATTACTCTTTTCCGCAAATCACATTCATTCTTTTGCATACTAATTATTTTGATATTATTTTTCTTCCACTCACGTATGGAGCTTTTACCAATACCAAACATCGTTGCTGCAGCACGATTCCTTTTTCTTTTGCAAACTGGATGACTTGAAACCAGCACTTTGTTTGTTTCGTTTGACAGGAGCCGTAGTTACTACTAAAAAGAGTACTGCATCAACTGTATTTCAGCTGAAGCAAATGCGATTTACAAAAGCCTTCGATATTCACTTCCAAATGATAGTTTCGAATGACTGCAAAAGGAGGAAACATCTGACTCCTAATTCCGCGAAAGTATTCAGGTTGTATCCCAAATCATTTCCTACTTTTCTATAAACGCTAGAATAAGATTCTTGTATGCACCTGCAGTGAATATAACCAACCATCTTTGCAGATTTACTCCTTGAAACCTCCCCACACACATACATATTGTTCCCCTTATCACTTGTCAATTCAGTATAGCATTGTTCGAGAGCCTGCGAAAAGTCTTCGAATGAACATCTTCAGAAGACAGCAGCATCACTCACATATCTTTCAGGTTTCTTCGTAAAGAAAAAGGTGCGCGTTATACAGCGAATATACCTAAAAATGTTAAAAAATATAGTTTGAAATTACATGTGCGCGTATACGCCGGAATATACGGTATATGATTTTAGAAAAGATTTTTTAACTATGATTAAAATTTTGCCAAATGCAACAGAATTATCAGGCAGGGCTCTTCCTTCCCTTTCAGTAATGAGTTTAACAGCAGTTTTTGCCATATCTGTTGGAAAAGGATTTAAAGTAGCAGAAAAGGGATGAATACAAATATTGTTTAAATTTTTATAGAGAAGTCCTTAAGTCATATAAAGCTAATGCAATCACTGAAGAAGAAATATATAAAAGAAAATGCACTTGAATGATCATAAATATATCCCTAAATTACGAAGGAATTAATCCTAATAAAGGATTTGTAATCATAAAACTTACTATTATTGAGTCATGTTCTAAAAAGGTGATTTGAAATTTAAATATTAGAACTGTAATAAAAGTGGATCAGATTTAATTAAAGAATGAGGTTTGCTTAATTTTATAATTAATTATTTACCTTTTGAAGCACATCTTCATGATTGTCAATGGTGTGGCCCTGAAACTAATGTTGAAAAATGTTTAGAAAGAGGAGATCCTGGAATAAACAGAGTTTATAAACTTAGTAAGGAACATGATTTAGATTATTATAAAAATAAATATTCTACTGCAAGACATATAGCAGACCAAAAACTTTTAGACAGTTTCGATAAAATTGAAAATGAGAAGTGGTTTTAATACTTTAGGTGAAAAACAAGCAATAGCTTTAATAAAAAAGTTAGTTAATTAAAAAATGAAACGGGAATGGGTTTTTGTCTTAATGCAAATAAGAAAATATATTCACTGTCTCTCTTATAAAAAGAAACTGAAGATTTTTATGGAACTGCTACTAAAAATTGGAAAAGGAAAATGTGTAATATGTGGAAGTAAGAAAAGTGCTTTTTTAAGGTTGAAGGAGCCAAAAGGCTCCTGAAAGAAATGTATTATAATCCAGAAACAGGATATTGTGGAATTAATGAATTAAAAAGAAAAACAGTATTTCCAAAGAAATATACTGAAGAATTTTTACAAGAAATACACGAAATAAACCCATTATTCGTAAATTTGAAAGAAGAGTTTATGTACCTAATAGTAATAATCAATTTGACAATTATAAAACAAATTATTTACTAAACATTTATAGATGCTTTTGATAGATAAGAGTTTTTTCCCAAAAAAAAAAAAAAAAGAAAAGAAAAACATCTGAAGAAGTAGTACTAGGCCTTAAACAAGTTTTTAAAGAAAGAATTCCAAAATTTATATTAATAAATTAAGGTACTGAATTTACAGGAAAAGCCACACAAAAATTATGTAAAAATTATAATATTAAATGGTACCACTAAAAAAAAAGAAATTAAGTCTGCTATAGCAGAGAATTTTGATAAAACTAACAGAACGAAAATTATGAAATATTTACTTGTGAAAAGCGCAACAATGTTTATCAATTTATTACGTAAATCAGTTAAAAATTATAAGATTCATATCATATTTCTGTAAAAATGACACCTGTTGAAACTAGTAAACCCTAAATGAATAAAAGTTTATTATAATTTATATGTAGATCCTCTAGCCAAAAAAAAACCCTTTAAAGCAGCCTAAATATAAAATGGGAGATCGTGTTAGAGTGAGGGCCAGCGTTTACGGAAGAGATTATTATTATTACTTCAGACATTATAGAACCAAATATCCCCATATTACACTGCTGGCCAGTAAAATTGCAACACCAGGAAGAAATGATCTGACAAACGTCAAAATCACATGAAAGGAAGAAGTTGAGATATACAAATGATTAGTATTACAACGCATTTAGACGACTCAGGAGGAAAAAACGACATCTGAAGCACTGCATCAAGTTGTGTATTGAGAGTTGTGTAAGTATAAATTTAAATGACGAAAGTTTTGATCCTTTGAAAAATTACTTCTTACAGCATTTTATGTATCATCATATGTATATGTATGTAAGGTCGTTTAATCATACTGTACAAGGCATTCAAAAAAGATAGCTGCAGACTTTGTTTCCTTAAATACTAGAGTCATGCACTTAAAATTACACTCAAAATAAACAAAGAATTTAAGAAGACGGTTTCAATATTCACAGTAGGAAAATTTTGTAAATGCACAATTTCAAATAAATTAAATCCAAAAGTCCCATACCTTTGCGAAGAAAATTTACGGAGATATTGTTCCCGGTTATCCCGAGTTGGCTGGCTTGGATCACTTTTCAGTGCCTGTTATAAAGCAATTTCAGTCACATTTCACGAAATTTAAAGCAGAAACTACAGAACGAAAGTTTCTAATTTTGGTGATCTATAGTCCCCTATAGAGGGAATTAGAAATCACTCTTAATTCAACAACCCAGTCTTATAAAACAGATTATTTCTAATACCCTCCTGGCCATTAAAATTGCAACAGCAGGAAGGAATGATCTGACGAACATCAAAATCATATGAAAGGAAGAAGAGGTTGGAATATGCAAATGATTAGTATTTCAGCGCATTTCGACGACGTAGGAAGGCGAAACGACATCTGACCCATTGCATAAAAGAAAAGTTGTGTAGTGGATTTCTCATTCAGAAAGTGTTTTGTAAAGTCTGAGTTTGCTCAGAATATCATGTTGTGACTCGGATAAGAGGAAATATTTGTCAGCAAGTTTCGAATTTCGATAGAGGCAGGATCGTTGCCTATCGAAAGTGTAGATTATCGTTCCATGATATCGCTGGTCGCACTGGTCGACATCTACCACTGTCATGCGAATATAGAATCAATGGGTTACTGAGGGTCATGCTGAACGGCATTCAGGATCTCACCGCCTTCCCATGACTAACGCCAGAGAGGACAGACATATTGTGAGGTCAGCCCTGCAAAACCGTACGACCACATCACGGACCATTAATCTAGAAATGGGCATGTTTCCAGCACGCTCGCTATCAGCTCGTAAGGTGCGTCGACGTTTGCAGCATCATGGACTATCATCAGGGTGACCATTACTTCGGCTTCACTTGACAATGCAGTATAGAGAAAGAAGGCGACTCTGGTGCGCCAAACGACAAAGCTGAGTACAGGTGTGGCACAATGTCGCCTTTTCAAACGAGTCCCGGTTCTACGTGCAGTATTCTGATGGCCGTATACGTGTCTGGAGTGTCCAAGGAGACCGTACGCCGCCTGCTTGCATTCGATATCTGCATAAAAGCCCTGCACCTGGTGTGATGGTTTGGGCAACCATTGGGTACACGATACGCACATCTGTAGTTCGGATTGACGGTAATTTGAACGCAGATAGGTACATTTCTGACATCTTGCGCCCAGTAGTTGTGCCCTATCTTCGAGGCCTCCAAACTCCATGTTTTAACAAGGTAATGCAAGATCACATGTTGCGCGTCGTGTTCGGACCTTTCTCGATACACTTGCTGTCCTGGCCTGCACGGCCTCCAGATCTGTCACCCATTGAAAACATCTGATCATGGGTCGCACAGAGACTGGCCCGCCACCCCTCTCCAGCTAATACGGTTGATGAAGTGTGGCATAGACTTGAAGCAGCATGGAGTGAGTTGCCCAGTTTGACTCCATGCCTAATGGGGTAAGAGCCGTTTTAACTATTAGGGGTGGCAGCTGTGTTTACTAATTTTGGACCTCTGTAAACCTCTAAAATGTTTATAAATTTAATTATTTTGTCTTCTTTCATTTTACGTGCAATAAATATCTTTTTTGTATTTGCTTTCCTTCATGGTGTTGCAGTTTCAATGGCCAGCAGTGTATATACTTTTGAAATAAAAATTTAAATCGTGAAGGAATATTTAATAACTATGAAGTCATGAAATATAATAAAAAAAGGTGATTGTATATAAGATTGAAAAAATATTTAAAAAGGAAAGGAAAGGAAAGAAGTATTTAGTAAAATGGTTGGGTTAACCGGAATCTTTTAATACATGGATTAATAAGGAGGATTTGCGTCCTGAAGGCGCAAGACTAAAAAAAATGGCTATTCTTAACAAAATGGCTTTAATTATTTTAAATTCTAAAAAAAATCTGAAGCTTTTCACATCCCCATTAAAATTTTAAAAAATTGCTTTAAAATCGATTTCAGTGTGTTTTTTAAAAAAATTGCTTTAAAATCAGTTTTCTTGGTTTAATATAAGTAAAAATTATAAAAATTATTAGGAAAAAAATCATCCAGTCAAATGTGGTATTATAAAAGCGACACAGTCGAAGTCTTAGAATATCGTGTGTATCATGTGTTGTATCTTAAGCGCTGAACACCCGAGCTCTACTCGTATTCACTTTTTTTTTTTTTTGAACATGACATTGCAGTTTTTAATGTATATTTTCTAAATGTTATTATCATTTTTGTTATATTAAAAAAAAAAAACATTTTTTCTCTTAAATTCGCTAAAAATTTAAAGTTTTCAACCATAAGCATTTGTAGCAAACAAAATTATGTTTATAAGAAACGAGGCGTCATTTCTTGCTCCAAAATATTACTAAAGATTTATATCTAATTATTATTAAACATTAAGAATAATGTTAATCTTTGTTTGATAGTTTTGTTTTTGAGATGACTGTTTTAACTTTTTTCATTATTATTATTATTATTATTATTATTTTAGATTTTGGGGTGTTAAAGTTACACTGTTTATGAATACAAAAAATAATTGCTATGTGTCTTAGAATTAAGATTAGCTATTATAAAATGAATACAGTGCTGCCATTTAGTGATAAAATAAAATTTAAGAACATGTCGGACTGTTCGGATTTTAATTTTCAGTGTCGAAATTTAATATTTTTAAGAGTACCCTAAAATGCTATGTAAAAAACGTCGTTTTTTATAAATATTTTTTCATATTTTTACTGGTTTTATTTAGAAGTAACTTAAATTTAGTATCGTAAATTATTGAGTTTTGAGGGCGTCTTAAAATGTCATGAAAAGGATGAAATGGTTATAAGTAAGGAGCATATGTAACCCACTCTAGGTGACAGATATTTTTTTCAGAATTCAACATTTGTTTATAAAAAAGTCTGTGTCCCAAAGTGGACTACATGTGCTGCTAGAATGTTTTGTAATAAAGTTGCGAAAATCGCTACCTTGCACAGGATAAGTAACGTTTAGCCTATATCTGTAAAAAAATCATTAAATTATGCCAATGTGGTTGCATTGTAAGTACCTGCAAAATCTTGTCCAACTACCTGTCTTTAATAACAATAATAATTTATCCAGTTGGCTGTGGTGGGCTTTATAACTCTGTTAAAATTTTTTAACTATGACATTATATACGGGGGTAACAAAATTGTAATGTGAAATATTCAAAGAAATTTTTATGAGATATATGTAATAGAATTAGGTATCCTTCTTAGATGATTTTTTGGCTATCAAATATTATTTTTGGGGAAAAAAATCTTAATCTGCAAAATTTTGAAAGGCTATTAATATCACATGCATTGGATGTAAACAAAAGTTCCACATCCCCTTAGACCCTTGTAAAGCTATACTTCAACTGAAGATGAAGAAGGGCTACTCTTTCCTTCTATTTTTATCTCCATGGTGTCTCAGTGGGTAATTTTATCTGCCTTCTACTATGTTATATATTTTCATTTGTCAGGTTAAAAAATGCTTTTAAATATCTTTGTTTCTTCTGTTTACGTTTTGGCTGTTTGGCTAATTTAGTTGCATGTTTAGATTTAAATTTCTCTGCCTGCAGCTTTAAGTTTCAGATTACACTGATTACTTTTTAGTTGCATTATTTAACAGTCAGAGCTGATTCTCTTTGCTAGCAATTTTATTATATTTGTATTATGAAAGCATGATTTAAATAAGAACTACTTATGCAAACAAAAATTCACATAATGTATAAGGAGAAATTATCTTGTCAGGTTATGGAATTTAAATAATGACTCGGAATTAATTGAAGAAGAAAACACATGTATTAGAGATAATAAGTTTAGAATGCTTGTACTAATCTTGAGTTGTTGGTACATATTCATTGAATATTTTAATGTATCCTTGCAATTTAAACTGAATTGTTTCCTATGCTTTTTCATTCAATTCTCTGAAATAGAGTGCTTTTTGAATATATTCATTTACATGAAGACTAGTTTAAAAAAAATGAAATACTTTCAGCTGACTGAAAGCAAATTTGCATGAAAAATAAGAATAGACATATAGTCTATTCAGTTGCTTGAAGGTACTTATTATTACAACCTCTGTTTTGTAAACAATATCGATAAATCGACAATGCAAACCTTCTTCAAATATGCTGGTAGCCATAACGGCGGTCGTTAGTGCACTCTTAGACAAAAAAAAAAAAAAAAAGATGCACCACGACGCACCGAGACCGAGAAGATATAAAGCAAATTGGACACAAATTGATATGCATACAGGGTTTCTACGGAATATGCAAAATTTTACATTCTGACTGCCAATGAATGAACGGTTGTCGCTACAGCGCATCTGGATCTGCTGCGCAACTGGCAGGATATTTAAGAGGAGAAATTACGATTCCAGGTCATAAATTCTTCACGAATTTCATACCGCGTACTCTGGTAGACAGTAACTATGCCTTGCATACAGGTGCGCGAACGACAAGCGAAGATGTCAGAATTTGAGAGAGGTCGTGTAGTTGGGCTTAAAGAAGCCTGTTGGTCTTATTGGCGAATAGCTCGACATTTGAGCAGGGGCGATGCCACTATTGGACGATGTTGGCAGGAATTGGTGAACCCTGGCCGCACACAGCGTCAAAAAGGAAGCGGTAGGCCTAGAGAAACGACAGAACGTGAAGACCGAACAATCGTCAGAGCGGCACTCAACAGCCCCAGATGCATCATTATCATCGATTGTACGTGCAACTAGTGCTTCAGTGACCTCAAGGACCATTCATAGACGGCTCACAGAAAGGGGGCTGAGGTCACGGCGCCCCTTGCGCCGACTACCATTGACCTCTGTGCAACATCAAGCCCGTTTGCAGTGGTGTCGGGTTCATTCGCACTGGAATGTCACTAACTGGAGTAGAATAGTCTTCAGTGATGAATCCCGCTTTGAACTGAGCCCCGAGGACCAGCAAAGGCGAGTCTGGAGACGACCCGGACAGCTGTGTGATACCAACCTGACTGTCTTCCGACAGACAGGCCGACAACCAGGAGTGATGGTCTGGGGTGCCATTTCATTTCATAGTAGGACCCCTTTGGTTATCATCCGTCGCAACTTTACAGCATGGCAGTACGTCGACGAAGTTCTAAGGCCTTCTGTGTTGCCCTTCATGTCACGCCACCCTGGGCTTACATTTCAGCAAGATAATGCCCGCCCCACACTGCACATGTTTCTACTGCTTCCCTTAGTGCTTGCCGAACATTACCTTGGCCAGCAAGGTCGTCGGATCTCTCTGCTATTGAGCACGTTTGGAGCATTATGGGCAGGACCCTCCAACCAGCTCGGGATGTTGACGATCTAACGCGCCATTTGGACAGAATTTGGCATGATATTCCTCAGGAAGACATCCGCAATCTCTAACAATGGATGTCAAGCCGAATAACTGCTTGCATAAGGGCCAAACGCGTTACTGACTTTTTCACTTTGTGAAGCTCTATCACTTCAGTAAATCATCCAATTTTTCTTAAACTGTAATCATTTGTTTTTCTGTACATGTGCATCACTTCTACTGATTTTCGTCCCATTCGGATAACTCCTTCTTGGTGCGTCTTTTTTTTCTATAAACGCATATTAATGTAATGTATTTTCTCATATAAATATTTATAATTCCTGATCACTTATATTTTTGTCATCACAAAAAGAGCTCTGAGTATGCTACGTGCTATTGTATTTTCTTTTAAAAAAAATTACTGCGAAAAATTACTATCTAAGAAGTGAAGAAGGTGCCTTATCTTTCTTCCAAAAAGGATGCATTTTACTCGTCTAAATGTGTGAAAATGGCCATTAAAATAAAACTAATATCAATAAAAACATTTGGAGATGCAACATTAAGTGAGGTGAAGCACAAAGCTTTTCTTTGTAGGAAAGAAAAAGCACAGATTTTGACAGCTGGTTCAGTGGTTTCAGAATACTGTTTGTAAACGTGCAGCAATTTATTTACTGTTGGGCAGAATAATTGGCATCTATTAAGTAGTGCGAGAAGCAACTCAGCATTTATGAAAATACAACTATTGATTGGAACAGTTTTATGAGAGAGATGCATTCCCTACATCTAATCTGACAACCAAATAAGCAAATGTATAGACGCAAAAATCTGTTTTTATGAAAAAAAAAAAAAAGCTACAAGAGTTTTTCCACAATACTGGATATGTCAAGATTCTGGAGAATTCTTTCTCACTGAAGTTCCAAATAGAGAGGCAACCACACATGTTGCAAAAATCATCGCTCATTAGGAATCGATGATTTATTCAGATTACTGGCAAGCATTTAAAACAGAACTGGAAAAAGCAGGTTAGAGATTATTCACTCGAAATCACAAATTTTATTTTGTTGATCCAATAGCAGCTGCACGTTCACAAATGTTAAAAGACGGTATTGTTGTGGTGGAATAAAAATCAGCAAGACAGTGGTCCCCATCATTATAGTTTTACCTTGCAGAGTTCATAAGGTGAAAGTTCTTGAGATGATAAAATGTATCTGATGTCATATGAAAAGCTGTTACGAGACCGTGACAATTCCAAAGTATATGTGAGGTAAATAATGAACTTTGCAATAATCCTGATACCAATATTGTGTTGAAAAAAACGGAAGCTATAAGGAAGTACCAGACTGCATCGTGATTTTTTTAAAATTGAATTAATATACATTTTATGTAGAAATGTTCTAAAATTATTTAAATGATCCTGTTATAAAGCATAAATCCTTTCATGTGTTTTCTAAAAATTCCATATTAACATTTTCTTTAAGAAACTTTCAGAGATCCAGAGAAAAGCCTACATGTAATTCCCTCATTCTGGAATGAACCATCCCAGTCTCTACGCGTTAGGATACCTCCAATAACTTGGCCATTCCCAGCAGAGTAAAATAAGTTGCAGGTATCACATGCTAAAGGGAGGTTATAAAATCTGGCGGTGCAAGGAAGTGTGCTAAAACAGAATGGTCATAGGTTGTAGAGTATCATCTAAATTCAGTGAACTGATATCCAGAAGTACACTAATTTATAATTATTATCATTTGATGTGTCATCAGTTACGAATCAATTATAGAATGCTTCCTTTGACACAGGTATGCTAAAGGTGAATTTGAGTTCTATCCGTTGATACTCTCATATGTGATGAACACCATCTTTATTCATTGTTTCCCCACGTACAGTGAGGTATTAATCCATGTGTTTCATTCCTTGTCTTTGATGCTCAGGCTTGGAATTGCATAGCTGTATTCCAATGACATAGCTGTGTCCTCTATAGAAGTCCTCAACCTTTTTTGCCCCATGGACTTTTGCTAGATGACCCCCCTTGAAAAATGCATGTACATCATTTTTAAATGTGTTTCATTGAGAGAACAAAAAATAGAAAATGTTGACAAATACTAAAATATGAATAAAAGTAGTCTTTTATATTCATAAACTAAAACTAAATACTTAACAAGTAAATAAAATTCTGACGTCATTCCCCTGCCCCTGAAACTATAAAATCTCTCTCAGGGAGAATTCTCCTTGGTTGAGAATCCTTGCTCTTGAGTCACTTAAATTCAGATATTCCATGCTTTAAGAAACTTGACTTTTATGAAAACCTTAAATTAATTCCTTTTTTTCAGTTAATTAAAGGAATCCAGATGCAATTTTCATTTTTATGAAAAAAGTGAGTCATAAAAATACAGTTTGTCTTTATTGTGTGCAATAATTGTATAAAGGTGTGGCTAATTTTGATGTAACATTTGAGTTTAAGACAAGTTTGCAAGTTGTTTTGATTGCTTCCCTTAAAAAAATGTGTGTTAGTCTTAGTATCTAAATGTACTATCTTATTTTCTAGCCTTCCTCATCAACCAGAGTATGATAAATTTAGACTTGCAAATTTAGTATCAGCAGGCATATGAATTTTTGATAAATTCACAAACTGTATGACTTCCAATGTGTCTGCATTCTTTTCTGTTGGGAAGCACTGCATTTGCTATTATTTAGGCTGGGTATGTCAACTTTACTAAAGATTTACATAATGAATGTAATCTGGAATAGTTCATTCCAAGATAAAAGGAGTGCATATGGACTTTTATTGACTCTGTTTATGTCATGTCAGACATACGTAATATACAATTTGCATTCTTGAGATAATTAATTCATATTTTCTCTTGTATATATTTTATGAAAGGGTGCAATGATCACTGAAGCTGTTTCAATTTGTAAAAGATGTATTGCTCCTAAACCTCCTAGAACACATCACTGTATTGTATGTAACCGATGCATACTGAAAATGGATCATCATTGTCGTATCCTTTTCTTTTGGGTTACTGCTTAAGGTAGTAATGCATATTATTTTTTTAATGTTTTGTTCTTTTGTGTTATATTATAAAATGTTTATTATTAGTATAAAATGTTTATTAACAAATACGGAAATACCTTTTAAGTTATAATATTTACATTCATTCACATACATCATTGTTTTCAGTGCAGAAGGAGCTAAAAAAATTTTTTTTAAGTTCCTCTCAATTTGTAATATGCGTATCATTATTAAAAAGTCAAAGCTAAAGGCTTTTTTCATGCAAAACTAAATGCATAAAGTAAATTCTAATGAGATTTTTAACCTTAAAATTAACCCTAAAGAACCTTGTAAATGGCACTTTTGTCAAAAAGTTTGATTAAATTTTAAGATTTATATTAGTGTGTAGTAAAAAAAGAAAGTAATACAAAGTGATAAAATTTATTTTTTGTTGATATGCAAAGCCTATGAAATAACAAATATAAAAATATGAAAATTATGATGAAAATCTGTGTCGTGTAAAATGGCACAGCTTTCTACTAACCATTATATTTTTTTTAAAGCATCATTTATATGTGCTTCAATAGTGCATGCCTGTTTTAGTGGTACAACTTTGTTGCTAGCAGATATATTTCAAGTTGTGAGGTATTTCTCCCGCCTTCTTCGCATGCCTGCGTGGTGTAGTGGTCAGTGCGGCGCGTATTCGAGAGGTTCGTGATTCGAATCTCGACAAAGGCATTGTTCATTTTTCACGTTTCCTGCTTCGAAACAACCTAATGTCTCTACAGTGGCGGCCGAACTAAAAAGGATGGTGGATGATTATTCTCAACCACCGGGATTTGGCGATTGGGTCCCCTAATCCCCCAGTCGCCCTTTAAAAGGGTGGGAGAGTATGTAAAGTATTTCTCCTGCCTTCTTCGCATGCCTTCGTGGTGTAGTGGTCAGCACGCCCGGCGCGTATTCGAGAGGTCCGTGGTTCGAGTCCCGCCGAAGGCATTGTTCATTTTTCAAATATTAAATCTTGAAAGTTTCAGTGATATACACTGGTTATCATAAATTAAGGAAAAATTACAAGTCACGATTACTGAAAAGTTATATGTAGAATTTTATGAAACTTACCCACAATATACAATACATATTAAGGTATCAAATAACATAAAAAGAAATTACCAGACAATTATGGTAGTATAGAAATTAGCACATGTATAGAATGCAAAAATCGAAGGTGTCAGTTTGCTATAGGAAAAGTACCTTCAATATGGAATATGATCGCCTCTAGAAGCAATACAGCACATACAGCGATGTGTGATGCTTTCAATTATGCGGTCTATCAGTTTCATGGGAAGCGAGAGCCATTGCTCTTGCAAAGCAGTTGCAAGCGCGGCAAGGGTCTGAGGGGGCGGATTGAGAGCAGCTAGACGTCTCCCTAAAGCATCCCAAACGTGCTCGATAGGATTCAAGTTCGGGGATCAAGCTGGCCACTCCATGCGAATAATTGTTTCCTGTTGAAGAAAATCATCTACGATGCGAGCCCTGTGTGGTCTTGTGTTGTCGTCCTGTAACAGGAAAGCATCACCTATTGCCTCGGCATATGGGCGCACATAAGCATCAAGGATGTCATCTCTATAAACCTGAGCATTCACGGTTTCCCTTGGAAAGACATGGAAGTCTGTGCGTCCACCCAAAGAGATGCCACCTCAAACACAGACACTGCCTCTTCCGTATGTATCTCTTATACGATGATGACGGGTTCCAGGTTCTCTCCATATCAAATAACGCCTACTATCGCTTTCTAGACTAAACCTGGACTCATCCGTAAAGAGAACAGCCCTCCATTGATCAGGCATCCAGTGGACATGTTGTCGTGCCCACTGCAAACGGTTCCTCCTATGGCGTGACGTGAGCGGCGCGCAAATGGCTGGTTGCCTCGCATACAGACCACCTTCGTGAATCCTTCTACGCACAGTTGACGTTGACACCAACCTTCCGGCGGCTGCAGCAAGGGATGATCTAAGAAGAATCGGAATAGCGGTTCTATTTCTGCGTGCACATAATGTCAAATATCGGTCATCGACGCTCGTCGTACCAGTTGGCCGTCCTTGGATGAACCTCCTAGATGCCGAATCTGTGGTTTGAAATTTCCTCCAAAGTCTATGAACCACAGAAAGACTCACATTTAGCCATCTGGCCACTTCTGTTTTACTATGTCCTGCCTCTAGTATCCCAATGGCTCTCCATCGTAGTTCTGCAGGCAAATGATGCCTGGAGGTCATTGTTACGAATTGGCTAACTCAGATTTCTGATGTCACTATCACAGTGAAATATGTGGGCTTGCTCTCAAACATGGACTTTTATGCTGCTCGCAGATGATGTATTCCGAGTGCAGCGCCACTAATTTGCATATTGCAGCTTTTACTCAGCTACTCTTACTTGGCAACATATTCAAATTTTACACGGGGTGACTTGTTTTTGAGGGAGTTATCGCCATTTTTGTGATTTTTCCTTAATTTATGATAACCAGTGTACTTGTTAAGCGTGTTAGTCTGGAGATCTTAAAAATTACTACAAAAAGCTTTATATAATACATCATCATTTTCTGTAATCAAACTCATTTCTATAATAATATGCAAGTAATTTTTTTTTCAACCGCCCATTGGCGAAGTGGCTAGCGCATCGCGCAGCTGCACCACAGGTCCGGGGCTGGTCGATCCCCGGGCTGGACAAGGTTGTCTTAGTCTTTCATCCCTTAAGTGGGTCTATAAAATGCGTACCAAGTTCGCTTGAGGACTAAACACCGGCGGTCCTGTGACAAGCTGACCACTTGTCCAGGGCATATGCTGATGCAGTCCGGTGCCCAAAAGTTCAAGAAAGCATAAAAGGGGCACTGCAGGCCGTAGCCCACTAGGGCTGTTACGTCACTGAGTGTAGTTTATTTTTTTTTCTCTGATATACCAGATTTTTCTCACAGTGTAACTTTGTATTTATAATTCGATGAGGGATTCAAAATAAAGCAGCTCTCTGGTAAGCGAATAAATTGTTTAATGTCCAAGGTGGATAGCTTGGTAGTTCTACTGTAACATTGTCCACTTTATGAGACAAAATGAAGGCAGTAACACTAGTACAGACCTAGAAGCAACACTTCAGTCACTCAGTAGCCAGCCATCAACTTCAGTAGTTCAGTAGCGAGGACAAGAACATTAAAAGATTTTAATAGAGTACTCACAGTGCATGCTTCCACTCTGCCAAGCTGGCAAGGATATACACTCAACAACATTAAAAATAGTGCACCGAGAAGTGAGCATGGGATTGAAATGAAATTTAATACACATAATGGGAGATTAACTTGATCCCAAAATCCAGATAATTAAATACAGTGTATACAATTAGACAAATACAGTGCAACTTTAAAAGTGCATCAGACAGCCTCCTGCTACAATAAATGCCGCAACACGGTCTAGCATTGAGTTGATTGCCCGGAAATCATGAACAACCACGTCTAAATCATGTACAATTCATGAAATAGCGGCATCTGACATTTAAGCTGGTCTCACACATGCTCTATAAGGGATAAATCCGGTGAGCAAGCCTGCGTTCGAAGAGTCTGAATTTGACGTAGGAAGTCTTGAGCAACTCGAACTGTATGCAGATGCTCATTGTCTTGCTGGAAAATTGCCCATGAAAGATCATTTAGGAAAGATTCCGCGTGGGGTCGAAGAATGTCATCAACATAACGCTGGCCTGTAAAGGTTCTACGTACCACAAATAGAGTGGACTGGCTATCATAGGCTATGCCCCCAGACCATTGCACCTGTTGCGCGGGCAGTGCATTGCGCAGCAGCAATTGTACTGTTCACCAGAGCGCCTCCACACCTGTATGCGATTACCATCTATCCCCAAAATGAACCGAAATTCATCACTAAACACTACATTTTCCCAATATTTGGTATTCCGTGTCGCTCTGGCTTAGCACCACTGTAGACGGAGTCGTCGATGTATCGGTGTTAAAGGCACTGAATAAAAAGAGCGCTTGGATAGCAAACTCGTTTTCGCAATGTGTTCGGAAATGGTTTATGGAAGAATTGGCACCCTTACATCTAATTGTATTGTAGAACGAGTGATTGTGGAATCCAGGAGCTCTTGCCGCATGATCCTTCGATTCTCTCGCCTCATCGTCTTCCTGGTCGATCCAGACCTGGTTCTGCACACGCGAGTACCATTTCGTATCTACTACTCCCATTGTTTGTTGATGGCACACTCTGAACGATCGACCTGGCAAGCAATACGATGCGTCGACCAGCCTGCGTTTTTCATGCTGATGATCAGGCCCCTCTCGAACTCGCTTAATTGTGAGGAATGTCTTCACACACATCTACCTGGTATTTTTCGCTTACTAAAGTCCTCCTACAATCGGAATGTGAACGTCACGTTTATGAATCTTCGTCTATGCACCGGTTTATATAGGCTCACGTCCTGATTGCAGCGCCACTGCATGGTGTGTTGTCATGCGTATTGACACGAAAACGTGGATCATTTGCATATTGGATCTCACTATACTTATTTGCTAAGTTTCGCAATTGCATCTTTCTTCCTTCTTGGTGCTCTATTCTCAGTGTTCCTAAGTGTATATACGTAAATATTCTGTTGCAGACTGCGTTCGTTTAATAAAAGGAAGTTTTGAATTTTATCAGCTGAAAGACTAAAGCATACGGTAATGATGCATTTATTTTTATTTTGAGCAACATAGTTAACCAAGCGGAAAATAATACCCATCATTTTTTTACTGTGGTCAATTTAGTGGCTTTTTCAATTAACTACTATAAGTAATACCCAAATCGAGAAACTTTCATAACATCGTTTCGTGTAGTATTATTCAAATAATATTTTTTGTCAGGTACACTAACATATTTCTAAGCATTGTGTTCCTTCTCAGAATGTGAGGTTTTGAACGTAACATTTTTCTTGTGCATTATTGAATTTCAAGCAACTGAAAAAGTGATAGTTACTGTAGATTCTTTATTTTTGAAACAAATTTGCGATTTTATGCTATAAACTGACATAACTGCTGTCTAGCACTTGTAAAATTTTTTCTTAGTATTACTCACTGTTATCCATATCCATTTTATAAAAATCTGTGAGTTATTGATTTTATCAATTTAAAATGTAAAAATAGCTGTTTTGTATATGACAACAATGTGCTTGTTTTTATTTTGAGTGATCCGCTTATCTGAATGAAATTACCTGTTCATAGTTTTGTTATCGAAAGTCAACCTTTGAGCTTTCTTATGTAAGTTAATTTTGTGCCACACATCCAGATGAAATTTTGCTTTGGGGAAGAATATGAAAATAGTAATTTTTTTCCCTCAAGATTTTTCATAAAATAATTATGTCTGTATATGAATAGTCCTTGAATTAGAAGAGTTTTAATGTTTTTTCCAGTTAAAAATAGCAGTTAGATTTTTAATAATGAGATATTATTTTAATTGAAATTTCCCCTCCCCCTAGATGACAAGAAAGCGTATAATTTTTATGTGCATATTATTTAGATAAATTATAGTTATTGTGTACAGGTTGTCCCAGCTAAGATGTTACAAACTTCGAGGGAAGGTACGGTGCATTTAGATAACTCGGTTGCGAGAGTGGTGCCAGTGAATAAGACAGGCATGGTTCTCGCCGCAAAGTTTCTCGAGAGTGTTAAACTGACAATATGAAAATTTATCGGTGAAGAGTTGAACTAGTTGCCAGAGGGATTCAACGATAAGAAAAAATTGTGCTGAGATGAAGCTTCATTTTGCACGCAGACAGAGAAGCTGTAGGATGGCAGACTGCACGAACTTAGAGAAAGCAGATATGCTTCTGGCATACGGAGCCACAGTCTGTAATGGTCTAGCCTTTCAGAGGTTGTACGTCCAAAGGTATCCATTGAGGCGAACTTCCGTCCATACTAGGTTTGCGCACTTCCACCAGCAATTATGTGACATTGGTTCTTTCCATAAAACTACAAGTAATCGTGATCAAACGACATGTAGCCAGTGAATGAGGAAACTGCACTAGGTTTAGTAGAGAGCACTCCCAAGTACACTAGGCATAAATGTAGCAGTTTTTCTTTTCATTTCCTTTTGACCTGCTTCGGTCTTTTCTTGAACTGTCTTGCCGGCACCTTCCATCTTTTCTTGACCCACTTTCATCTCTTCTTGGTCCGTTTTCATCTCTTCTCTAACAGAGTTGACGGACGCTTCCATCGTTTCTTTGCACGCTTTCGTCTGTTCTTTGAATGCAGCAAAGACTGCCACCGGCAGTCTTAACTGCTCCTCTATCGAACTAGTCATCGGTATTCAATTTCCACTTCCGACACCAAAAGCTGTTGCATGCGTACGGGTTCATAATAGAATGAATGCACTGAGAACCGATGATACATTTATTTTATCAAAAGAAACACCTTACAGTTTTGGAACTTTCCACAAAAATACTCACGCACTTCTTCACAGTATCACAAAGCACGATCAGTAGTTACAATTCAGACTACTAGGAACGTTAAACGCAGTAGAATGCAAAGTGCATCTCAACAGCGAAGCTAACACGGCGATATCTCAATGCTCCGAACTACGCTGAACTAACAACTAAAATATTGGTGCTCTCTCCTGTCTTGTATAGTTTTCCCTCAGCCGCCAAGAAATTTCTAATACTTCTCGAAATTATTGGAAGGCATATGAAGGCCGGATAAGGTTACAGTTGCGGAGAGGGTCAGTTAAATTTATTCAATTACGATGCCCATTACAGTTATACAGGGACCGGATCAAAATGTCTCCAAATGGTTGCTAAGTTTGGCGATTTCTCGCCAATTTAGGGAGATAGCTATCTATTCAATATTAAATAGACTTGCCCTTGTATTCTTGTTTTTCAGGCAGAGCATAATTTTCTCATGCTTTTCATGAGACTCTCATATTTTTACAGAACAGTACCACAATTTCACATATAGTGTCACTAAAATTATCTATGTGCAAAATTCGCAGCAATATTACTAAAACAATATCCAGTGTTTTTGTTTAGGCCTTGTGAGCTAAATGCCGTGCCGCTAAACAGTTTGTGTCTGCTGAATGTCCTTTAGGCCAAGTATCATAGATCTTTTCTTTATGTGATTGTTCAGTTCATTTAAGGAAGATTGTCATTCAAGTAACTTTATGATGCACGGATATTTTCAGGTATATCTTCTGCACTCCATGCTTTGCGTTTTACTTTGTTTTCGCTAGGCCAGCAATGGTCACCTCTTAAAACTGGTGCTCAATAGTATCATTAATGCTTTGTCACAAAAAAATATATGCACCCAGAAGAAATCGAACCACAATCACGAAACTCGGCAGGAATGTAGTCTGGTAAAAGATATGCAAATAATTAAAATTCGATGCCAATGAGACAAGGGTAAGCGCGTTATGCGCATATCTGATGCGCAGCTGAGAGAGTTTAAAGGCATGATTGCTCGGGTCGTAGGGCTATTCAAACGGGTCTGTCGACTTGGATGGACGGTAATGTGACTAGAGATGCTTCTGAGATGTAACCGGCGCCATTATGAACAGTTTCGATAAGAGGTGTATAGTAGGTCTTAGGAAAGCAGATTGGTCGAACAGTCGTATCGGCTTCCACCTGGGTCGGAGCGTTATAGTAGTTGCTTGGTGTTGGCGGCATTGGGTCACAGAAGGGGGTAGTCCACCGTCGCGGAGGGTCTGGGCGTCCCAGGCGCACAAATGAGCGCGAAGATCACCCAATAATAGAAGCCGCTCCTTCCGCACCAACAACGTCGATAGCATCGATTCGACGACATTTACCTCCTTCCAGGCATCCGGTAGTATCAAGGGAAACCAACCGGAGACGACTGGCCGACGTTCATTAAGACGCGTACTACTGACCCCACATTATATACAATGTCGACTGGATTTTTATCAAATTCGGGTAAGCTGGAGTGTGACCGACTGGAGGCGTGTGATCTTCAGCGATGAATCCCGATTCAACCTCATTGCTGATGACCAACCGTATGGAGACGGTCAGGCCAGCGGTACGAGGAGTATACGACGATTACACAAGGTATGACAGTGTGGAGAGCGATTTGTTGGAACACACGATCCTCTCTAGTCGTTGTTTAAGCCACTATGACGGCTCGCAGTTACGTGGACGACATTTTAACGCTGGTTGTATTGCTTATGCTAACAAGTCGCCCAGGTGCCATATATCAGCAAGACAACGCTCGTCCACGTACTGCGCGACTCTCCCAACAATGTCTTCAAGAATATGACGTACTCCTGTGGCCTGCCAGGTCACCAGACCTCTCGCCAATAAAGCGCATGTGAGACATGCTTGGAAGGCAACTGCGGCTGCTCGGAATATTGGTGAATTAACTGTCTAGTTGCAAAGATTATGGCATTATCTTCCACATGGGTCATAGGTGATCTACTTGATTCGATGCCACTCCGTGTTTCGGCCAGAGGTGGCTATCCTACTTACTGATTTGTAACCTTTTTTATACCATAACTTCTTAATAAAACGATCTTTTGTTCTGAATTTCTAATCATTTGTTTTTCTCCTCATATACTGCATACTTTTTAAGTTTCGTGATAGTAGCTCGTTTCCTTCTGGGTGCATATATTTTTTGTGACAGAATGTACTTTCAGTTTTGATCTTAACATACTTGTTGTTTGTTTATGTAGTTTTCCCTTCAATATTAGTATTTTCCAGTGTCTATTAAAAACAATGTTGTCTCAAGAAAAATCTGTAATGGGATATGATGTAATACAAACCGTCTAACCTCTATTGTAACTATTTCAAAATCTGTGTAATTATTGAATTACTTTTTTTTATTTCCAGAGTTGTATTTTTAATATGAAAATGCAAAGAGCAGTGTGAAATGCATTTTCTGAAGATGATGTTATTAGGGAATAAAGAAAATAGAAATATTAGGGAATGAAGAAAATAATAGAATAAAAGAATGCCAGTCCTCTTAAGTTTCAAGTAATAAAGCAGCTCAATTTTTTTATAGTAAAGATAAAAAAGCCTGAGAGAGAGAAAGAAGGGCTTGAAGGTTAAATTATGCAGTACTTTTAGTTCTTTTTTAATATATGGAAAATATGTGTGTTTAAAATAAGTTTTGTGTAATTATTACATATTATTATATAGTATTTCTTTCTCCCTTAACTTGTCTAAGCATGGTTGAATAATTGTGTTGGACATTTTAATCATAGATATTTCTTCATGTTTTGTATCTATTCATGGGTTGGCATTGTCTTTGTGATAATTTTTGGCATTCCTATAGCATATGATCATTTCTTTGGGAGTTCTGAGGTAAGTTTTTTAAATGTGAATATGTGTGTGTGCCTGCACACATGCCTTTTGCAAATGCACAAAAGATGTTTCACACTTTTTATAGTCTTCTTGCATGCATCTGAAGTTATTACTTTCATATTAAAGAATGCATGAAGTTATAAAAGTAAAACACAAAGTAAAATATTAGCATTTATGTCGTGTTTTTAAGATTAGGTAAAAAATTTTAATGTATTGTGCTGTCAAGTTTTTTATTCTTATAATTTTTTGGGACTTTATTATAAAATATTTGTGAGATGGTAAGATTTTTTAAAAGGTTTTTATTTTTTTATTTAATTTTAAAATCGATTCCAGGTTCTTGTGCAAATCCTCTGGCAACTAATCGAGCTTTCCTCTTTTGAACTGTTCCGTCTGGATTATATTTGGTTCTAAGAATCCAACGACATCCTATTACCTTCCTGTTTTGTGGTCGTTTTACTAATTTCCATGCTCCATTTTTAACAAGTGCTTCATATTCACTCTGCATGGCCTTATGCCAGTCTTCAGCATGACTTCCATTTAAAGCTTCTTTTAATGTCGGATTTATATCTCCTTCAGCAATTTGTGTTTCTTCTTCTTTCGTGCTTACATAGTGATACTCTTTCTTTGGTCTACCTGGTTTCCCAGTCTTGATTTTCTTTGGTCTACCTCGCCCCCTTTTAATCTGCATTTCAGATATTTCTTCAGAATTAAAATCTTCATTATCTGATGACTCTGCAGATGTTTCTTCCATATTCGAAGGGTCTTCTGTTTCATCAACCGATATTTTCTCTACCTTCAAAGGTTCTTCCTTCTTTTTATCAGGAACATTTTCAGGAAATAAAACTTCTAGATCTTTATCGCAGTTCGTAGAGTTTTGAAATTCATCAATAAATCTAACATCACGGCTTATAACGATTTTTCTAGAATTTTTATTCCACAGCCTGTATGCTTTCGATTCATTTGAGTATCCTACAAAAAAATGAGCTCTTCTGATCTAGAATCGAATTTTCCTTTAGACCTTTTATTAAGTACGAAACATTTCTGCCCGAATATCTTGAAATAAGAAACAGTTGGCTTGATGCCAAAAAATAACTCGTATGGTGTCTTGTTTATTAACAGGCTTCGAGTTGGGCAACGATTACATATGTAAACAGCACAGTTCAAAGCTTCAGCCTAAAAGGATTGGAGAAGGCTACTTTGCAGTAACAAACATCTGGCCATTTCAGTTAAAGTACGATTCATGCGCTCAGCTCTCGAATTCCTCTGAGTCATGGGTGCCGAGAATTCTCGTTTAATCCCGCATTCTTGAAGATATTTATTAAATTCTTCTCCGCTGTATTCGAGACCGTTATCAGTATGAAGGATTTTTATTTTCTTTCCTACGAATTTTCGACCGCAGCTTTATATTTGATGAACGCACTTTTTACTTCGTCTTTAGTTTTAAGAAAACTAACTTCAACATAACGCGATTTATCTATAAAGGTGACAAAATAACGTAAACCAGCATGAGATGGAACTCTCATAGAACCACACAAATCTGAGTGAATTAAATATAATAACTCATCACTCTGAAATTTTGTTTCTTTTTGAAAAGATAGCACAGTTTGTTTACCACGGATACAAACTTTACAGTCTTTTAAAGATTCGTTATCATTGAAATTTAGATTTCTAACCATGTTATCAGATTTAAGTCTTTTCAAATCAGACTCATTTAAATGACCCAGTTTAAGATGCCACTTTACAAAATCACTTACCTGTGCTATTGCAGCTCTTTCGGTCCTTGGATATATATAATAAAGATCACCATTTCGAGTAGCCTGCGCTAGTGTAGATCCGTTCGGTTCTATTATTTTAGCATGCCGTTCTGTAAAAAGCACTGAACGATTATTTGCAGTGGCTTTAGAAGTTGCTACCAAATTACACTTTAATTCCGGGACACACAGCACATTTTTGAGTGTAAGGTTAGTTGTCCCATTTCCGTTAGGTACTGTTATAAGGACAGTTCCAATTCCTATGATTTCTGCGGTTTTGTCAACTGCTAGCTTTATCTTGGAATTTATTCGAGGTTGAAATTCTGAAAATAAACTTCTATCGTTGCACATGGGAGATGTACTGCCACTATATAAGCACCATGAAGAAGTCTGTTGATAAGTGTCATTCAAAGCCAAACTCGCCGGTTCTTCATGAATAGCCGCCATCATCGAACCTTGATTTCCTTTATTTAACTGCGCATATTTTCTATGAGCTATTTTCTTTCTACATTCAGATGCCTTGTGTCCAATTTTCGAACAGTAGTTACACTTCAAGTTGCGATAATTTCTTGTAGCTTGAAAATTTTTGTTTGAATTTACATTCCATTCATTTTCCTTCTGTTCTTGAGTCCTTCTTTTATTTTCAGTATAGTACGCATTTTGTGAATCCTGAGACGTTTTCCCTTGTCTTGTTTCCCATTCTTCTAGCATTTTTATTTTCAAAGACTCGGGACTAGGTAATTCATCTCTTGATTCTATGATACACCTAAAATTTTCGAAGTTTTCTGGAATACTGTAGAGCAGAAGAATCGATAATAAATCATCAGCTATGTCAATTTCCATTTCTTTAAGTTTGTCAACTATTTCGAAGAAACTGTTTAAATGTTCAGATATCGTTTCGCTTTCAGACATATTTCCAAATAAAAGCTGTTTTAATAGAGTAGCTTTCTTCGCAGGTCCTTTTGGTTCATACACGGCTTTCAATTTATCCCATACAGCTTTCGATGTCAAACAGTGTTTTATATGACGTAATTCTCTAGGATTAATGCCAAGAATTATATCTGCACGAGCTTTTTGATCAGCTTTGAACCATTTCTTATTGTCCTCTGTTCCTTCAGCAGGTTTCAATATTTTACCGGTCACATAATCCCAATGGTCATTTTTAATTAATATGGCTTCTATTTGCAGTTTCCAACTGTCAAAATTATCTTTTCCGAGCTTTTCTATAGTAATCAAATGCGACATACTGTACAGCTCTCACAGCCACAAGAAGATTAGAGCGATAAAAAATGACTTTACAGAATGCTTCTTCGATTTGGCTTACGAGCGAGTTCACAGCTCGAAATTCAAAAGTCCATCTTGAATTAAATACTTTGTTACTTTAGGCACAGTTGAAACATTCCTGGGCCCATAACCATTGAAGGGAAAATGAGCAGAGTCAGAATATATAATCAATCAACATTTTAATTAAACAGATGGACGTTTACAGATTAAGGACACACACAGTAGAAAAGCAAAACGTAGAAGCGAAATGCAACGTATGCATACAATACAACTTCAGAGAGACAGCGTTATCACATGACATTACTGCGCGCGCATTGATAAGAGCCAACTGCGCCAAGATAAACCTGGAACTAAAACTAAACGCCGTAAGCTAAACGGCGCATTATTATTTCAACAAAATTACGTTGAGATGCAGGATTTATTAAGATTATACCCCAATATTGATCAATTCTTTTATAAAAATCACGTACTGAAGCGAATTTACTGTTACTATTTTACTAGTTGGCTTCCATGTGTTCCATCTTTTAATAATTTCTTATAAATCTAAGTTGAGAATTAAATCTTTCAGCATTTTTTTTATAATTTTATCTGTTTTAATAGTTTTCACATGTTATGTAAATGTGGGCAGTTTGCAATTAAAAAATCTTTCTTAAAGATATCTGTCTCTTACCAAATGTCCTTGATATGGATTGCTGTCAACTTAAGGAAAATAAATCTCAAGTCCTTTTTTATAATTAATGGATGAATGAACTGTTCATTTCTAGGATAATTTCAAACCTAGACAATTCAAGTTTCAAAGTAATTATCAATACATAAATATCTTTAATGTTTCTTTTATTATTTTGATTTTAATGCCAAAAATGGAGATAATCAAAGAAAAAATATATGAATATTCTGAAATAAGCCACCTCACATAGTAGAATTAGTCTGTAATCTAGAAAGTTGTCATTTAAAATGACAGTTTCAATACAAATTCAGTTCAGGGCTAGCAAAACAGACAGCAATAGAGTATCACTGTACATTTTCAGGTTATCTTTGACTTTCAAGGGGAAAAAATATGAATGTACTTCTTATAATACTTATAATAGTTGAAATCAACAACAGTATCGATAGACAAAATTTCAAAAGGTTGACTTACAGATGGTAGATATTACATTAAATCAAATATTCATAGCATTTGTTATTGAAACTGACATACTTTATATCTTGAACTATACCTGTCTAACAATATTAATGTGAGAGCAAATTTAACGTGAAAGAAACAGCAGTTTGACCAAATTTGAAAATAAACTTTTTCGCATAATTTTGTACGAAGATGCATTGGTATTACAATTGATTTTGCAATCGGGTTGAACTACCAGTATTTAATGGTTTTATAGCTTGGCAACTGGTAAGCTTTTTTGTGTAGGGCTGTTTCACCTACATTTTCTTGCCTGTGTAATGTCAATATGTATTTAATCCAAAATGAAAATGCATTAAATTTGGTAGTTTTGATTTTGGAGGGTCTTAGATAATGCATTTCATAATTAGAAAGTAGCATTGATTTTCAAATTGAATATAAAGGATATGAAATTTTCTATTTTCATGTATCTGTTTTTGAATTAATAACTTACATTACTGTACATTTTGCATTTCTTTTTTTTAATTTGCTTTTGTGTTTTTCAGAATAACAGCTTTTCACCAATACTGATAAACGTAGCTAAGGATATTGCTAAACATGTAATCTTTAAAACCCATCTGTTACAGGTATGTATGAATGTATCTTATAATCATTAGTGTTCTATATTTCTGATTTTTATATGAATAAAAAATGCTGACTTCTGAAGAAACTGCTAACAAAAGTGGAAAATGTAGAATTGGTTGTTAAAAGTTGATTGGATTAAAACTGACAAATGCCTGATCTGTGTTCAGACTAAGAACTAGTATAAATTTGACTGACTTATCAAAATAATTTAACTGAAGTGATATTGATAGATTCTGAGTAATGATTTTTATGAACGAAACTAAAAAATGTTGTTGTTATTTTCATTCTACTGAAACAACATTTTTGATTAGTATGTATCCTAGCCTGCTATTAATCAGTTACAAGTGACTTTTTCCCTGCTTCTGATCATAATGTATCACCTTTGTATATTATATTAAAAATCGGTTTTCTAAATTTCTCTCTCATTTCTGTTATTAGCATGGAGAAAAAATTCAGGTAATTAGTTTATATACTAGTATTAGCAGAAGTTCTGCTTATGCCTGTATTAAAATCTCACTAGAAAATATTCACATTAGAATTTCTGTTGCATTGCTAAAATCATGATGAAGTAACCGCTACCAGCAAACATTTCATAATGAAGTAACAGCAACCAAACAATCTCAAAGCTGTAATGGTAAAAGAAAACTAATTTCAAATTCATTAAAACCTATGCTGATAGGCAAATGGTAAACATCATTTTGGTCTATAGATGGTATGGCACACTGAAATATAACTTCAGTCATTTTTCAAAATAGCATGTGCAGTCTTTTAATAGTGATGACTGTTTCCATACCATCATATGTTAAGTCATCATTATTGTCATGCTTTATTATGTTTTTTAGGTATTATATAAATATGTGTGTGTGCGTGTCTCCTCTTGCTAATGCATAACTGTATTTATCATCTTTCATATTAAACTTCGAGTAAATTAATATTTAATTGTAGAATCACCATTTTGTGGTATGGTTAATTTGATAAGTTCACATCATTAATTAGTTTTTATTTACAGTATTTTAAACTGTTTTAGTTTTCTAGACATCAGACCCTTTCTAAAATTTACAATAGTAACAAAATTTTCCAAGTTTAAATCATTGTAGCTGTCAAATAAGTTTGACTGCACTGTTATGTAACATCATCCCTAAATTTCAAGCCATTCCCTGTCCACTCTTTCTAGATCTTTTAATCACAAATAATATGAACAATAATTAGAGGAAGGCATTAATACTGTAACTCTATAATGCACACTTATTACGGTCAGCAAGAGGATTTCAGATTAATATGTGGAGTGTTCAGAGCAGAAATGAACTTCACTTCTTGAGGTTTTTCATTCATAAACATTCATAAAAGTAATATCTTTTGGTGTTACAGTGAATCAAGTCTTTAATTTATTTTAATGCCACGAGATAGCTGCATGTATCAACTCCTTTGGCTCTCTACTCTACTGTTTTCTACTCATTTTTGAGCACAAGTGAACCGAGTCCAGCTCCTAGTAGCATAATGCTAGTGCTTTACAACCTGATTGTCTTCTGCAAATTCCAATAATTTTTTTATTCAGTTTGCTATCAAATAAAATAATCATCATGTAATCATTATCACCTTTATTTCGTTTGATTTATTTGTTTGTAAGACTGGTGCAAGCAGTATGCTAGTATCTTGACCAAAGGGAGTCTCATTTAAATTTTTCACTCAACACAAGAAGTGGTCTTAGCCAAGTGCAGCCCTTTGAACTCATTCTCTGTGTGATGTTATGATGCAAGCGAGAGCTGCTATGAATCACCTGATGCTGGTATAAAAGGGAAGATTTTTCGCTGCAAATAATTCAACAGAGAGAACAGATAATTACAATAGGCAGATAACAAAACATATATTTACAAATAATTGCAAATGCACACTGTTTCATGCATAATCAACGTCTTCATGAAGACTTAAGAACTGATACCTTACAAGATTTTTTTAAATACGATTAACACAAACTTCTATACAAAAGCATTCAACTGTGGCCATATAAGTACCTTTAACCTTTTCAACTACAGCTTAGTCACTGACAAAAAACAACCCCGGCTTTTTGCGGCCCCTTCTTTGACCAATCATTTTTCATTTTGAACATTACCTTTTCTGTGCTCTTTTATTGTATATATTTCTGAGTTTCTTTTTGCATTTATGTCTGGAATTTCTTTGTATTTATGTGTGGAATTTTGAATTTCTTCAGCAGTTTCTTTGTACATAGTTTTCTTGTACTTCATTGTACTTTATTTCATTACTGAACTGTTCTGCATATTTTCACCCAGTGATGGCAGGGTTTTCCCCTCAACATTCTGACATATCTTCTGTACACATTTTAGCATTTTTGTTTTCCTCTTCCCATTTACCTTACATTATTCAAAGCACGTGGGTTTACAGCCCTCACTTTCTTTTCCCGTTTTCTGACTTACTTTTGGGAATGCATTTGCTGCAATATCTATATGAAGAGCTATAATAGCATAATATTATTGAGCTGGACACATTACCCTTTGCCGAATAATTTCAGCAATATTTGAATAGACAGATGAAGCAATGCCATTCAAACTGTCAGACTGTTTGTATCAAGGATGTCGATTTCATTCCTCCAAACAACGCATACGGAGATTCATCTGCTAAATCTGATAGCATTGTAGGTAAGAAATTTGTTTACATTCATTTTCACATAATGAATGCCATTTAGTTGTTAACGTAATAATGTTTTCATAGTAGGTATAACTAATATTTTTGTATTTACTTTTAGGGGAGAGTCATTAAATAAACATTGCGACAGGTGAAGTGCACACTTCCTACCAAGACAAGAAGCACTTCGTAAAGTTACCCAAAATTGCTCTAAATCAGGCATGATTCCTTATTTCTTGGATAGATTTTCCAATGATATGTAAGTGGATACACTTGCACATCAAATGTAAGCATTTTCTTCAAAATGATGAATTAAGTAACAATCTTTCTAACATTTTGGTTTCTTGATCTGGTAAAATATTATAGAAGTGAGATATCATGTGATCAAAGGATACACACAGACCTTTCCTACCACAAATACTCCACATGATAGCCATCAACAAGAAAGGGAAAGGAACTAGGAGCTTTTTCAGTGGAAAAGAAACATTAGAAAAAATCAACAAAACAAAGGCCTGGAGTACAAACAATGGCAAAACAAAATGGTTGCTTCAAAGAAGTTTTCTCCTTTTTTCTTTTTTGCAATTGTAGACTATGCTGCAACTCTAAAATACGTGATGGTGACTGCCAAAAAATGTTCAAGTTATTTTGGAAAATGGGGAATTTTTCACATCAAAATACATATTTTCGAGGTCTTGTGCAAGTACATGCAGTTCCAAGGCTTTGCCCTAGAGATGGTAGTAGATCTTCTAAGCAGGCCTCGTACAAGTGTGTTCTATATTCTGATAATCCATTTATCCATGTTTGCAAGACATTCTTCTTACAATTAATATGCATTAAAAATAAGTTGGGGTAAATTTTACAGATGCTTATCAAAAGAAGAAGTATTTGTTATTACTGACAGTCAAGAAAAAGCAATTCTAATAAAATCAATGATAAAGATAGCATTGATCATATTAAGTTGATCCTAGTTGGTGAAAATCATTATACCCGGAAAGATAATTCCAACAAGAAATATCTACACCCTAACCTGACACTCAAAATATCTATGAAATGTATGTAGAGAAATTCAATGCTGAGAGCAAAACTCCTGTCTAAAGAATAGTTTTATTATAATGTGTTTAGTCTGAAGTTCAATTTGCATTTTAAACCACTAGCTAAAGATAACTGTCGAATTTGTGATCAAATGAAAACTAATTGTGGACAAAATGAAAATATTAAAACAACTTTACACACTGAAAAACAAATTCACTAGACAAAAGCAGACCAAGCTAGAGCATGTCTTAGGCAAGATAGTTGTCTTAGACATCAGTTGCTCGCTCCTACCAACACTTACACAGTAACTTTTGACTTACAAAAGATGTTGCCATTCCTGAAATTGACCACATCAGCTGCATACTACAAGAGAAATTTGTACGTGTACAATTTTGGGATACATTCATTTAATTTGAATAGTTTTTTATGTTTATATAGGATGAAAGTGAGGGAGAGAAAGGGTCCCAAAATTTAGTTTCATGCTTGATGAAACACCGACGCATACAGCAACTCATGAACACATCATTTTGTATTCTGACCCAAGCAATGATCAGAATCACAATATCAAATTGGCAATGATTTTTATAAAACTAGTGCAGAATAATGGCATGGCTCTGAAAACCATTGACCATAAATGTTTAGTATCAGATCACTCTTACCTGCCAAATGATGGAGGACTTTGACATAACTGAAAAACACAGCCAAAAACAGCAGTTTATATACTTGCCTGAAGATTGGACCAAAATATTGAGAGAATATCAGCGCGAGTCCTTAGCATTTGAAATTACAGTCATGAAAAGAGATGAATTTTCTAATACTAAATCTCTTGAAAATTGTTATCAATTAAAAAGTATATATATTTGAAAAAAATATACTTAAGAAAGTATATCTTGAAAGGATGTTACCTAGTTGAATTTTCAGTGGATGAGGTACGAGGGAGGTCACTACTCTCTTTTAAGTTCAAAACTTTTTTGGACGATTTGGCCTCCTTTGGAATCATTTCATTAAAGAAAAAAATCACTAGGAAAATGTGTGATCAGTTTTAATAATATGGTGTGTGAACCTCTCTATTCTAGTCAATGAGTTGTTACTGTGAGTAAAAAAATAACGTGATCGATTTGTCTTTTATTTCACCCATCTTTCACCAATATTATAAACATTTACTTGTTCAGCCGTCGCCCAGATGGTATAGCGGTTACGGGAGCCTACTACAGTACCGAAGGGCCCGGGTTTGAATCCCGGAGAAGACATGGATGTTTGTAAATGTGTAGTGTCGGTGCGGCATGGCAGCACTTTAAATATGTGGCGAACTGAGAAACCTCTCATGGGGATTGGTGGGATCCCCCTGGGGTTCTCTTCCTCAAAATTGGGGGTGGTAAATAGAAGTCTAACCTCTCTTCAGAGTAGGCTCTGGCAACCATTGTTCCATGTGATATGGACAAGACAACAACAACAGTTGTGCAGTTGATAAAGAGGAAACGGATGAACTATTTTACATTGATGAATGAAGATATTGCAAGTTTTCTTTGAAGTTTTACATAATATTTCTAATCATTCCTTCAAATTTCAATACTTTATTTCTCAAAAATGATATTTTGTATAAGAATTTGAAATTTTCACTTTTTAATTTTCATAGAATATTTCAGTTTTCTCATTTGTTCAATAAACTCTGCTCATAACTTTTTTTTCCTATTTATATAAGATTAAATTCTCTGAGAATTTTGGACTTAGTTCTGTCATCTTCTGATTGTTTTCCAAGCAGTAGTGAACAAAGTCCCTCTGTCGTTTTTTGCTTAAAAAGGCATGCAAAAAAATTTTGCACAAATTTTTTAACATGGCAAGGGATTCACTTTATATCACCTGATTTACAAAAAAATGTAGTCAGATTTTAAATTGCACCTCAGAATACATTATGAAAAAAAAAAAGAAAACTGCTGAGAGCCAATTTTTCAAAATCAGATATGATGGACTTGGTTCAATTCTGCTCTGAACCCCCTTTCAAAGTGTTAAATTATCATAATATTTTAAAAATATATGTGGTTTTAAACTTAAGGCATGCTTTATGTATAATTTTCTGTGCAGGATGTTGAAAATTATATAACCATGACTTTCTTTCTTCTATTATATTCTGTACATGTGAGAGATTTTGAATGCAACTCTATTTCTGAATATAAATGTCTTTTAATATAGTGTAATATAAAATATTGTTTTACAATTAAAAATAAGAAGGAATGATTTGATTAATTATAGGATTTGTTTCAGAACCTAATTTAACTTAGATAAAAAAAATGTGTCTATTGATCTAACAAACAATTTTTCTATTTACTTGACCTTTAATCGATCAAGTGTTGTATCTGTGAAATTGTTCTGTTTATAAATTTTTTTCATGTTTTAATATATCAATAATGAAGAAAGAAAATTTAAGTTATGTTTTTGGCCAATTGTAAAAAATGTTATCCTTTTCTTAGAGATTTGTAAAAACAACAGTCTTACAAATGGCCGTTACCCTTTGTATACCCAAGATTTAAAGGAGAGATTAACAAATATTTGAAATAGAGAATGTGCATGGAAAGCTGAGAAATTTTTAGTATATACCGGGTGGCCATAATTAAACTGACAGTGCTCACTGTGTTCTGTAGCGGGATCTATTTGCGAGAATGACGCCACATTTTGTAGGAAGATTAAACAAGACGGGGGACGAAGGATTCTGTGAAAAAACAAATTAGTTCCAAAAGTCACCGATAGGGGAATATTTGGCGCTGTGTAATAGAAAATAGAGTGTTAACAAATGCAAATTAATACGGAATAAAATTATCTTTTATTATGCACATTTTCTGATTTAGTTCAAGTGCAACATGGCAACACTTTTAAAAAAGCGTAAAATCTACATAAACACCGATAAAGTCTCGTGATCTGCAATATCACGTACGCTGAGCAAAAGAAGAAGTTCTTTATTCAAATTTCACGTTACATCCATTGGCACAGTGGCAGCTGCTTGGGTTTTAAACGGCAATGTGTTACGTTTCGAATAAATCGGATTGAAAGTTTATATGCAATGTCTCCTTCTTTAGTCGAACGTGCGTTACTGATCAAATTCTTTTACCTCAACCAATGCAACGCGTCAGCCGCTCTTCGTGCTTTTAGAACGCACAAAAAAATGGGTAAAGGTAACGGTCCTGTTTCAGTTAATGGGCTAAAAGCAATGGTTGCGACGTTTGAGAAAACGGGTTCTCTGAAGGTTCAGTCAGGCAGGGGACGAAAACCTGTACCACAGGATACAATCGAAGCAGTTACCACGGCGATTGTCAACAGAGGACCAGACAATATTGCTGCCACCTCTAGCGCTCGTGGAGTAGCTCGGAATATGGATTTGCCTTACAGTACGGTATGGAAAATCTTACGAAAGATTATCAACTTCTATCCATACAAGATCAGCCGTGTACAGGAGTTACTGTACCCCGACCATGATAAGCGATTGACTTTTGCTGTCACCTTTCTTGCCAAAATGGAGGTGGATGCTGCTTGGCCGTGGAAAATCTTATGGGGAGACGAGGCCCACTTTTACCTGAATGAAACTGTGAATACCCAGAACTACCGAATTTGGGATGACAAATCACCACATGCAGTCACAGCAATTCCCTTACATTCACCAAAGGTAACTGTTTGGTGTGGGTTCACAGCGGAATTTATCGTACGTCCATTCTTCTATGAGAACATTACCCCGACAGGACCGGAAACCTGTTCTGTTACCGGAGAGAAATATCGTCACATGTTGAACAGCTTTGTCATTCCGGCACTTCAGCAAAGACAATGCCTGCGGGAAATGATTTTCATGCAAGATGGAGCCCCTCCACACGTTGCTGTATGGGTGCAAAAGATCCTACAACAGAAAGAGTCATTAGCCGCTACTTTCCAACTGCATGGCCACCTCGGTCGCCTGATCTTACCCCATGTGACTTCTGGCTATGGGGTTACCTTAAGTCTAAGGTCTATCAAGGAGTGGTCCAGGACCTGGCTACGTTAAAGGATAACATATCACTGACTGTACGGGAGATTCCTGCAGACATGTTACTTTCTACTGTTGTGCATATTGTGCACAGAACGCAATATGTGGTCCACAACAACGGCAGCCACATTGAACCTCATTTGAATGCAAAATAAAAGGTAATTTCCGTATTGATTTGCATTTGTTAACAGTCTATTTTCTATTACACAGCGCCAAATATTCCCCTAGCGGTGACTTTTGGAACTAATTTTTCTCGCTTAATCCTTCGTCCCCCATCTTGTTTAATCTTCCTACAAAATGTGGCGTCATTCTCGCAAATAGATCGCGCTACAGAACACTGCGAGCACTGTCAGTTTAATTATGGCCGCCCGATACTTTTAAATCCACTTTAATACAGTCAGTTCCTAATTAATCTAGAATGGGTTAACCAGGCTGTGAATTTACCGAACCTTATCTAAGAACAAATTGTATATTGCAGACCTATGGAAAAGTTACTATCATGTCAATCAGTGTAAACAAAATTGTGTACAAAAAAGTCAAATAGGAAAACAAAAATACATGCAGTAGTAATACTGTGTATAACAGCAGTGATAGGCAGATGTCTGCATTAAGAAATAAAATGTTCTAATCAACTTTTTTATGCGAGTTCAAACTCGATGGCATTGTTCAAATTCCCTTGCAAATATTGTTCTTTAATACCATTTATAATTTAGTCTCTTCACTTTTAATGATGTGTATTTTTTCCATTATTTTTGTGTATTTGGTATGAATAGCCATTTAATTTACTTAACCAAATCACTACATTCTCTAGATTAAACTATTAATAGTATTTTTCTGTTAGTTATAATATGAAATAGCCTTCTGTCCTGTGTATTTTTATCTTTCCTCCAATTAAGTGTGATTTTACGTTAACCACGAACATAATTTCCGATATTCACCCAATTTATCGAAGCTTTATTGTTCTTTTGTGCGTTTTGATTGAGCGGAAATTGGCTCTGCTTTTCTGAATTTCTGCGAGTTTATAGAGAAATTAAAAGCCATTATATAAAATACCCACTTTATCATCTCAACAGAAATCATATGAAAAAAAAATACAGCTGCAAAGAATCATTTATTGCTACAAAAAATTGATTATAAAATGCTTGTAAATTAAATAGCCCCTTATCATTTTTCTGATTTTAATGATTAATCTCACTCTTGCAGAAAATGTGAGGAAAAAAATGTTGGAGTAGCCACTCAATCCGGAAAGAAGCCGGTGTTTGAACCCTGAATGTTTTAAGGGAAGTCTAGCAAAGAATGAATACTGACAATATAGCTGTGTTTTTTGTCTAAATTGCTTTAGTCTTTGTCTTGCGCTAGTTGAAGCTCTTTTAACATTTTTTTTTTTTAAATTTTTAAAGAAGGTCTGGTTACTGTATTATTAATCTGTCATTAATCATGTTAAAGGAGCACCATGCAAACATTCATCATTTATTATTATTATTATTATTATTTCAGTGTGCATTTATTTAATGAGACTTGTTGATATATAAAAGTGCTATTTATCTGTTGTCTATTTAATTTTACTTGGCTGAAGTGTTATCACTTTCTGAATTCCATATGATTTTGCAGTTTAATTTCTTAAAAGGAGCAGGATTTATTTTATTCTTTGCTTGTATTTTCATTTAAGATTGGATATATTTATTATTTAATATTTTTAAGGGACATCATGTCTAAGAGTGCTTTCCCTGTAAAATTCGATATGTGAAAAAGAATCCAAAAATGTATCGGCAATTCTAAGTGTATCAACTGGATTTTTTTATTGGTTGTTGAATTTTTTATCAACAAAACAATAACTCAAAACTTTGTCCTGTCCCATACATCCTTGAATGCAGGCTAATGGAAGGATTTTGTATATTACTTTATACAGTACAAGTTTTATTGATATTTTTCTTCAGTGGTAGGCACCTATAAAGTTACTATTGAAATAAATATTTCACATGAAATGCAGTACAAAGGCTGAAATATATGTCTCCTACAAAATACATTGAGAAAAGGGAAGATTTCTTTCTTCTCACACAGTATAGGAAAGGACTTCATAATACTCAAGATACAAGAGTGTTGTATATAAATTTTGTCATCTAATTAACTGAAATTTGTTTTGCTCAAAAACCCCATTGTCTGCAACAGTCTTCAATCATAGTGTTTAAACATTTGCTAGCTATAGATTGCTACTTTAAAATAGGAACTTTGAGGATATTTTCTACCACTTTGTAACCATGGGAACGACAGCTGCAGCAGAAAATTCGACTCAGCTACCTTTTCTTCTTCATTTTTGTTTATTGTTTCACTTCATGAAAAACACATAAATGAAGACCATCTATAACTATAGTCTTAAGAGGTGGACAAAATAAGTGCTGTGCAATGTGACTATAAGCGTTATGATCGCAAAAAGGGTGCCATTGCGATGATAATAACGTTGAAGTGCCTATTTTAAAGTAACAGACTATAGCAAAGCACATTTTTGGCCGTTAGGAGGGGGAGCTGAAGTATTTTAAGAGAAGCTCCGAGAAATGTTTATTTGGAGGGGAATGTTGCACACACTTTTTTAGAAGGGTCGATATAGCAAGGAAGAAAAAGAATCTCATTCTGCTAAAGGTCAACTAGCATTGAAAACTGCACTCTTCCTTAACTTTCTGATTTAATCAAGCTTATTATTTTGTTCAGTTTATTATTACTGATAGTTATTAAAATTAAAGCTTGAGTTTTTGAGAATGTGAAAAAAAATTTCTGGTATTGGATTTGCCATAAAAATTGCGTGTTGTAATATAAGCTAAGCGAAAAGTGCAATTTCTAAAAAAATGAATAAAAGCATGTATATCTTTGGAAAGTTAACATTAAAAAATATGTGGAGCCTTTTTGCAGATTCTGATATCTTACTTGCAATGGTTACCAGACCCGGATCTGGGGGGGGGGGCAAGCCGGGGTCTGTGCCTCAGGCGGCAACTTCTGTGGGCGGCAAATTCAAGCTTGGCTCATATTTGGAATGTTGTCTAATTTTGATACAGCATATAGAAATATAAGAAATGTTTAACTATTTATTTTGTTTCCCAATTACTTTTCTCACCGATGTACTATGAAACACATTTAATTAATAATACACGTTTAATTAATAATTATGAACAAATGAAATCTGTTCATAATTAAATAACAAATTTCTAACTCCTTTATATTCACTTCTTAGAATTTTTAATTTCCTGTTCATCCATTTCATTTTAAACTTGCATCATATGTTTCTTTTTGCTGTATATTAGAATTTGTTTATGTTACCATGGATGGGGATGGTAAAAATTCGCACTGAAATCTTGAATGAAATGCTTCACATGCATTTGTTCTTTTCCATGAAATTTCAGGACAAGCTCAAAGTATTGGGGGAAAATTTCTTGCATTTAGCTCTTGTATTTGTTACTGTAATTCAAGTAATTATCCTGTTCAGTAGATATTTTTTACTTGTTCACATTTATCTATGTTTCTTTTCCTGTTGGTTGCTGTTGGCTTCGAAAAGTAAAACTAAACGTAACCCTTAGTTTTTTTAAAGGGGAGATCTTATGAGACGGAGAGTGTGAAGACCTCCTGGAGTGTCTAAGGAGAGGAAAACTTTTTTCGCTTTATAAGCTCATTAGGTCCACCTCCGTCTTCCCCTATTTCCTCAGGGGACTGATCTTTGTTAAATATTTAATGGTCTTCTTCTCAGTCTCTTTAGCCATTGTTTCCATTATTTATTTAAATGTTTCATTTCGACGATATGGAGGTAATTGTAATTTTATTACAAAGGTACTCTGTAAACGCCTTGGTCTTTAGTCCCTGTAAGTGACGCCTGGAGTCCTCTCTGTTGTCCTCTATCTAGGCAGGGATATTCAAAGGAGAAACAGAAGGATAGCATAGAGGCGCCTTATTTTTATACCGATGCCTCTTGGGAAATAAATAGAGAAGCATTGTAAATTGGAACTATTTCCTAACTCCCAATACAAATTAACCTTGGACCATCCTGGACCAATGAAATAATTCAAAGTAATGTACGTCGAGAATATACAACAGACGGTTAACGTGGACTAAGAAATGAAGTAAGGATCAAGGAAGTTGAGTTTACGGAGTACGCTAGGCTAGGCCTTTAACTCCACATCTTCATTTATAAATTAAATCGTCAAAAGAGGGGATCGTCAAATAGTGTAAAAATTTTGAAAGCCAAATATAAAAGCTAAAGATAACGCCTTCTGCATGAGACAAAAAAGGTAAAAACTCAAAGAAGGTCTTTTAATTAAGTTTTTGCGTCGAAAAAGGGCCAGAATCTAATTTTGTAAGGGTCAAACACTGCATCAAAAATTTTGAATAGATATATAAATGGCGGCATGAGATTTCCTTGATTCTTGATCATAAAATAAAATAAAAACTAGCAACGCGAATAATGGAGCGCTCGCGAGGTCAATGACACTCGTTCCCACTCGAAGTCTAGGAGAAATGAAGTAAGGCATTTTGATTTTTTGCAGCCAGTCGGCAGTTTAGGTTTTAAAAATGGATTTACTATTTTTGTAATTTTTTGAAGTTTTTCAAGTTTGGACGGTTTTTTTTTTTTTTTTATTTTTGTTGTCCCATTTTCTTTTAATATGACTGCTTCCAACATTCCTCACCATATTTAGCGAGACGCAACCATTTAGTTAGCGCTCGCATCCCCGACGCGGCTCCAAGACTGTTGAGTGTAATTACGCCAATTTTTAGTTTTTCTTTTTGAGGCAGGTTATAATGTATATTATTTAAAGTAAAAAAAAATCATGAGAGCGTCTAGAAAAAAACTCTCAGGAGAAGAATATTGAAAAAAAGCGAAAGACAGGAAAGAACAGAGAGAACACATTGCAGCTAAAATGAAAAAGTGGCTTCACGGAAAAGGCGAACCGTCAAACCCTGCCGCAACTTCCAATGATGCCGAGATTCTAAAGGACATTGATATTCCTCGCAATTTGCATGCCCAAAATGGAGAATCTTCATCTATCATCCTCAAACAGACTACATTTCAGCAACTGAGAGAACAACCTTCTTCATCGACCTCAAACGAACATCTAGAGGACAGGAAATTAGAATATAAAGAATCTTCTCATTTAGGTGCGGGTGGGCAGCAGAAAGAAGAGTTAAAAACGTTTGATTTGTCGGACCCAGGCAGTTGGCCAATCACAGAAAAAATTAACGATCAGCAACGATCTTTCTTAAGCAGTCAAGCTCTAGCCGAAAAGAATTCAGAAAACGTTGACCTTATGTCCACTGAACGTGATGGCAGACATTTGACATCTTCATTGTGGTACAGAACATTAGCAAATAATGAAAAGATTAAATGATCTTGGCTTATATATTCTAAAACTAAAAATGCAATTTTTTGTAGACCCTGTAAGATTTACCAGAAAATGCCACTGCTGCTACATCAGCATTGTGTACTACATGATTCATTAATTGAAAAAAAGCTTCAAAAAGGTTAACTGAGCACGAAGCATCTGAAACCCATAGAGAGTGCATGATTAAGTGGAAAATTCGACTACAACAAATGAAATCGTGTCAAGGCATCGATCATGACATTGAGCGAGATCCTACACATAGTTATGGATGCTGTATTGTATCTTTCAACAAACTGCCTTTCTTTCCGTGGGTCGGATGAATCCCCTAGCCGTCTGCTCACAAAGTGTCCTCGGCCTGGTCAAGGCAATTTTTTGAATTTAATGACTCTGCTAGCCAAACATAACTCAACTCTTAAGTACCAGTTAGAACACCTAAAAAAGGGACAAATATCATATTTATCAAAGACAATTCAAAATGAAATTATAGATATAATGGCGAAAACAGTTCGCAATAGCATTTTAAACGATACCAAAGAAGCCAAATATTATACAATTATGTTCGATTGCACTCCATGTGTATCGCAGACAGAAGAAATGAACCAGGTTGATTAGATACGTAAAAATATGTGGTGATGTGTGTGAAATAAAAGAAAGCTTTATTGATTTCACAGAAGTTGGTGGAAAGACAGGAGAATATATTTCTCAACGGATTGTGGAAAAACTGACACTTGATGGTTTGGATATTGGACAATGTCGGGGTCAAGCTTACGATGACGGATCTAATATGGCCGGTACATACAAGCCAGGATTACAGAAATGAATAAACTGGCCGAATCTGTGCCATTGTTTGGCTCATTCTTTGAATCTTGTCGGAGTGCATTGTGTCTCATCGTGCCCCGAAGCAGTTAACCTATTTGGAATTATACAGAAGATATTTAGCTTTTTTGTCGGATCCTCTATTCGATGGGATATTATGAAAAAATGTACAAAAACAAACTTAAACAGTCAGACGGGCAAAATATGTGGCTCTGAAAGCCCTTCTAACGAATTTACCAGAAGTAGTAAAATCCTTGAAAGAAATTAAAGATCTTTCTCGTAGTGCGGAATCAAAGTACGAAGCAGGACATCTGCTACACGTCGTAAAAAATTTTGAATTTATTTCAACCTGACAGTTTGGGCTAATATCCTTCGAGAAATCTATCGAATAAATATTGAAATTCAAAAGGAAGATATTACTCTTGCGCATTCCGTCGCATTAATGGAAGGTCTGACCAAAACTTTGCAAAAAATGAGAGAAATTCCTATGGAATGTTGGATAGAAGAATCTAAAACAGTAGCCGAAAAAATTGAAGTTGAACCTATTCTGACAAATAAACGAATTCTAAAACGCAAAAAGCAATTTGATGAATTTTGCAAGGACGAATCACGAACACTAAGCTCAGCTATTTTCTAATGCAATAAAAATTGTATTTGATCGAATCTTATCAGAAATTAAAACGAGGGTAAACAGCGCTACTACACTAAATTCAAATTTCGCTTTTCTCAACGGTCGTGAAATATTGAATATGTCAACCGAAGAACTGCAAATCTTGCAGGAAAATATGAGCGAGATCTAAACGTATTTCAGTTCTACCAGGAACTTCCCTTTTTTAAAGAATAAGCTACAATGTTATTCGACGACATAAAAAAAGGCTAGCTCTTTCTATCTCTTGCGACAGATCTATACCTATGACTTGCAGGATGTATTGCGGTGCAGATTTACTCTACGCTTCCAACTAAATCCGCAAGCTGTGAGCGAAGTTTTCAACAAATTAAAACTTATTAAAAATTATCTGCGATCATCGATGAGCCAGGAACGTTTATCAACTCTTGCAATTCTGACAATCGAAAATCAAACAGCACATCAAATTAATTATGATGATGCCATAGACTTATTTGCAGAACAAAAGGCTCGCAGAGTAAAATTTTAATCCCGTAATATTTTAAGAGCGTTAGGTAAGAACTTAAAATTATTAATGAAATAAGAATCATGAAAAGAAGTGCGAATGATAACCTTTTCCTTTCAGCAGTAGTCTGTATTGTTCTTATGTACAGCTAATGACAGTTACGTAATTAATGAGCTGATCTGTTGTTCCAACTTATGTAATCTATTGTTTATAACTAAAGATTATTTTTATTACCAGTGGATATTTGATTGAAAGTTAGGACTTACTTATTTAAGTATGTTATTGATAGAAAGGAATTTAATTATTCATTGCATTAGTCATTTGTAACTTGTATATATTCATTTAAGCTATTATTAGTAATGTATTTCTTCTTTTCGTACTATGTTGAACTGCTTTAGTATTTAGTATTAGTTTGGCTAGTCATTATTACAAAACTGCATATTTCAGACAAAATGTTAATTTGATTATTACAGTACAAAAATAGTCTTTTGAGTGAAGATGTAGGTATTTATTATCGGGCTGTGTGAGGACGATAGTAGAGTCCTTGAATAGCCTGCATAAGGCTTTGTATTGAAATAAAATTTTAAAGTAGTACCAGGTTAAAGTTGCTGTTAATTTAGAGAAATTGGTGTGCTAATTATTAAATCTATTTCATTTGTGATTTGTAACTCGTATATGTTTGTTTAAGATATTAGTTAGTAATGCGCCAGTTATATATATATATATTGTACTCTACTGAACTGCTTTAGTATTTAATCATCTTCCATTAGTTTGGTTAATTATTGTTGCAAATATTGCAAAATTGCGTATTTCAGAGAAAATGCAATTAATTTAGGGAAATTGGTATGTAAATTATTGAATCTGTTTCATTTGTGATTAGTAACTTACATATATTTGTTTTAAGATATTGTTGCGTGCGTACGGGTTCGTTATGGATTGAATGCACAAGTCGTTAAAAAGTTAACAAAAATCTATTCTTTCCACAAGAAATAAATCAAAATGCTAAAATATTTCTTCAGAGATATTCGCACAATATCACAATACCTCAAATGTTTAGCAAAACTCAATTCAAAACAGATAAAATAATTCTATCTCACAGCGAAATCGCTACAGCATAAAGTAAATAAACAGCAGTTCGCTTTAAACAGCTACAACTACAACAACAACTGCAACAACTGAGATGAGGTGTTTCAGTTCGGCTTTTACAAGCTTTTTAATTATCAGTAGAACAATCTCGATTTTTCTGGATGGCAGCAGTAATTACGAGATATTTATTTATTAAAGATTAAATGCAGGCTCTCTTTTATTTTTAAGAAATATAAAGCAATTTTAATTACAATTCTAAATAAATAGCCAAATAAATGTGAAATTCGTAACGATATTAATTAGTAATGTGCCATTCCTATTTTTTGTAATATGCCGAACTGTTTTAGTATTTAGTACTGAATTATTTTCCATTAGTTTGGCTAGTCATTATTGCAAATATTACAAAACTGCATATTTCACACAAAATGTTAATTTGATTATTACAGTGCGAAAATAGTCTTTGTGTGAAGATGTAGGTATTTATTAACGTTATCGGGCTGTGTGAGGGCGATAGTAGAGTTCTTGAGTAGCCTACATAAAGGCGTTATAGTGAAACGAAGTTTTAAAGTACCAGGTTAAAATTGCTATTAATTTAGGGAAATTGGTGTGTTAATTATTGAATTCGTTTCATTTGTGATTAGTAACTTGTATACGTTTGTTTAAGATATTAATTAGTAATGTGTCATTTCTATTTCTTGTGCTTCTGAACTGCTTTAGTATTGAATCATTTTCTAATAATTTGGATAGTTATTGTCGCAAATATTGCAAAATTGCATATTTCAGAGAAAATATAAATTTGATTATTACGGTACAAAAATTAGTCTTTTGTGTGAAAACCTAAATGTTTATTACGTTATCAGGCTGTGTGAGGACGATAGTAGAGTTCTTGAATAGGCTACATAAAGGCATTATTGTGAAATGAATTTTTTAACGTGCTAGGTTAAAGTTACTGTTAGTATAGAGAAATTGGTATAAAATTAGTCAATCTATTGCATTATTGATTTTTAATTTGCTTAATATTCATTTAAATAAAATTTTTTAATTATTTAATATTGTGTGATTCACATTTTTGTACTGCGCTGAACTATTTTAGTGTTTGGTACTGAATCGTTTCCGATTAATATCATTTATTAATATGAGTAGTTATTGTTGCAAATATTGAAAAAATGCCTATTTCAGGAAAACGTGAATTTGATTATTTCAGTAGTGCATTGGATTATTTAGGAAGGTTCGCACGGGTTTTTAATTATGTAACTTTTGATATGTGTCGAGCTACCAGCGGCTGAGCGGTAAAGTCGGTCGGGGGTTAGAATCTTGGCAAATTAGCTGACTCCATGGGCGTTTCCGTTATTTCGCTTATGCGTAACTTTCGTACGAGCCAAGTACTCTTAGAAAGTGTACATTTCTTTTATAAAAAAATGGCATATAAAGAATTTCTTACTGCAAAATAGGTTTTACATTTTATCTCAAATCGCGTCTATTTCTAAGTTTATTAAAAAAAATTAAATTTGTTAGAGAAACTTAAAGGAAGACGGGTGAGGACGGCAGTTTTAAGCTTTTGCCCCACCTAGGAAAAAGGCTAAATCCGGCGCTGGTGGTTACTCATGTTAAAGGTGACACTCCCGGCAAAATGATGGTTGAATGAGTGAAATAACATCCTAGTTAGGGAGTATTGTTAACGGGTCTGATGCAAATAGCTCAAGCTAAAGTATTTCATGAGAAAATACTTATTTTCCGGGTATTAAATCTACATGTTTGACAAGTTGTTGTTTAACAAGTTAAAAAAATCGTCATAGTATAAAGCAGTTAAAAATTTCAGATGAAAAAGCTTTAGCTGAAACAAATCTACTGACACTTCATAAATTAGTTCATTGAAATCATTAACAGCGAAACGTTGTCCCCAAAACTAATTTATAATTGAGGCGACTGAATGTGCTCAATAACACCTTGGCAACCTCTGCTGAAAAAGCTTCTACGGGTATCAGATTCCAAAGGAGACTAAGGATTTTGGCATGTGCATACAAATGTATCCTTTTTGTAATCTGAAATAAATGCACGATCTTGAGGGTTTAAAGAGTAAAGATTTTCTCCCATCTCCCAGTTCAAATGAATGAGCGTGGATAACAAAAATATTAATGAATGATTTATTTGAGAATAATTTCATGTTCATGGCTTGGTAGCATTTTAAATTGATTAATTTACCTTGTAAAGTAAAAAATTATCCTGATTCTGGGCAACTGTTCAACTCTTATATCACATAATAAACTGTCCATCCTTTCATTCTGCTTGTGAAATTTTACATGTGTCACAAAAGTTCACAAAAGTTCATGTCCAAACGGCACATATGATTGTTTCCGGTCATGTGGAATCAGAATTACATAGGAACAGGGGGTCGGAAGCCCGACTGTAATCCGCTAGAGGGCGGCAAGCGCAGGAAGTCGGATCCGTCGAAGCGTGGACGTTGCAGGGAAAGGATGAACCAGTACAGCAATGCAGAATTGGCAGACATGCATTATGTGTAATGGGCTGTGGATGGCAGTGGACGCGCCACGATACGTATGTATCGACAACGGTTTCCGAACCGATGTGTACCCGACTATATACTGTTCGGCAATGAGACGGAATTCGCGTACAAGTATCCGCTTCGTAGAACGCGACCTAAGTGTTGATCACTCTTTCATTATGCGAATACTGCGGAAAGATCACCAGCATTCGTACCACACAACAACGTGTGCAGGTGCTAGGCGATTCGGATTATCCTAGCGTGTGGCATTCCGCACGTTGGTATTTACAAACAAGTATCGCAGACCCACAATTTCCATCATGGATACTGTTCACCGATGAAGCTGCCTTTTTCCGGTATGGTGTGTCCTCAGCCACCACAATATGCATGTGTGGTCAGCTGTAAATTCCCATGTCACACGGTCGTACAACCACCAACAACATCTCAGCGTTAACATCTGGGTTGGAATTATTGGTGACATGCTGATCGGTCCATACGTAATGCCTCAACGGGGTTTCATACGCAATTTTTTTGGAAGAAGTGTTTTCTACGTTGTTAATGAATGTTCCCGTAACGGCACGCTTCAACATATGCTTCCAATATAATGGGGCTCCCTCACATTTCCACAGGAATGTACGTCAGTTCCTGAACTTGACGTACCCAGGTCGCTGGATTGGCAAAGCCGGTCCTGTACCGTGGCCACCACGATTCCGGCTTAACCCCCAGGATTTCTACGTCTGGGGATATCTTATGTATCTGGTGTACGAGACACCCATTCCATCGGACATGGACCTCATTGCGGTCTCGGGTAATACTCGGGACCTCTTCTGATGGCACGTATCGAAGAAGCGGCGGCACGTGCTCGGGAGACTCCTGGCCAATTCGAACGAGTTCGCGAACTAATGCGGCACCGATGTGAAGCATACGTCACAGCTGATGGGGCCAATTTTGAGCACTTAATATGAGTCAAAAGATTTTTCATTTGTATTTCGTGCTTTTTTGTTGTAAAATAAAGTTTTTTACACCGTTTGTTATCTTTTCTTTGCAACATTGCTCACGAAGCAATTTCACTGTCACGATCGCGTTTCCGACCCCCCTGTTCCTATGTAATTCTGAGGACATGACCTTTTTAACACATGTAAGACAGCAGGGTTACATATCCGCAGTGCATCATTACTTATCATAAATATTATTCCACACAATCCATAAAGTTTAGGTTCATTTGAAATTAAAATGTTCTATTTCTTCTGTGTAAATTTCTGGAGAAAATATAGTTGTGCCTTTGAGGAGATTAGTTAGTGAAACACTAGTAAGTAATACAGACGTATTTAAGGTGTCATTAAGAGACATTTAAGATTGTATTTAAGTCATTCAGACATATTTAAGGCAAGCACAATGTTCTTCTCACTCTTCATATAGAACAAATTGATAAGTTCAGAAGTTGGAAACCTCGTACTGTGGAAAAAGAACCATTTCCCAGTGTTTCTCAAAAATTTATGTAGCACTGATGTGATGCTGAATTTTGATTGCATTTTGGTGTTTTTGTAATTTTGCTGTTTTAAGCCCTGAAAAGGCAGTTAATACATGAATAAATAAACTGCATCATGTTTAAATTTCTGTCTCTGGTGTAAAATTGGATGGTATAATGTATGGTTTGAAGGACTAGTGTCAGTATCACTATACTGAATGTACTTTTTCCAGAAAGATGATGTTCATTACCAGAATGTTCCATCAAACTCTACAGATCTGATAAATAAATGGCCTGACACATTATATCACTCCTGCATTGTATATGCTGCTCTTGTATGTGTTGCTGTCCTCTTCATACTTGGAGGCCTGTTGGCGTGGCATTCACGTCTGATAACCAATGGGGAAACAAGTATTGAAGGTCATATTAATAAAAAGGAAAGAGAGAGATTCTTAAAAGAGGGCCAGGTATGTTCTGATTATCATATTTATGAAGCACTAATCAATAAATTTCTATCGTAGTCAATGCTGTATTTAATTTTCTTGGTATGTTTATATTTGGTCTCATCTCATTTATGTAGTACTGTTAAATTTACATTTTTGGTATGGTTAATAATAATATAATTGCATTGATGGAATGTTTTCTGCAATACTGTTTTTAGATATACAAGAATCCGTATGATTTTGGACCAGCAAAAAATTGGAAGATATTTTTATGCATTGGATATCACAGGTATTAATGTTAATTATATAGAAATTAATGTAATATTTATAACTGAAGTCTTCATATTTTAAAATACAGTTTACACATTTTTAGAATGATTTCGGGACTGTTTAATTAATATTTAAAATGCAAAGAGTATTTTATTAAATGTTTAGTGTAGTAGTATTTTTTCTAGACTAAAAGTCTGCATCATTATTCCCATAATAGAAGGGCCTTTTTGTAAAATTTCCGGGGGTATTGATTTCTATTCCTCTTCCACTACTTTTCAGAGTCCTTCAGTCATGGTAGATTTGCACTTTTTGCATTTGCTCTCTTTTTGTAAGTAAGTCCGCTTGTTCATAGCCCCAAAGGCCACAATGGCCAGTTACCCATAGGAGAACAATTTGTTTTCCTTTTAAAGTGAGACTTTTCAGGAATGCTTGACAGTGCAAAATTTCGGCTGTTAATGGGTGTTCAACTGAGCTAATTGATTGAATGGCTGCACGAGATTCAGAAAAAATGACTGTCTTTACAAACTTGTAATGAATAGCTAATAATTGCTTTAGGGCTATACAGATGGGTTCAACTTTACCATGAAAGGAGGTACTAATGTATTATGGAGGGGCGTAGAAGGAAAAAAGATCCGAAAACACACTGGCTTCAACCTTAAAAGTGACAATCAAACTGAGAACCATCAGTAAAAATGTGCAGCCACTGACTAGGTGGATGTCTAGCCGCAAAGGTCTCCAAAGTGAGACATTTCAAAACGGTGCAACATTTCTCTTTCTATAGATGGTTTTCACTAGGTCTAGCCTTACTTCGACATTAATCACCTCCAAAGGGCTCCGGGTTGTCAAGAGAGGTTGTATATTATCTGGAATCTCAAGGTTTTTCTGCACGTCCAGAACTTTTTGAATAATTTTTCCAGATATTAGATCATCAATTTAAATCTAGTAAGATCAGAGCTTAAATTTCGCCGGAGCCCGGCTCCGGTACTTCTAAGTTTTGGGAATAGTTCTAATTCTAGCCGGAGCGCACCGGTGCCCTAAATGAGAAGGCTCCGGCACTTCTTTTATGTAGCTGAACAACAATTTGAGCAGAAATTTGATCTCGAAATTTTATTTTTAGCAATGAAATGTTATTAAATTTTAATTTATCTCTTTACATTTTATTTAATTAATTATCAATTAAATAATAATTAATAAATATTGCGTATTTATATCAATTAAATCATTACTATTTAATTTTAAAATTATTAACGATTTTAAGTCATTTTATTTATTTATTTACTTTTGTTCCTCTTTCCTGAAGGTCTTCCATAGGGCTCCGGCACTTCTACTTTTAGAAATTAAACCCTCAGTAAGATGACATGTAGAAACTATAAAACTAAAAATATGAAATAGCGGTTTATGAAATAATGAAGCATTTATGACCTTAGAAATCAAAATTTACAGAAAAAAGGGCTCAATATTTATTTATTTGTTTTATTAAACATTTCTTTCAACATAGGGTGTTTAAGTTGCTTAGTTTTTTGTGCTTTCTCTTTAGATCTGTAGACAAATGTTATTGCTTCAGTTACAGAGTTTCATTTTCTTCACTACCGGTAGCGATACCACCTGAATCTAGAATCTCACAACAGATTCCACTGTCCGTTAGTTGATTGATGATTGAGGTATTGTCATCCCAATGAAAAAGTTTTGTTATATCATCTTCATTTATTACCACTTCTCATTTCTTTAGAAATTGAATTTATTGGAAAATTTCGCTTTTTGTTTGTGATATCTGAAATCCTTCAAATTCGCGGCTATCATCGTAAAGCTTTGCTAGCATCCAGTGGCGTAGCATAGGTTTCTGCCGCCCGGGGCAGATAGTAAATTTGCCGCCCCTTCCTGCTAAAAAATATGATATTATTATAAAGATGAAATTTTCTAGTGCAAAGAAAGTATTAAGCTGCGAAGAGAATTTTATTTTCTCCAAAATTTAAAACTCTTACAAACTCGGAAAAAAAATTTAATTAGGAAAATATGTTTTACATTCTAACATTAACCAATTATTATCTAAAAGTAGTATTATTGTTATTGTTAATTGAAAATATTAATAAATATTATTTAAAACATAATTGACTGTTGAAATATAATAAATATTTTTTTCATTGAATAAAATCATTTTTAACAACTTTCAGAATAAAAAAATATATTTTAATATAAATAAATGTAGGTAACAATTTATTTAATCTTTTATTGAAAAGAAATAATTGGTAAAAATAATTTTCTTTTTGATTATCTCTTTTGTTATCTATTAGAAATAGAAATTAACTCCTTTCTTAATTTAAATTTTCAGTTTTCTACTTTTCCTCATCGCAAAATCTCTAATAGCACTATCAATATCGATTGAATCAGTCATTTCATGCTGAATAGTGTAATGTTTGTTTCGTAATTAAAGTAAACTCCATTGATGGAACACAGCAAACTTTATTTAATACATCAATTTCCTATCTGCAACATATAAGTCCAAGAAAAGGTGACGTGCAAAAATGAACAGCAAAAAATTTCTCTCTTTTTTTAAATTCAAAATCATTTTCTTAATTTTCTTACTTCGTACGAGAACCGCACGCAGCTCTCGAGTTGGCGTTTCAAACATTGCCATTTATTAACATATATATTTCAAATTCAACTATTTCAAAAGAACAAGATTATTATTGGAACAATATCTAAAGCTGTTACAATCTCTCTCCCAACGGAGAAACTTTTCCGAAGAGAAAAGTTCTTGAACGCGACTTTCTCATTAATATTAAGAAAAGGCAAATTCTCGTTTACGTTTGTAAACTCCTGGCCAAAATTTTAAGTTTTAAACATATATTCTAACAGCACATTTAAATAGGAAAAAAATTGACAAAATTTAGAGTCATCAAATTAGAGTATATTAAATAATAAAGCAAAATAAAATATAACTTTGTTTACATACACTAAGAGACATCGTGCTACTTAATTCTACACAAAACGTCAACATGTTTGTGCAAGGCTCCCTTTCGATGAACGACTTTAAAATTATACGGTTGTAATGTGAGTGCCCAGCGCATCAATCTAGAATTACATTTGGCATTAGATTGTAGCCAGACTAAAGGATTATGATCCGTTTGAATCAAAAACTCTTGCTGATCATCAAGATAAAAATGTAACTTTTTTACAGCATAGACGATGGCGGCGCACTCCTTCTCTGTAGTACAATAATTCTTTTAAACTTTGGTAAATTTCTTGCTTATATACAAGACAGGATGCTCATTTTGATAATCATCTAATTGAGATAATATAATTCCGATGCCATTGTCAGAGGCGTCGGTTTGTATAATAAATTTCTTTTTAAAGGCTTGGTCACATTTTTCAGCCATTGCCCCCTTCAAAGTGTCAGAAAGGGGCGAAGCAATTTCTGAAAAGTTCGCTATATGTTGGCGATAATACCCCACTAGTCCCAAAAAAGCATGTACTTCTGTTTTGGTCTTAGGTGTAGGGTAATCTTTCACAGCTAAGATTTTGACTTCATCTGGAGTTCGCCGTCCTTGTCCCACAATATGGCCTAAATATCTCACTTGATCTTGTGCAAATTTACATTTTGATGGTTTTAGCCATAAATTTGCTTTTTCTATCCTGTCTAATACAGAAGTTAAGTTTTTAAGGTGCTCTTCCCAGTTTTCTGAATAAATAGCAATGTCATCCAAATATGGTACAGCAAAATCTTCGCATCCCGCCAGAATTTTAGACATAACCTTGCTAAAAAAAATAAAATAAATACGGGGCCTTCTTTAATCCGAAAGGCAAACGTAGAGGTTTGAAGATTCCGAAACTAGTCACAAATGTTGCATATCTTTGGGCTCTTTCGGTTAATGGAATCTGCCAGTAGCCTCTAGATAAGTCTAACAGAGTAATATATTTTGCTTTTGCCACTGCTTCTGTGCGTTCTTCCATATGAGGTAACAGATAGTATTCAGTTCGAGTAATAGCATTTAATTTGCGATAGTCGATACAGGGGCGAGGATCTTTTGATGAAGTTTCTATCAAAATCATGGGAGAGGTATAGTCCGACTCCCCAGGCTCTATAATTTTGAGATCAAGCATTTTCTGAATCTCCCTTTTCAGAACTTCAGTCTGCCCGGGTGACAGTTTATATGACTTTGTTCGTACTGGTTCATTTATTAGAAGCTCAATATCGTGGCTGACTAAATTAGTCTGTCCAGGATTATTCGAAAAACCATCAGAATATTTCCATAACACCTTTTCGTAAATCTTCTATTTGCTCTGGTAGCAATCGTTTTTCGAGCTCATTCCCTTCTATGATAGCCGAGAAATTTAATATATTTGGATTGGAAGGCAAATGAGGTATGTCCATTTCTAAATCACCTTCCACTTCAGTTATCATATTAATCATTTCTGGTCTTTTGTAATATGGTTTAAGCATATTAATGTGATATACTTGATTCGACTCATTTTGTCCCTCGAAACTTACGACATAATTGGTTTCGGATATTTTCTGCTCTATCTTTCCAGGGCCTTTCCATTGCACTTCTAGTTTATTTCTTCGATTTGTAGTCAAAACTAGAACTAAATCTCCTCTAGCATATTCTCTTTTCACGGCGTTCCGATCGTACCATGTTTTTCTTCGTTGCTGAGCTTCTTTCATATTTTCAACGGCCAGTTCTTGACATTTCTTCATTCGGTTAATAAGTTCGAAAACATAACTTACAACATTGTTTCTTTCTTCAACTGGTTCTACCCACTGTTCATAAAGTAAAGTTACTGGCGTTCGTAGGTTTTTGCCATGAACCAGTTCTGCTGGTGTGAAACCAGTACTTTCGTGTATTACTGTTCTAAGGGCAAAAAAAGCAGCCGGCAAATATTTCTCCCAATCGGAAGTCGCTCCTATACATACAACTCTTAATATTTTATTCAGCGTCCTGTGGAATCGCTCAACGGGGTTACTCTGCAGATGATAAACAGAGCTTCTCACATATTTTTTGCCGAAACGCTCCAAAAATTGCACTGTTAAAGCACTGACAAAGGAGGTCCTTTGATCTGTTTGGATCACCTTTGGGAAACCCATGCGACTGAAGAGTTGTAAGAAAGCATCAGTCACAGATGGCGAAGAAATCTCTGTTATCGCAACAGCATCTGGATACTTAGAAGCCATACATAGCCCTGTGATAATATATATTTTTGCCAGTCCTTGAAGCAGGTAGAGGACCAACTACATCAACATTTATTTTAGTAAATATTTCAGAAATGACTACAAAATCTTCGGTTTCCTTGTAACACCCCGTCCAATCAAAATGTCTGATCAGCCTGTCTTTGGTCTTTTTGACACCCAAATGGCCAAAAGCTCTAGTAGTCACAGCATTAACCTGGTGAGAGTGATTTTCAGGTTCTTTTTTTTCATTCAGTAGTGCAGCAGTTCGGTTGCCTAATAAATACCTTCCTTTGTCGAGTTCGTTCCCAATAATGGCAGCCTTGGTTATTACATGTCCGAGATCGGAGTTTAGTTCGACTTCAGCCAAGGGTAAACAGATTGGATTTAAATCTAATGGTTGTTACACCCACACTTTTTCACCAGTCAGCATTTCTGGCGTGATGTATTTACGACAAACTATATCAATACTAGCACCTGAATCTCTTAATATAGGAATTTTGTAGCCATTTACGTATCCAATACTAGTATAAGGTAACAGAAATTCGGTAACATCATCCGGTCTTGAACTAATTCTGTTTAGATTAGCAGAAGATTCAGTACGATTCTTAAGTTTTGGACACTGAGGTCTTAGATGCTGATAGGACCCACAGTGGTAACATTGCAGTGACTTTCGTTTTTCATATTTATCATCTGGACGTCTATTTTATATTTATCATCTGCTAGGTCGATATATCTTGCTTTCCGAATTAAACTTTGAAGACCATTATTCAACTGCTTTATTTTCAGCATTATTTTTATCATCGGATTTTGTTTTACTTTGAGTTTTTGGATTGTATTTCCCTTTCTGCCGATCAGCTGCAAGATTTTTTTGGAAGTTTCCGCGGACATTTTCGTAGGCATCAAGTTTTTCGGCTAATTTCTTGGACGAAATCATTTCTACCCATTCGTCAAGAAAATGATCTCGAATTTCAGGAGGGACTCGACGCTTAAGCTGATCAATCACCGTCAAGTCCAACAACTGTTCAAAACTCTCAACTCCCAAACCAGTTACCCATTCCTTGCAATAATTTTCTAATTCATAGCTGAAATCCACCCATGTTGATTCGGTACTTTTTTGATGCTTCATGAATTTCTGCCTAAACCTTTCAGGACTTAATTTAAAACGCTTTAGCAATAAAGTCTTCACATGTTCATAATCTTTAGCTTTATCAGAGGGTTCTCTAGCTATTATTTGTGTTACTTCGTAAGGAAGTAGTCCTAGCAAATGAGATACAAATTCTTCTTTATCAATTTGAGCCCATTCTGCTTGCCTTTCAAACAGTGATAAATATAGACTGATATCTCCTTCTTTGTCGTCAAATTTCTGCATCAGATGTCGCAATTCCGTTTTCGCCCGGACCTGTCCGGTGGTTTGAGACTTTATCTCAGCTTCAAGTTTTAATCTCTCTAAATCATATTGTTCTTTCCTTCTTCGTTCCTCTACTTCTTCCTGTCTCCTACGTTCCTCTACTTCTTCCTGTCTCCTACGTTCCTGTACTTCTTCCTGTCTCCTACGTTCCTCTACTTCTTCCTGTCTTCTACGTTCCTCTACTTCCTGTCTCCTACGTTCCTCTTCCTGTCTCCTACGTTCCTCTTCCTGTCTCCTACGTTCCTCTCTTTCTTCTTGTCTCCTACGTTCCTCTATTATCGTGTTTAAGACTTCTTTGACGAATACTTCGTCATAATCTCTGCTCTCAATAATTTTCTGTTTCAGATCAACTATTTTCAAATCAGCAGTCACCTGAACACCTAGTTCAGTTGCGAGATTCTGCAAATCCTCCTTACGAGCTCTTCCTAAGAAAGACATTTTTTTCTACTTCTTAAGTTTACGAACACCCTGTTCTTTACGCTTCCTCAAAATAGCTCAACTTAATTGCAATAAATAAATAAAGTGCTCTGGCAACAAGGAATTAAATGCACTTGTTTAAATACTCAGAATAAGCAATACCACATTTATTCCGAACAGCATATGACTGTTACCATCAGTTGATATGCAGTGATGCACCATAAAATAACATACAATAATTTACGACTCAAATATATATGTAAAAATGCAAGATAAACTTGAGTATTAAAGTTCAATGATGAACACTTCAAACTGTCGAAGTCCGATGATGCACACTTCAAACTAAGTCCAATGATGGACACTTCAGACTAAGTCCAGTGATGGACACTTCAGACTAACTAAATCCGATGATGGACACTTCAAACTAAGTCCAATGATGGACACTTCAAACTAAGTAAGGAATACTAAACTGAGTTTAGAACACAGAAAATTTTTGCTCAGTTATACTAAAATTTGCAACGATGGAAAACACATTTTCGTATGCTTTTCAGCAGTGTATAAAATCAAAATTCGTTCAAATAGCTTTATAATATCGTTTGGAATTTGAATAAAGAAATACTATACATTGCTTTCCGGGAGATGTGCTTTCATTTCAAAAGCACGCACGATTATTCTATCTCGCTGGTGCCTCCAAAAATAATTAAGACTGTAATGCTTGTTTCGTAATTAAAGTAAACTCCATTGATGGAACACAGCAAACTTTATTTAATACATCAATTTCCTGTCTGCAACATATAAGTCCAAAAAAAGGTGACATGCAAAAATGAACACCAAAAAGTATTCTCTCTTTTTTTAAATTCAAAATCATTTTCTTACTTCGTACGAGAACCGCACGCAGCTCTCGAGTTGGAGTTTCAAACATTGCCATTTATTAACATATATATTTCAAATTCAACTATTTCAAAAGTACAAGATTATTATTGCAACAATATCTAAAGCTGTTACAATAGCCAAAACAGCCAGATTAGTCAGTCTCAATGTACTCATTGTCGATCGTAAATAATTTTTGATCATCTTCAATTTAGAGAAGCTTCTCTCACAGAAGATTACATATTCACAGAAATTAGCTGGCATTGCTTATGGCAGCTGTGAGGAATATTCGAAGCAATATTATTATATTAGGCAGGGAAACTTCCAGCTTAAATTTCACAATAAACTTTAACACATCCAGCGGGCTTGAATTCATTAATTTATTTTTATTGCCCGTAGCATCAACAAAAGTCTTTAGCCGCATGCGGTTCGAGCTTGAACTCTTCTTTGTCAATGTCATGAGACACGTGTTCTACACTGGTGTGCAAAACTTAAGCAACAACAGGATTTTTTGCCATAACTCCACGAGAAATCAACTGAGAGACATGAAATGCAGTAATGAAGGAGAGT
>KK118866.1:0-23603 GCA_000611955.2 Stegodyphus mimosarum
AAGATTTATTTCAGCTTCCTTTTCAGGTTAAGTTTTATTAAGAAGAATTTGCTTTGCCTTGCTTTGTGTGAATTATTTGCTTTAAGAAAAGTTATATTTAATATTATTTTGAATCAGATCAATCAATTTGTTCCTTCATTAGCTTTCAACTAATTCATTTTAGTAAGTTTTATTTTAGTTCAGTTTGTACGGCCCCAAAAGAAGTTGAGTATAAGAGTTAAATTAAAAAATTAATAGTTAAACCCGTAAAGTTTTTAAATCTATTTAACACTACGTTTTGTCAGTTTTACGGGTTGGACCCCTGTTACTTTCAGGACGACAATGCCAGTTGTCATGTTTCGACGTTAACCAAGGCTTGGTATGGTGCCAATGAAGTTCATCGGATGGACTGGCCTGCCCAGAGTCCAGACCTGAACCCTATCGAGAACCTCTGGGACGAGTTGCATCGCCGAATTCAGGGGTGCACTACCCGTGAAAAATCGGTGAAGGAACTTCTATGTCTTCTCCAAGCCGAGTGGAAGAAAATACCACTAGCTGTCATACAAAGACTTGTGGAAAGCATGCCCCGGAGGGTCCATGCTGTAATTACCTCTCGTGGAGGCTCTACCAACTATTGAGTTTGAATAAAGTTAGTTTTTCTTTTCTATCACAGGTGTCCAAATACTTATTGGTAGTCAGTGTAGCATGCCTTCGTGGTGTAGGGGTCAACAGGCTCGGCGCGTAAAAATTCAAATTTCATTTAAAAATTGTAAAACACGGAATAACCTAAAACACCAAATGCAGTTAAAAGCATTTGTAAAAGCAGGTTTTGACATTAAATTTAGAGTTTCTACTAAAAAATAAGCCATTCGGCCAGCGGGCAGGAAGACAAAATTTTTGGTGCACAAAATTGAAAGTTAACTTTTGGTAGACTCTGAAGTCTGACTTAATTCACTATTCTATTAAGAGTTTCAAATGTGAACAAATGGCGTCCTAGTTAAAGCTTAGCGCCACCTATAAACTGTTGAAAATTCTACTATTGTTGCCTGCGTATTAACTAAAGGCATAGAAACTTTAACTGAGACATAAAAATAGCATAATTCAATCATTTTAAAGCAAAAACTGCGCAATTTACCAACATATAAGAACAATAAATACTGAGCTCACCGAGCCGAATAACAGCATGGGAATATATATATACACACACATTTGGTGCCGCAGATTGCAGCGAAAGAGGGAGATGCATAAATACGTATTATAGCAGACTCACATACAAAATACCAACTTTCTAAGAGTACTCGTTTTTGAGTTACGAGAAACGTAAGGAATATCTTCTGAATCCATTTTACAATAAGTTTTGGAAAAAAAGAGTCTTTTACTCTGTCCGCATGCTATACATGCAGATGCCACTCAAAATCATAATTCAAATGGATTTGAGAGAGGCCAAAATGGATATTTTCATTGTAATATGATACCCGAAATTTTTCGCTATTACGGTATTTCCATTACTTCCTACAAGAAAGTAAAAACATCGAATATTTTTCGAAAGGTTAATTATTACAGTTTATGTAAAATGAAGAAATTACGGAGATTGAAAAATTTGCAGTTCAAATTTCTCACAAATGTTTGCGAAGGACTTCGTTTTATTCTTAGCTAGCAATAGAACATTGAAGCAGTTTTTAGCCTCACCAAATTTGACTGAAAATTAAAATGCCGACAAAAGAAGTTGCCATCCTTTAAATAGTGAATTTCTGTTTATTAATGTAAATTTATTGCTTCCTCAAAGGTAAGAATAATACATTCTAAATAAAATAATTTGCAATAATTTTAGTGAAATATACGTTAGTGAACTACCATTTGATATATAGACTTCTTTTCCAGTAGTGTGTGAGGTTTTCTTATTTAAATCTAAAGTTCTAACTTAGAACCCTACGAACATTAACAAGAGAATAATCGCTTAAGTGTGTCAACAGAACACGTAAGACTTAAAGAGGGTTTATAACCCTTTATTTGTCAATATATTTACAGTCAGTTCCTACTTGGAACTTTATACAAAGCCGCCACTCGGGCTTGAACTTAAAATAATAATAATTTAAACTAAAACTAGCTTAACTAAAGTATTAATTAAATCGGCGAAGCCAAGCAAGGGCCTGAGGTATGGCCGAGCTTAGTAACAGCTAAGAGAGACGTAGCCAAAAGGCAAACTCCCGCTAGTCAAGGAATCAGATTTTCTCTCTCGAAGTCGGTGGAGTCACGACTTAAATAGTACTCTTTTTCATTTGCATTAGCTGCGTTTCTGAATTTACATTCTGGAAGGAAATTGTGAGCTGAAATTAGGATAAGATAGGAAAGATACAAAACTTAAAATAACTGTTAATAAACTTAACTGTACAAGTGAACGGTGTTAAGATATTATATTAATCAAAAATCAAATAAATAAAGAACTAAACGGTTTCAACTTATAAGCTTCTAAGAATATTTGAAGCGACGATACTGTACAGGTAGAACAGCTGCCGGAAAATGATCTGAAAGTACAAAATTAATCTCAATAACATTTGTGGTAATTCTCAGTAATATTTGCCGCAACAGCATTTTTAAAATTCTATTATTAGGAACGTAGCCCTTATATCCATTCACCAGTTTCGTCGATAGTCCATACAATTAATACTAGGCCTTAAAGCTTTTGCAATTGTAAATACCTAATTCGTTTCACATACAATTAACCGAGAAAATTGAAGTAGCTGAGTAATGTGTATATTACGACAAAAGCTTAAGTCTACTAGCTTCGCGAAATAGCCGGCCACTTCTAAAAATGCCTACCAGATATTAAAGCCTGAAATATGCAACATATCACCGTTATGTAACTGAAAGAACATGCCAAAAAATAAACGTTAAAATAAATGGTGATGTCATCTTTTTATAGATTTTCCTGCCGGAGCCACGGTTCTATTAAGATTCGAAACTAAGATTTTGCAAATCCGCTCACATTGCGGACATTCTCGTTGTTCATTGTTCCAGTTGATTTAACATTAAATTCACTATATTGCATCGCATAATCGATCATGACGTCGTTATACTGAAAGAGGATTAGTTCGCTTAATAAAATCAAATCACTAACCATCTTCAGAACATTAACAACCCTCATAGTTAACAAAAATAAGACACAAGGGCATGCAATTGCAAGTGATGCAAAACTACATTCTTATTCCATTAAGTTAGTTTCCTTACAGTTAAAGCTACAATTTTAGGTATACCGCAAAGTGCATTTAAATAAACATTTAAAAAGCAAGTAATACCTCAGATTTTGTAGATTCGACCATAAGTCTTTGACGTTTGAAACATAATTTTTCCAGAAATTTAATAATATCCTTTTTATAGAGTACTCTCTGGGGTTTGGCGTAAGTTACATATGCGGCTGTTCTGTCTGCTTCTGTTTTTGCTTACTTCATTCTTCTCTTGAGAGCTCTGGTTTCATTGCGTTCTCATCGCAATGAAGTACGTTATCCACCTGTTTACTTTCTCGATATCACTTAGACATTTTTCACACTAGGTTTGAATTGTTTTGCTGAATTTGTTCTTAAGTTGTCTATCTGAGCTTTGTTGGGGGAATCTTTGAATTCATTTATTATCAAAGTTATTTCCGTGGAGACTGTGTTTACGAATCTTTTGACTCTGTTATTTGTAGTTTTAAAGCTCTTTGTTGTTTTGCTAAGGTGTGGGAGTCTAATTCATACGAAATTAGTTTATAATCTGAAATCACTTCAATTTGCATGACCATTCAGTTCATTATCTAATGGGCCAGAACTTTATTTGCAAGTGTCATAACGGGCTAACCTTTCCCATTAATGTTAGATCGTAACTATTGATGAAATCTTCAACTTCTATTCCCCTTTGGTCAGTAAGAGAGCATCCCCATATTTGTTATAAGCGTTAAAATCGCCTTCAATGGATATGGAGGGAGATAGAGAATCTGTTAATGATGCTACTTAGTTGGTTAAGTTTCGAGAAATTTCTTCTGGAGAAAAATAGAAGGAGGTGAAGAGCAGTTTTTCCTTTTGGGTGTTCAGGAGAAGCCAAGCTCTAAGCGAAACGGCGAATATTATAATTCAACAATCCCTTTTCCACGTTTAGAGAATAAAAAATAAATATTAACCTTTTAAAATCATTCCAATTAATGCAAGCACTTAAAATTTTTCGGAGCATTCAATGTTCTCATCAGCACATCAGCAGGCATTTTCTCTATTTGCACATAGTTAACGTGTATTTCATTTCTCTCATAAATCTCATATATGAAGTGATGTCTAATAGCCATATGAGTGAGTGGTAAGTAGCCATATGGTGGTAATAGCCATATGAGTGAGTGGTAAACTGAATTTTTGATAAGCTCAGGGAGCCGCTGTAGCTGCTCTGAGTTCTTCAGCAATTTCCTCAGGTATGATCTCAACCGTGACGAGGAGCACTAAGAAACGCTTCCTATCACCTCGAAGGTGGCGGTTGAAACGAAGATCACTAGTTTAAACTGCAAACTGTAGGTACTCCAGATTAACTGAGGCTGGAGCTTTTAGTAAGCAGCTACATCGACCGACAACACACTATATGCACACTTGCCTTAGGAAAATCTGTGCTGCGGAAAGTGAGAGGTCTTGTGCATACCCAAATCATGTTCTCAAATCCTTTCAGTCCTTCAATTCGATCGTTCTTCGATTGCTCTGATGCTTGTTCCTGGTTTCCTCTCAATATCCCGTACTACAGATTCCTCTACGGCAGGTATGCATGTGTTAGGTTGATGATCAATGTGGATGCGTACTCAAACAGCTCCCGGCTTACTAAATCTGTAGTGCAATTTTCTAAGCAATGGATGACTTGGAAGACGTCTGTCTGGGAAGCGTTTTCAGTACATGCGGGTAGAAGAGGCCGTAACGGTCAGGCGGAAGTGACGGCACAGAAAAGAATCGTGGCCAACGCAATCTTGAATCACGTGACAATCGGAAGTTGCATAGACGTGTTTGAGTAACGTTATAATCTCAAAATTTCGTTTTTATTTTGTGGCAACGAAAGTATCTTTTTTTAACATTTCATTTTTGTGGCAAAGACCTCTTGTAACCATGCGTTTAAGATAACATTAGTTTCTCCTTCAACCTTTAACCTCGTTCTTCTGTTTATTAAATTTTTCTAAGACTCAAAACATAAAAAATAATATTTATATGTAAATTATTATAAACATCTTTGATTTTTACTACACCCTTCAGTTACAACACCTCCTAATCCCAATCAGTATAAAATTACTTCGAAGGCCGCATTTGACACTGCTTTATTAGAAAACGATATGTGATTGAATTTAATTTGGGATGTCCACATTGCTAGATTTAAACAGCCGAAGTAAGAGTAGATGCAGCATAGTAATATCAGATTACGTGCTGTTATTTTAAGCCATCACTTTATTCTTTGCTGTTCTAACTGTAAAATTTTAAGTTTATTTTTTAAGTTTGCATTTCTTTTACAGTGGAGCCCCGAGATAGGAGCACCTCTATATACGAGAAATTTGAGATATGAGGAGAGTATGAACGAAATATTCGTCTCTAAATGCGAGCACTGACTTGAACAACGAGCCAGGCGGTTCGCATGCGTGGCTGCTTTCCCGATTCGGCTCAACTGGGGAAATCCCCATGTCAGATCACTCAGTTTTCTTTGATCTACGTGTTTCTGCGCTTGTGAAATAATTGTTTCTTACATTTAACATGAAAATAATTATTTCATGATGCCTGCCAAGAAGATTGGTTGCAGAGATAGATTGGTTGCTTTCCTTAGATAGTGTTGCAGAGAAAACAAAGGAAGCCAAGGCCCTTGAAGTTAAGAAAGAAATCATAGAAAAATATAAGCATGGTGTAAGAATGTCGGAATTGGCGAAGACTTACCCCCGTTCGACGTCGACGATCTGAATTATTCTGAAGAAGAGGGAAGAAACTTGATGTTGTCAAATGAGTTAACGTTACTTCCGAACACCGTCCAAACTCTTAAAAGATGTTGAGAAGCTGTTGTTGATGTGGATTAACGAGAAGCAATTAAAAGGCGCTTCGGTGTCGGAAGCTATCATTTGCGCTAAGGCTGCACTTGGACTAAGCTATCATCTGTACTTGGACCTTCTCCGAAAAACAACGGGTACGTCGACTGAAGATGAGGTGGCATTTAAGGCAAGTCGTGGATGGTTCGAAAAATTTAAAAAGAGAACCGATGTTCACAGTGCTGTGCGACATGGGGAGGCTACGAGGTCTGATACAGCTGCTACTAATAAATTTCAGCCAGAGTCCCTATAATGTAGTGTCTCATTTTAGATGCTCTTTAAAAAGGAGACAGAAGCAAGTTTTATTAGATAAGTTTTTTGTAAAGCAAACTGCAACTAAAAGTCATTCTGACCTAAAACCTGCTTCCAGTGGGAAAAAATTCCCAGCTAGAAGAGAGAGCTTTCCTGAATCAAAAGGGGATTCTCCTTCCCCTGAGTAACCCGTTTCGTGTTTTCCTAAAGGTTGTCAGGACTGAGTGTTCGATGCATACTCTTGGCAAACATCTTCGTGAAACTCCTTAAGTCCTGATCTTCAACAGGGAGCTGAATGCAGCTATGTTCGGTAGTAGGATACTGTGATTAAGTTGGAGAATAACTGCACTTGAAAGGGATTTAAAATCCTCTTTTATTAAATTACTATTATTTACAAACCACTTCCCAACTCGGGAGGGATACAGAAAGTAAAGACCACACTTGGGTCTAAAATGAACAATTAAATAATATTTAAACTAAAGCTAAATAGAACTTAAATAGTCGTTGGCTCCATTTCAAATTAGCATAAAGCTAAAAACGCGCGCTTCTTCTAACGGGAAGTTGAAAATGAGAAGAGATAGAAAGATTTAAATTAAAATAAATCTTTGTTAGTTTAACTAAAACCTTACAAGGTAAACTACAGTTACATTATTTACCAGAGTTACTTATTAGGAAAATTGATTTTTATGTTAATATTTTGGGGGGTAAGGAAGGAAATAACTCATTTCCATTATTTTCAATGGGAAAGATTGTTTCTCCGTACGAGAAATTCGCTATACGAGCTCAATGCTCGAAAAAATTAAACCCATATCTCCAGGTTCCACTGTATTTTACAAACATATTTTTTATTCATTTTTGTCCTTTCATTCTTACTAAATTAAATTTCTTGACTTTTAGCCCAAAGAAGCGTTAGCTCGTAAAGGCCATTAATTTATTTGGCATTTTGCGTCGATTCACTGTAAATGTCCGTATCACTTTTCAAACTGTTGCCACCAAATATTATCGCCCTTTGTTATATTTCAAGAAATTAAATAAGGAAGGATCTGCATAAATATATGTATGATTCTCGCATTATGATAAAACAACGGTACCTAGAGCCATCGAATTTTGAATAACGTAATGCTCCTCCGAATATGGGTATCTGGAAGCCCAAATTTGGAATTTGTTTTATTATCGATTCCATATTTTATAACACTTTAACGAATTTTTAATTGAGAAACTCAACGATTTCAAAGCGAGCAATGGCAACGTTGTACAGAAAAAACATTTTTATCTCCAGCGCGTGAGACGGTGTATTGGAAATTCTAAAGATATGCTGATTTTAAAATTATTTTGTGATATTACTTTTGAACTGAATTTTATTGTTCAAGTGTCAATAACATGATATTTAATAAATAAAGGTAACACAGAAAACGTTAAAAAAACCACCCATTTGGGGGTAATCTAAAAGCTTTCAGTTTTTTTTTTTTTATTTTTTTATTCTACGTTTATACTTTTTGCCAAGGTAAATTTTACTTTTAATTTTCGCTAATTAAGGCTTCCAAGTCTTTTTTCCCACAAAATTAAATTTATTTTTTGCATTAGTTTTCACTTTTTTTAATTTTCAAAAAGTAATTTTTTTTTCTTTTAATTTTTTTTTTTTTTTTTGTAAAAAAATTTACGTTTCACTTTTTTAAGTTCACAAAAGTGATATTTATTTTATAAGTTTAATGTTTTTCACTTTTGTTATCAGAAACGTAATTTTTCTTTTTATATTACTTTGCAAATAATTTTTTTTCACTTTTTTTTGTTTGTTTTTACAAATGTAATTTTTTTAAAGTTTAATTTTAAAATGTTTTCAGGTCACATTTTTATTTATGCTTAACTTTTCAACTTGTTGAAATATTTATTGATGTTACATTTCCATGTCTCCAAAACTAAACTTATATATATTTCTGGATGTACGAAATTTTAAACTTCAATTCACATGCATATCATTTCACTCTAGAGATCTTCATGGATAATATTCCTGCAACTTAAAATAGACTTAATCTAGGAAAGTGAGGTTATTCACAAGAAAATAAAAATATTGTACATATTCGAAGCTTTTTTTGCAACGACATAGCATTTAACAAACGTAATTTACAAACAGTAAAGGATAACATTTCGTCAATATCCAGACAGTAATTATACAAAATTTATTATATTGTGGTTCTTCATAAAGAGTGGTTCGAGCAAAGGCAATATCCTTTTAATCTCCTGAAACTCTTAAGTAGGCATTTGACCTTCGCTCTTACGTAGAATTTACAATTCAACTAAAACTTCTGTAATGTATTCGCATGACATGGAATAATAAAATATGATGATATGGAAGAATTAAGAACAAGACCAGCGGTTTTTAGGTAACTATATTTTTAACTGGTTACCTTGTGGAGTACCTCACGTTGATTCTACTAATTTAAATGTTGAGAAACCTAGTGGACTATTAAGCAAGTTATCGCTTCCTTCAAAATGACAGGAATCGTAAACTCAAGAAGGAATAATTACCATTTACTCACTCAAAATTAAGATGAACAGTCGGCCCCTTTCTTTGGACTTACAACAGAGGCTCCACTCGGGCTTGAACTCAAATATAAGAAACAAGAACTATCTATAACTAAGAGATTTAGCTGAAGCTAACACAAATGTAACGGAGTTAGCCCTTAGTTTCAAACTAGCAGGCGAACTATCAAAAGGCTGCGCTACTCAGGATTCCTAGCTCTCTCTCTCGAACTAAGTGGAACTTTCCTTTAATACTTCTTTTTCTTCCTCATTTGCATTCAACGTGATTCTGAAAACTCATTCTGGTAGGAAACTGTAAGTTGAAACGAGGCAAGATAGGAAAGGTTACCTAAATTAAAATAACTGTTATAAAATTAAAATATACCCTAAATATACCCTACAACCTTAAAGATATCGAAAAAATAATGTTTGAGTCAAAATACAGACAAATTTTCAAAAATGCTTTCTTATCTTGTTTCAGTGCCGTAATGAAAACACATGCTAAAAATTAAGTAAGTACATGCATAAATCTTGTGAAAAACGGTAAATTAACAAGAAATGTTTTCTCAGAGTCTATGTAATGGAAAATAATGATCGCAATAATTTGTAAAAATGTTCCTATGAAGTGCATAATAATTTAACTCTATCTACGAATTTATAAAATCCAGTGAAAACATAATTTATCAAATTCGCTATGTTGCGATATTTTTCCGTGTTATACTTTTTGTCGTTCAAAACCTTTTTACTTTTGAGCTGTGATGTTGCTGAACCTAAATCTTCAGAAAATGAAATCCCACAGGTTTATCAACTTGTGCCTAAGTATACAATGCAGTCGTCAAAATGCATTTCTGAACCTGGGCCATGCTTTTCCTTTTTATTACATATCATGCGAATATGTTTAAAAAGGTATGTTTTTTTTCCTTCTTTTAGCACAGTTTTAACCAGTATTTCACTATTACAGAGATTTCTTTAGTAAAAACTTAAAGTTTAAACTGAACGTTTCAGTACTAATTTTGAAGATTCTGGATATATCCTACTCAAAGGTTCATAAGTGAGTGGCAAAATAATTTATATATGTACTTTGCTGCACTCTTGGTTAATTTTTAATTCGTTGTTCATCCATAATGCTTGTTTTCAAATGAAGGATCGAAATGATTATTAACTTTACGCTTTTCCAAAGAATTTCGTAGCTACATATGTTTAGTACAGAAAATTTTCTTAACTTACCGATATTATTACCAAAATATTTATATATTTGTTTCTTTACAAACATGTACATGAATACCCACGTTTAATTATTTAATGTATATTTTTCTACATCAGAAGTAAAATTTGGAACGAAAAATTTTAAATAATGTCATGTTCCACAAAATTTATGTATTTGTGATGTCGTTGCCTTTTTGTAAACTTTTGAGAGTACGCTCTCGGTAGTCACATTTCGAAACTGTTTTCTCTTTGCTGTTGGTATGTTTGCTATTGGAAACTATTTTATCTTTGCTGTTGGTATATGCCAATAAATTCTCGATACTTTTTTGGTTTATTTCCAGCCTATGAGTTATTTAAATACTTCAAAATATATTTGTAGATCGTTTATGTTGACACTGATAGATTTGTTGGATGTTTTTGAAAAATGTGTTTATTTTATTCACGCGAATGAAACTGATATTTTCTCAAAATTTTATTATTCAGAGTATTAATCAATTATGACAGAATGGCGGATTTGTTCTCCTTATTCAACATACATATGAACTTTAGTATTCCAAATCTTTCACGTAATCGTAATTTTTTCCTATCAGTAATAAGAAACCGAATGGAATAAATGCAGCATATGTAGGCATAAGGTAGAAATTTGGAAGTAAAAGAAATTCTTCAGATCTAAGAAATTAAGTAGAATGTGAAAATATTCTTCCTATTAGAAGTTTATTTTTGGAATGACATGGCATATAAAAGTAAATTTACTAAAAAGTGGTCTATTGAACATCAAGTACTCTCCAAAGTCTGGAAGGTAATTATACAAAATAGATTACAAAGCAGCTTTCCATAAAAAATGGTTTCAGCGGAGGAAACATGCCGGCAATCTCCTGAAACTTGCTCTCCTGAAGTGAGCATCTGACCCTCGCTCTTACAAATATTTTTAGTAGAATTGTAAATTCTAAGTAAGAGTGAAGCTTGTCGGCGTAGCTAGCTAGGAGTGAGTTTACATCATCGTGGGAGTTTGGGAAATCGTTTACATACAGGATATAGAATATTGGACCAAGTATACTACCTTGGGGAATACCCGCCTAGATGTGCTTTACACTTGAAATCGCCTGTCCATGCTTGACCGTAAATGTCCGTTCACTAAGGCAAGAATTTATCATAAGGATGAGATCGCACGGCAGGTGGATCTTGATGAGTTTCAACAAAATTCTTGGATGCCAGACGCAGTCAAAAGGTTTTGCCACGTCTAACATCAGGATGGCAACACTCATTTTATTGTGCAAGGCCGAACCAATGATTTCAGTCAGGCGAACTAGCTGGGTGGTGGTCGAAAGATTTTTTCTGAAACCACGCTGGTGATTTGCTAGACACTTGAGGTTATCAATCAATCTGTGGTAGATATGTCTTTTGAGAATTTTAGTGATTGAAGACAAAAGGCTGATGCGCCTGAGATTATCGAGTGATTTTCCCGGCTTAGGAATCAGAAAAATATTCGCATGATTCCATGCATGGGGAAAGTAATTTAGGTGCATGCAAGCGTTGAAGATGCTTGTCAGTTTGCAGGTCATTTTAAATGGAAAAGCCTTTATCATCCGATTACTGATATTATCACTGCCTGGAGCCCTTTTTGGTCTTGCTGTCTGTCCGGCCTTTTATAGTTTTCAAGCGGTCGCGAAACCTGTCTAGTACTAAGAGTACTAGAAAGTTCTAGTACTTTCTAGCAATAAGAGGATGAAATAAGGTTACAGCTAGCATAGGGAAATTACCGAGATAACCATTTATGAAATGCTAAATGCACGTGCCCCTGTATTCTTAATTTTCCGGCATAGCTTTCTCTTAAAATTTGTCTCGCGCTACATTCCACAGGAGTTACAACAATTTTTATTATAATTCTACTAAAATTTACTATCTAAATACAAAATTCGCAATTTTGCCCCCTTCACAAGGACTGCACGTCCCGGGCAGTACAATCCCAAGACAGGAAGCCATATTTACAACTAAAGCATCAATTCAATACTACACGTTACATTACAATATCAAACAACATAAACAATAATTGCAATAAGTAACTTAAATCAAATACTAAATAAATAAATGAGTGCACAAATTTACAAATTTAGAAATAAAAAGGACCATGGTCTTATACTATTTATACACTCACGTTTGTGAAAATTGCAACACCAAGAAGGAATCGTCATAATTGAATGCAATTTAATACACAGTTGAGTGGTAGTGGTACAAATAAATGATTAAATGTTCAAAGCAAACAAACAAGAACAAGAGATCAGAATCAGTATTTTGTGTGGCCACCACGCGCCGCAATAAGTGCTGCTACACGACGTGGCATGGAGTCAAACAAAGTTTGAATGTCTGACTGAGGAAGAGCATTCCATATCGTTTGTACGCGTACCCAAAGTTCGTCTGCAGACGCAACAGGACGAGGATCACGAGCAAGACGCCGACCAATGACATCCCACACATGTTCAATTGGCGACATATCCGGGGAACACGCAGGCCAAGGAAGAAGCTGTACCTGCTAGAAGGATTTAACAATCCGAGCAGTATGAGGGCGGGCATTGTCCTGTTGAAATACAGCGCCTGGCAAGCTTTGAAGGAAGGGAACAGCTTCGGGCTGTAGAACTTCACGGATATACCGGTTGCTGTTCAGATTGCCCACAATTCGTAGCAATTGAGATCGTCTATGATATGCTATGGCGCCCCAGACCATAACTCCGGGTGTTCGTCCACTGTGGCGTTCGATAATGCACTCCGGAAGGTGGCGTTCACCGGCATAGCGTCTGACACGAATGCGGCCATCATGGTACCACAAATTAAAGCGGGATTCGTCAGAAAACACGACATGCTGCCAATCAGCACGCCAGTCTCTATGCTGATTGGCCCATTGTAGCCGCAGGCGGCGATGGTCGTGCGTTAGGGGGATCCTGTATAAAGGAGTCCGTGCGCGCAGTCCACACTGCAGCAGACGTCTACGAATTGATGAAGCACACAATGAAACACCTGTAGCTATTGACCACAGTGCTGCCAATTGTCTAGAGGAAGCTGTACGGTCCGTCCGCGCCATGCGGACCAGGTGTCTATCATCGCGAGCTGACGTCACATTTCGGGGTCCACTCCCGGATTTCCGAGTTGTCCGACACTCGTCCGTCCACTGCTTCCAAACGCGCATCACTGTGCTGCTGTTACGCTGCACACGAGAGGCTACTGCACGATACGACAATCCAGCTTCACGAAGGCCGATGATTCTCCCTCGTTCAAACTCTGTAAGTTGTTCAAATCTCGCTCTCTTTCGTCGACGAGGCATAAGTACAGATTGAGTTAACGTTTACCACTAGCAGATAACCACCGATAACCATACACGCCTCGCTACAGCCGTCTATTTATTCGGATCCATCAGCCGTTCAGAGGGCGCTGCTCAGCATACGCATGCGCTACGGATTTGCAATTCTAATCATTTGCATATCATGCGCTACTTTGCATTTCCTGAAAATTTCAGCTCACTCGCGTAAGTCCTTCATGGTGTTGCAATTTTCACAAACGTGAGTGTACTATATACACTAGTAGGGACCTAACCTATCATAATGAACGAAGTCTTAGAGTTCGATGATTTACGGATCCGAACCACGACTTCATTCAGCTCAGCCTGTTTAGGACTGTGTAATGACCGTCTCAAGGCGACTGCAGTTTAGGAGAGAGTCCTTTCCGTCTAATCGGATTCCATAACCACACCTTGTCTCCTTCGTAGAAGCGATGTCCTGTAACTCTCGTGTCCTATTGAGTCTTCATCTTCTTCGTCGACAAATTGGCTCGCTCTCTGCAACATTGTCTATCACTTCAAACCCGGCCTGAAGATCTTGGATGTACTTTTCAGGTGATGAAGGCACATGGGGAGGGAGCCCAAATAGAAGATCACAAGGCAGACGAAGGTCACGTCAGTAGAGCGTCTGAGATGGGGAAAAGCCAGTAATCTCGTGGACAGCACCGCAAGCCAAAAAATACAGAAACTTTTTGCTCCAGTCGTGTTGCTTTCTGGAAACCACCAACGAGAAGTTATTATAAGCATGGTTCCATTAAATCACTCTACCATGCCCTGGGACTGACAAGTAAAGTTCGTCAAAGTTTCCTTTACTCGCCTTTAAATGTGTTATTACCTCTTTCTGTTCAGCAATCGGTAGACGTCTTAGATGTTGCTTAATTGGTGGATGAACCCCGGCATCGATTCTATGCTGTGTCAAAATGTGTCCGACGTGAGAAGAAAAGCGGAAGAAAACATCTTGAAATTCTTGAATGACGCTCGGCAGCATTCCTGTCTTCATTGTTTAATTGTGCATTCTGCCGTAACTCCGATGTAGTACTCTCTGAAGACATGCATTCTGGAAAATGTTACAGTTTCGTCTAACGTTGGTCACTGGAGAACATGCTGCAGCCACTTCACCTTTCTTAATAACTTTCGCCTTGTCAGTTTCATTGGCAACTCTCACCTAGATAACGGCCCTCGATAGGTCGACGAGTGCTGAGGCTACTAGTACTCCTTTTGGGCTGTTACAGCTCTTGGAATATTTCACGACGCCGTAGCGGAAATTTCTATTTTCGGCTATGGATCCAGGAAGTAAAAATTCTGTTCTTGCTGGTATTGTGACATCGTTACGTGCTCAGAGGCAGAATGCAGTTATTATTTTTAAAGTCCAAGGAACAATTATATTTCCGTAGAAAGTCTAATCCGAGTATACAAGGGCCTGTAATATCTGCCACATATATCATGTGATGGTAGGCGGCACTTCCAAACATTATGTTAACGTTTAATTTTCCGTCGATGTTGATCTTCTTTTCGGACACAATCTGGATGGTAAGGCAGGGCGGTGTCCAGATAAGTTTATCTTCCAGCTGTTAAGCCAGATCTTTTCCACTAATAGTAACATTCGCTCCTGTGTCGATGGCCGTATTTGAAGGAACGCCATGTGTTCAGTGATCTAGACAAGCAGCCATTTGATCCACTGGCTCTTGGACTTCCACAGCTCTGATTGTGTGTCGGTCTCTACGAGCTGCTTGCTGGGATGCTTCGAATTTCATGGCATACATTAGAACGCTTTTTAAGCCCTTGACATCCGCCATTCGCAGAACTTTCTGTATTTCATGATAGCGGATGCCGTCGATGAAGTACTGCAAGACCAGGGTTTGCCTTGTTTCTGCCGGTCACTCCGAAAAGTAGAGATGAGATAGCCTTTCAACATTCGTAGCAAGCTGCTGGAGTGTCTCTGTCCGCTCTGTTGATGGGATTTTAATTGAAGTCTACTGTAATCTTTTAAACATTTCTCCTTAAAGCGCAGCTCTAATGCGCCGGATAGAGCTCCGAAATCTAGCTTTTGGTTTTCTGAGAGAGTTTGAAGGATATTCGCTGAAGTGAAGCGTGTTCGCTCTCAGTGAAGCGCCGAGATGATAGGCCTTAGCTTGAGAATCCCATCCGTTTGTTTCAACCATTATTGAGAATTGTATTGCCAAGAGGTACTTGCCAATAGGTCTTCCCATCATATGTGGATAACTTTAGAGAGGGACGAGCAGGCATCGGTAAAAATTTCATAGCATCTGTATTGCTCCCTGCCGTCGCTACGAATTTCGTTGAAGTATCAACTTCTTTCGCGACCGCAGAAATCCTGTCATCCATGTGTTGTTCGATTTGTATTCGGACATCAAAAAACTCTTCCTTCGATTCGTTATTCCACAAATGAAATTCTCTCTTCTATTTGTTCTCTGACAGAAATTTTTTCTTCGATTTGTGCAACTTTATATTCAACCTCGTCAATTCTGCCTTTCAGAGCCTCAAATTTGTTTTCTATTATGCAGCTAATTTCTCTTTTCATCACTTCTTGTCCTGCTTCAATCTTTTCTTGCCCAGCTTTCATCTCCTCTTTAACGGAAACGTGACCAGCTTCCATCTTTTCTTGGAATGCAGCAAAAGCACTGACGAGCTGTCTCAATTGTTCTTCCACAGCTCTAGGGAATGGCATTCAATCCCACTCCTGCAACCAAAAAATATTGCGTGAGTACGGGTTCGCAATGGATTAAATTCACGATTCGTTAAAAAGTTAATAAAATTTATTCTTTGCACAAGAAATAAAACAAAAGGCTGAAGAATTTAGGAAGGGATGAGCAGGCATGAGTAAAAATTTAAAAGAATCAGAATTGCTCTCTGCCGTCGCTACGAGTTTCTTTAATTTGTCTTCAACTTCTTTGGCGACTGCAGAAACATTGTCATTAATTTGTTGTTCCACGGCAGAAACTCTCTCTTAAATTTGTTCTTTCACAGAAGAAACTCTGTAATCGATTTATTGTTCCACGGAAGAAACTCTCTCTTCTTTTACAAAACAAACTCTTTCTTCTATTGTTCTTTTACCGAAGAAACTCTTTTTCAAGTGTGTCCAACTTTATTTTCAACAGCGTCAGTCCTGCCTTCCATAGCCCTGGAAATTTTTTCTGTTATGCAGGTAATTTCTCTTTTCATTTCTTCTTGACCTGATTCAATCTTTTCTTCACCAGCTTCCATCTTTTCTTGACCATCTTCCATCTTATCTTGAACGGCTTTCATCACCTCTTTAACGAACTCTTGTTCCGCTCACATCTCTTCTTTGGACGCAGCAAAGGCTGCCACAACTACTTTAATTGTTCTTCCATCGCTCTTGTCACTGGCATTCCATCCCACTTCTGACACCTAAATGTGTTGGGTTCGTAATACATTGAATGCACAAGTCCGATAATAGGTAATGGGTTAATAAAATTTATTCTTATCTAAGGAAATATATCAGAACTCTGGAATTTTCCTCAGAGATATTCGTACAAGTGTTCACAATATCACGTAATATAATCAGTAGTTATACTTCAAACTACTTAACTTGTTAAATACAACGCAATGCAAAGCGCATCTAAGAAAAAATCTAACGCTGATATCTCAGTTCACGTGGAACTAAACAACTTGCAACAGCAGTAACTAAGCAACTGAACTCAGACGCAATATTGGCGGTTTTTTATAATTTTCAACCGGCAGCGAAAAATTTCTAGAACTTTCTGCTTCTCGAGATTTCTGGAAAGAAATAAGAGGATGGAGGAATTACGGTTACAGCTGACATAGCGGTTAATTACATTAATTTAATTTCAATACAAATTACAGAGATAACCATATACGCAATGCTAAATGCACGTGCCCCTGTATTCGTACTTTCCGGCATAGCTTTCTTTTAAAATTTGTCTCGCAATACATTGCAAGGGAAAATACAACAATTTTTATTATAATTCTACTAAAATTAACTATCTAAAGACAAAATTCCTAACATGTTCCGCTTTTGCAAACGTAGATTTTAATTTTAATTTTCGCAAATTAATGTTCCCACATTTTCATTTCTACAAATATAATATTTTTGTTTGAAATTTAATTTTCCCTTTTAATTTTTTTAATTTATAATTCTTTTTCACGTTTAACTTTTTTATTGTGTAAAAGTAATGTTTATTTTCCCATGTTTACTTTTTTCTTTCGCTTTTTATTTTAAAAAAGTTATTTTCCGCTTGTCACTCTATTTATTTAAAAAAAGTCATATTTACTTTCATAGGTTTATTTTTCACTTCTATACGTTCACAAACATACATAGTTTTTATTTTTATATTTTTCCTTCTATATTTTGCTTCAAAAATAATTTTTACTTTTTTCTTTTGACTTTTTCTATTGTAATGTAAATTTTTTATATTTTAAATTTTTTTCTGGTCATATTTTTATTTTACACTTAACTTTTCCCCCTTATTTTAAATAATACTTGATGTTATATTTCGTTTTCTCCAAAAGTAATCTTACATATATTTCTGTCTACGAAACATAAACTGGAATTTACAAGCATATTATTTCATTCCTCAGGCCTTCATGGATAATATTTTCTGTGCCATGAAGTCGACTTAAACCAATCAGTACAATGTACGTTATAGTTTATTTGGAATTCATAAGCAAAATATTATATTTCTTACTTTTTATACTACTCAACTTAATCGGAGATACTCAGAACTTTGTCTTCTAATGTGTTGTACTACTTTCTAAGGATTGTACTAACTTTATGAAACACTATACAAAACATTATAAATTCTCTTTTACACATCTTAGTTTTATTCAAAGTATTCAGCAAACTATATCAAACAAATGTAAATGTAACACTTTCTATTTCCACATTTTCCTTTATATTTAACTCGTATTCTGCTTTTAAAACATGTTCATGTTACATTTCTGATTCCTTTCCACAAAAATGAATAAACACTTACACAAATTTCTTTATTGTAAGATCTACTGACTTTGAATTAAATCTTATAAATCAGAAATAATAAATTTTCATGATATAAAGTGTACTTAAACCGATACATGTGCATTTCCAGTCAGTTAACTTTCAATACATAGTAAAAAATACCGAATTTCTTATTATTGTCTACCACAGTTTAGTTCAAATACATAACAAAAGAATTTCATTTCTTATTTGCCGTTGTAAATATTTACATGAATATACTCAGAACACTACTTTATATTAAACAGGAAGATCCATTTACATTACTAACACAAATTAACTCTTTGAAACGCTTTACAAATATATCTTGGATTTCTGGTGTACATTCTAGCTTAAATTGCCAAATATATTCTAAACCTTCATTTTTATCATGTGAAAACATCACTGAGATTCTATGATTCAAATACCTACTGCACAGCCTCTAACCACTACTATATTCGAACTTATCACAGCCTTGATTTTCTTAACAAAGTACAGTAGATCGAATTATTTTTACAACACAAGAGAATATCCACACTGCAATGTATTATTTTAAACTCGAATTATTCGCAGATTTGTGAAGGAAATGTAAAAAAAAAGATGTTTATAATGCATATAAAATTATTATTCAGTCACTGAAATGAAACTTCGTCGCCTTTTACTCAACTTGGAACATAAAAATTTCAAAATTTGGTATATTTTTTTCAACCAGTATCATCATTCTTTTTTTCCCAAAGCTTTCTAATATATTCATTGTAACTTAAACGAAAAGATCCGCATTTCCCATTGACAATATTTTATTTAGCACTGAACTCTTACAGACCGGCGAATAAAATCCTACACACATATCATTCATTACACGAAATATTGACTTGAATTCCAAATAATGATCCAACATAGTAATAAACATAAAAGTTTTAATACAGTCGTCCTAAGATTTTTGCATTTCAAATTGAAATAACTTAAATTAATATTGAGAACTTACAGCTGTTTGAAAACATTTGACATTTAATGTCTGGTGGATAGCAAATAAAATTAATGCTTAAGCATCATAGCAGGTAACATTGACATGAACTCCAAATAATAATCCAACGTAACAGTTAACTTAAAAATTACAACATGTTCATTCTAACTTGAGATACGCATTTCAAATTGACAGTGATTAACACTGAACTGTTACAGCCTTTTCTTGAGAATAGTCGAACTTCGAATAACCCGATAAGACATGAGAGCTACAGGACATCGATTCAACGAAAGTGACAAGGTGTGTTTGTGAAATTCGATTCGACGGAAAGGACTCTCTCCTCAACTACAGTCACCATAGGATAATACTTCACAGTCCTAAAGAGGCTGAACGACGTCGTAGTTCGGATCCGTAAGTCACCGAATTCTAAGCCTAAAGTCATCCATTACCACAGGCTGCGTAGTCTCCGTAATGTACATAATGTAAATTGTATTCTAAGATCATGGTCCTACTTTTTTCAGTACTAAATCACCTGATATATTGATTCAGTACTTGATTTATGTTATTTACTGAAATAATTGTTTAAGTATTTTATTAATTTGCATTAGTTTTAAGTATTTGCTTTTCGTACAGGGACTGTACTACTCGGAACGAGCTCTGCTTGGGAGGGGACAGTGTTACGAATTTTGTACATAGGTAGATGACTTAAGTGCAATTATATGTTTTCAAGAGCCCAAGCGCGGCTTTGAGGTAATGCTCAGGCCTCACATGCGAGAGGTACAGGTTCGAATCGTAGCCATTAGTGTATTTTTAAAACTGGTGTAATTATATAAAATGAGTTTATTAAATATTACTGTATTAAATTAAATAATATTATCAATTAAAGCATAATTTTTAATCGTTAAATGATCAAACAATTAATAATGAATACGTACTAAATAATTAAAAATAATCATGCATTAAATAATTAAAAGTAATAGAGAAAAATTGACGTCATTCGAAACACGTGGTTTATGAAGTCGTCGCCACAAAGCGAAAAAAATCCTCGTTGCCATAGGAAATAAAACTTCGAAAAAAATTTACACAAAAATAAAACTTTGAGAAATTATTGTCTTTGCCACAAAAAATAAAGCTTTCACGCATAGCGCCATTCAAACACCGTCACTCAAACTACGCCATTTCCGGAAAAATTCAAGATCGCAACTTCACTTTCGGGTGTCTTGTGATCCAGGATGGCGACTGCAAATCAAAGGCGCGGCCCCATTATTCTCTTCTTACATTATCTATTGTACTGCTACGTAATAACTTCCGCGCGGCATCATTTGGCCTACCGAGGGCCGGTTACTACTTGGAACCAGGCGAAAGAGTTTTCGTGATTTTCTCAATGTAAGGTTGTGGAGTTTTCCTTATTTAATTCAGTTTTCAATCCTTGAACCCCACAAACACTAATAAGCGAATAATCGCTTAAGTGTGTGAATAGAGACGTAAGACTTACGAAGGGTTAACTACCCTTTATTTTTCACAATAAGTAGGATACAATCAACTCCTAACTCGGAGTGTACAGCAAAGCCTCCACTTGGGCTTGAACTTAAATGAATTAAACTTAACTAAAGCTAACTGAAAGATATAGCTGAAGCTATTAAGATTCTAAGTAGTTGGCCCCTAAATCTTAATTAAGTCGGAGAAGCCAAACAAGGGCCTAAAGTATGGCGGAGCGTAGCATTAGCTTAGAGAGACGTAGCCAAAACGGAAACGTGCGCTAGTCAGGAACTCAGGTTCTCTCTCGAAGTCGGTGAAACATCGACTTCGAGATACTACTCTTTACTCATTTGCATAAACCGCGTTTCTGAAAATGCATTATGGTAGGAAATTGTAAGCTGAAACTAGAATAGAGAGGAAAGATGCATAAACTTAAAATAGCTGTTATTAAAAATTAGGATAAACCTTACAAGGTGAATAACAGCCAGTTTCCCTTAGAAAGTCCTCCACAATGATATTTTTACCGTTAGGCAAATAACCTTGAGCTCTGCCATATTCAAATTACCTACCAACCATCGTTGGAGCTTTTGTTTCAAAGTTGAATGAAGTTTCAGGAATAAATAATTAAATAAACCCTTTACTTGGCCTACAAAAACTACTGAGCTTGGATATCCACGCTATGAATCATAAAATAAGTAATCAGATACTTTTTAAAAATGTTCACAATTTCGCTTACATAAATAAACAATTGTATTATAAAACACTGTCTAATATCTTCCAACACTAACTGCATTAAAATTTAGTTATCAAAGTTATTTATTTTAGCTATTTTATCAAAAATGTACTTCTGGAATTTTTTTCCCTTCTTTGTTATAAAACAAAAGACAATGTGTACTTTTTTGGGGGGAGAGATATAAAGAACTGTGATGAACATGACTATAAAAGTACCGATTATCTGAAACATTTATTGAATACACTTATATTACACAGTTTTACAACGGAAAACATTTATTAAATATAGGTACAGGTATAGAGTAGGAATAGAGAACACCAATTATTTACCAACGGTGAAGCAAGTATTGTCCCCATATGCTAAATCAAAGGAATATGCAAATTATGGCTATTGTTACGAAAAGTATTGAACCAAAGGTACTAATTATGCCGCCGAAGAATGCAACTATTCAAATTTGAATACACAAGCGTGCACGTGCGTGGCTGTTGTGATTCTGGAGGAAATTAAGCGCACGAGAGATTTCCGGTGATTTGTGTGCTCGTACTCTTTCACGACATTCGCCGTTCTTCTCTCAAGATTTGGGTAAAGTATCTAAGGTATCAGGTAAAATGAGTATCCATGAACGTATGGATGACTGAATGAGATGGAGAATTGTCGGCTGATTGGAGGAAGGCTAGTCACAAGAGCAGGTGTGGCTAGAGACGCCATTGTAACGCCCAGTGCAATAAGTGGAAACAGTTTCAGAACATTGGATCCATATCGAGAAGACTTGGACAAAGTCGAACAAGATCCACAACGAAAAATCAGGATCGTCATTTAGCACTTTCACTGCTGCGACACAGGACTGTAAAACTTCTTAGTTCTAACGTGAGCTGTAAGCTGACGCTGGAAGCCGATTTTCGTGGTCTACAGTTGTCCAAAGGTTTCATGAGATAGGGCTGTATGTGCATGCCAGAAGCTCCGTTGTTTGCATCCCGCTGACTGCAGCACACAAGAGAGCGTGCTTAGCATGGTGCAGACAACATTCTCTTTGGACCAGGTGTCAGTGAAACACCATGATTTTTGCAGATGAATCGATTTCAGCCGTGACATTGATTCTCGACGTACTTGTATCGGGAGACAGTCTGGAATTCGATATCATCTCTCTCTCATCAGGGAAAAGAATCATTATGATGGTGGAGATGTAATGGTTCGGACAGGCATTACGCTGGACCTCCGCAAACCCCTGCATGTGTTTGACAAAAGCTCCTTGACTGCTATGAGGTAGAGAAGGGAGATCTTAGAGCCGTATGTTCGACTCTTCAGGGATTCAGTTGGTCCTAGACTCCCGTTAATGGAGACAACGCTCGTCCGCATAGCGCTCAGCTGGACGACGATTACATGAAAGTGAGGATATTCACCACATGGAATGGCCACCCAAATCTCCTGGACATGGAACCTCCTGGACATCAAATCTCCTTAACATGGAAGAAACCAAGGTATGTTCTTTCCAAAGGGTGGAAAGAAAACAACACCACCACGATTGAAATTTAAGGGTGAAAGAATCAAGTTTGTTAACAATTTAAAATACTTAAGAATAATTTTTGACATGCACCTCACCTTTATAGATCACTTGAAAAATGTGTAACGTAGAATGGACAATATATTAATGAATTACAATGGACATTTTCCTCCTGAACTTTGAGTGAAAGGTCAGGATTGATTAGAGAAATATTCAAAAATGTCATCACTCCAATGGTCATGTACAGCATTGGAGCGTGGGGCTCCAGAGCAGGGAAACCGCAGAATTTTGTTTAAAATTATAAAATTAGATTACATCCACAGGGGCTGGTGCCTAGCCATGACAAGAAACTTTAGAACAGTTTCTACCGATGTGTTCTGTGTCTTGGCTGTTTTCAATTTATTAAGATTTTTTTTATGATAAGTTTTTGATAAGAACACAGAGACAGGACTTTAAAGTGTATAGAGATGACTTATTAACAAAATATATCTTTGAGGTTTATAATGCATATAGTATACATCCATTTACAAACCTGTCAGTCACTTATGATAAATACCAGCCACAGACTGGAGTAATAGATATTTATACCGACGGCTTCGGACACGATA
>KK118866.1:29705-86012 GCA_000611955.2 Stegodyphus mimosarum
TAAGTTGTTTTGTATTGTTTTAAGTCTCACTAGATGCAAAGAATAAGTTTTACGTGATTTTTTACATTTTTGTGTTTTATCTTGTGGCCACGGTAATTATTAATGAAAGGCAATAACTCGCTTTAATATGCAGAGGTAATTTTTAAGGGTAAGCAGTTAGTTATAAATAATTAAATTAGGTAGTTAGATAACCTTAGTCATTATGGATTTACATAGCCAATATGAAAATTTATTTTTTTAATATTTGTTAAAAAAGGCCCTATTAAAATCACAATCTAATAAAATTTCGAAGTTTAAAATACATGTAATTTATGACATTGATTTTTAAACGATATTAGGATAATTACACATTAAAAGCTACAAAACATTCATGTTTTGTAACAACAAAACTCAACAAAATATTTATGCGTCTTTTTAATTTGAAGCCTTCCCAGACATTTTGGCTAATTTAAATCAATTTCCTTCTCTTCAAGCATGTTTTCTAACAATCAGAAAATTGTTTCAATACGCAAACCAGTGTTCTCACTAATTTCTGCATGCTTTATCTCCTAGCTTCTCAACCTTTCTACAATATAGTTATGAGGGTTTACTGATCTGGTAAAAGTTAAATAGTCCAAAACCTCAGAACAGACGTGAAGCAAATTATCACTACATCTGAAAGTAACTACAGTGTCAGACAAAGGTTTAAATAAGCCTTTTATTTAAGAAGAACTTAGAACATAAAGGCATGTTCTGATGCTAACAAAATCAGTTACAGCTCGTGGTAATGTAATTAAACAAGAACAGTCAAATTCAAACTAAAAATGTGGACTAGTGGTCAAAGACTATAGAATTTAGTTTTAATTTAAGCTGGCTCAGTAACTCTGTTATATGAGGAAATAGAAATGGGAAACTATACTAAAGGCTGAAATCATAAACAACTGGGTAATTTATATAATAATAATTGTACATATCTTTGAAGAATAATTTTCTTTATGTATTATTCAGTCTCTTTCTTCAACACATTTCCTTTTTATTTTAGAATTTTTGGATTTAATTAAGGATTTCTGTTATTCTAAAAAAACTAAATGCATATAGAAAAAGCTGCTAATTTTATTTCTTTAGCAATATCAAAATTCAGAAGAAATATGATATATATATGGTAAGGGCTGGTTATAGAGTTGATGTGGCAGAAATTTTAGAATTTAGTGACAAACTAAGCAACAAAATCTAGAAATGTCATAACTTTTAGAATTTAGAGCAGGCACTGGAAGCAGAATTTAGAAAGGCACTAGGCAGCAGAATTTAAGATTCACAGAGATTGCATCAGGTGGAAATATGCCTAGCGCCAGTTCTGTATGATGCATTAAGGCATATTATATGAATCTTTTAAATTGTCAGTTTTCAATTTCTTTATTAATAAAAAAATACATTTCTATAACGCCTGTCCATGTGATAAGATTAGAAGCATTCCTGATATTTTCCATGCTTGTGTCCAATGAAAAGTAGAGAAAATAAAGGGAAGATAAACATGTTAAGAAAAAGATTCTAGTATCAGAAGTAAAACATTCAAATATTATGTTTTCATTGTTCTTCAAGGCGTTCTCGAAAAAGTAAGAAATTCATCACAAACTTTCTGTAAAATACATCCATTATGTGTTAATACCATGGAGACATTTTTAATTTTGTCACATATTACTGGAATCTTCTAGAATCGTGGGTCTATAAATCTTGCCTTCAAATCCTTCTAAACTTTCCAAGCTGCAGTGTCTAAAATCCTAAAGAAAAATTATCCCTACCAATTCTGTAATAGCCAAAAGCCAGAAATATTTTGAAAAAAAGGAAAAGTGTAAAATAAATTTTATAGAGAAAATTGATGCATATTCTGAGATTTCTGAATATTCTCAGACAATTACATGGGATAAACTCTTACTATGAAAAAATTAAAAAGAAAACATTTTTAATTAATTACATAGCTAATTTCGCGTTTAGTAAGAACTGTTTCGTAAATTGTGTTTTATAGCATTATACCTTGTTTATTTCTCAGATTCAAAATATTGTATAATAAGTTGTTAAAATGGAACTTTATAATATGACAGCGAAAAATAAAAATATTTTATTATAATGTTATTTTCTAAATATAATTTCAATATATTACCATTATTTTAAGGGAATTTATTACTGTTACAATGTACTAAAAAAATCGTCGAAAAATTCCCAGATCTCGGAATTAAAAATTTTCTATAAAAACTGATCTTAAAATCGCCAAAATGTTGATATGTCGCCAAATTTAGAACCATTAAATAAAAAATTCACATCACCAAAAGCGAAAAGTTGTTTAAGAGATCTTCATTAGAAAAAAAATGAATTTTGAAATGCTTATGTTTCACTTCTTGCTTAGAAACTGGAACATCACACTATTTATATTAGGAATAAGAACAAATTATAACATGAACCCATTCACCCATTCAAAAGATAATCATATATGTCAGTGAATCGCCAAAAATATTCCTCCAAATTGCTAATTCACACTCAAATTGGCAGTCGTAAAAACAGACAGAAATTTCAGATGATTAAAATTAAGGACCTTCTGCCAATTTCGGCCGAAATTAAGGACTTTTAAGGACCAAAAATCGATTCCCCAAAACCTAAGGACTTTTAAGGACTCTTAAGGACCGTACGAACCCTGTTTACTTTATATTTACGCTAATGATTAGTTTTTCATTTTAACAAATATTTTATGATAAACAATGTTTTCTAGAAATTTTACTTTTTCGAGTAAATGTCCCTTTTCGATATTACAAACGTAACAGTACTTATATAAATTTGTAAGTATTGAACAAGTATTTACAGTATCGAAAAGGCAAATTTATAATACTGACAGGCAGGGGTGGATGAGGCTGGTCTGACAGCTGCAACTAACATAAATGTGCCAGCACCTTTTTGGAGGTTGGGAGTTGATCGGCACCCTTAGGAAAGGTCAGTTTATAGCAAAAAAAAACCTTCATCAAGAGGGCAGGACATTCATGTGAAGATACAAGTGAATCTTAGATCTTTACATTGCAAAGATCTAAGCGAATAGTCGCTGATTTACATAAAAGTCTCAACATCATTATGAAATCATTGGGGTGGTGGGAGGAGAAAAAAATTTTTTTGTTAAACTATGGTGTAAAGAATTAGATCCAGCAATTATTATTAATTATGAATTTGCAATGAGCTAACGATGATGGGATTAAGACAATGAGTTTAATACATTTATCACTAGTTTATGTTTCAGATTTATTTTATCTTTTTTAGTGTCATTAAATATTTTTCTTCTAATAAGTTTATTTATTTTTGCTATAACGGATCCTGCAATTACAATTAATATTTCATCCATTTTTAAAACATAGATATCAGGAGACAAAGTGAACTTAATAGCCACCAGTGCCTCCATATACAGGGTGTTTCAGAGATCATGGGACAAACTTGGAGGAGTGGTGGAGCATACTAAAATATGCATTTTTTGTATAGGAATGTAGGGTCTAAAGTGACGGGTTAAGGCATGAATGCAAAAAAATGGCACGAGAGAAAAATGTGTTTATGTACAAAATCAACGCAAAGTGCTTCTTTCCAGCAATACAGTATTCACAATAAATGTTCAAAAAAGGAAACACTAACAGTAATAGGAACTACAGCTGTGATTGACTGGCAATGCAGCATTAGTGAGCCGGACAAACCACGATCCGATGCATCAGAGGATCATTTGCAACTCTGGTGTTGAGCGTGATGGGTGAGTTAATGCACAGGAAAAAAGCTGACATGCATCTCATGCATGGTTCTGCTAATGGGAGCGGCAGAGCAGCACTACGGTTGTACCAGGAATGGTTTCCAAACAGGCGCATGCCGAAGCCCACAATGTTTGAGAGATTGCATCGGTCTCTGTGTGAAAACGGGTCACTTGAAGCCACCTCTGACACTAGGAGTGGAAGAACTGCACGACAACCTCGCATTGAAGAATCCATCTTGAACATTGTGCATGAATCACCTCAGACAAGTACAAGGGCTATTGCACGTCGTCTGCAGCTGAGTCATTCCACCGTTTAGAGAGTATTGAATGAAAATGGTTTGCACCCATATCATTTGCAGAGAGTCCAAGCCTTGCAAGAGACAGATTGCCCCCTTCGAGTTCATTTCTGTCATTGGTTCTTGCAGCAGTGTGAGGTGCAGGCAGATTTCCCATCAGATGTGCTATTCACGGACGAGGAAACTTTCTCACAGTATGGCATCTTCAACAGCCACAACATGCCCGTGTGGGCAACTCATAATCCACACGGCACATGTCCACATGCATTCCATACCCACGTCTCCATGAATGTGTTGGCAGGTATTGTTAACAACTACCTCATAGGCCCATAGCTCTCATCTGCACGTACAAATGGCTTATGTTATCATATTTTTTTGCAAGAGGTGCTACTGGAATTGCTGCAGGATGTTCCGGCTGTCGTTTGTGATCGCATGTGGTTCCATCATGATGGTGCACCAGCCCATAACCACATGCAGGTCCGCAATTACTTGGATGGGACATTTCCGGGCTGATGTATTGGCTGTGGTGGACCCGTTCGATGGCCACCCTGCTTGCCAGATTTATCCAGCTTGGATTTTTTTTTATGGAACCATCTGAAGAGTATCATTTACGAGACTCCCGTTGACTCACTGGAGGACCTCATTGCATGACTATCTATTGCGGTTGCAAGCGTGCGTGAAATGCCTGTTGTTTTTCAAAATGTTCGTCAATCCCTTCTGCGACGTTACCAAGCATGTATTTCTGCTGGTGGTCGCAATTTTGAACATTTACTGTGAATACTGTATTGCTGCAAAGAAGCACTTTGAGTTGATTTTGTACATAAACACATTTTCCTCTCGTGTCTTTATTTTTTTTTTTGAGTTCCTGCCTTAACCCGTCACTTTAAACCCTACATTCCTATAAAAAAGTGCATGTTTTAGTATGCTCCATCACCCAAGTTTGTCCCATGATCTCTGAAACACCCTGTATATAATTACACCAACAGATGAAGCCCGCTAATCTCTCGAAGAATATATTTTTGAATCCAAAAACGGTTTGTGGTATTAGCAATGACAATGACAAGAAGTACTTTGATATGTGTTTAATTTGCAATTTATATAGCATTTATGACTCATTATTTTGAATAGTGTGCAAGAAAAAATTAAATCTGGTTTTATTTTTTGACAGTTTCTTCCATGTTGAAGTTTTCAGTCTCCTATAGTTGTACCCACCATTTTGAAAAAGAAGAAAATGGAATAACTTTTCATAAATTATTATTTATTGAAGTTTCATTATAATAGTTTAAAATTTTATCATAATTATTATTTATATTAAACACTCTCCCCCTATTCTGAGTCAAATATTAAATACTGTAGATATTATGCTTGATATATTTGCAGCAGACCACACAAAGATAAGTAAATTATGAGTGCGGTCCCTGAAAGTCACTGCAACCAAGCCTTTACGATGTGTCACACGATATGTTTTTGACATCGCAGATGCAATAATTCGTTCCAGTTGACAGTGCAAGAGAGATAACTTCACAACTACTGTCAGGAGATTTTAACACTCTGCACCATGTCTGTCATCAAAGCCTCTCGATTTCAGGAAAGCTGATGAACCAATGATCTGATTTTTCCTCTCATACCGTTCCAGATACAACGAATCAGAGGATGAAAAATGCTACTGCAAAATTAAGGAGGCATGGCTAATTCAGTCTGAAGATTTTCGCCATCAGAGCAAAACACAAAAAGACTCTTGAACTCTTGACTAGAGAGACCTACAATGCTCTTGAACTCTCGACTACACTGACCTTTGTTAGCAGACTCCTCTCACTATGAGGACTATAATTCATTCCAATACTTATCTATGCTATCTATGAATTATATATATATATTTGCAAAGAGCTTCTCATAATTGTAATAAATATATTTGAGTTTAAAATGCAGTACGAGTTATGCAACCTCATAAACTTACCCAATCATTATAAGGAGTCAGATACACTACCTGTCACTACTCAACACAAGGTAACCTGACAGTCACTCCCACAGTAGTGACCCAACCCTCCATATTACACTGGTGTGCAAAAATTAAGGACGAAGTTGAAAAATTAGCATATCACCTGAACGAAGAGGCAGAGCGGACAGAAAGACCAATCAGGAGATTAAGTAAGGTGATGTATGGTAGCACATGCGCAGATATGCAGGTAGACCTAATGGGAGATGTCTAAGTAGTATAAAGCATGTTGTCGGTGTAAGATCAGTATTTCTGGCAAAGAGATTGCACGCCGTATAGCAGTTAAAATCACATCGAATTGCTGTCTCAGCGAGAAATGGCGAATAATCAATCTGTTAGACGACATCTGGATGCTTTTACCTGAGGTCGAATCATTGAGAAGTTGGAGAAAGGCCGCAGTGTGACAAGTGTGGATGCAGAGTTTGGAATTGCTCACAGCATCGTTTCACAACTTTGGAGACAATTTTAAACTACAGGAACAACTATCTGGGGGTTTAGTAGTGGTGGTCCATGAGGAACCACACCCGCAGATGACCGGTATATTGCCTTACAGGCCAGAAGAAACAGGCGGCAAACAGCGGGAGAAATCGCTAGACACACGACACAGGCAAATGGACGACCGATATCGCGTTTTACCGTGGCCAGAAGACTGCATGATGGTGGTCTGTTTGCACGACGCCCTGTACGGTGTGTACCTCTAACGCCTGCCCATCGGAGAAGGCGTTCTCTGTGGGGCCGGGAACACCGGAATTGGAGAGACAATGAATGGGGACGAGTACTCTTTACAGATGAGAGCAGATTTAGTCCGAGTTGTGATTCTAGACACATACACATCTAGACAGAGCAGGGAACACGCAATAACCCCTTCCACATCATCAAAAGGGACTCTTTTGGAGGTCGCGGAGTTCTCGTTCGAGCAGACATAATGCTTGGTAGCCGGACCGACCTTCATATCTCCCAAGGAGGTTTGTCACCTGGGACTGCTATTGTAACGAGGTTCTTCTTCCTTACATGCGTCTTTTCACAAGGGCTATGGGTCCTCAGTTCCTCTTCATGGACGACAACGCTCCACCTCATCGCACAGTTACTGTCGAAGAGCTGTTGGAGAGTGAAGATATTGAACACATGGATTGGTCGGCAAGGTCTCTGGATCTAAATCCCGTCAAGCATGTACGGAACTTACTAGGGAGACCCGTGGCAGCACGTAACTTATCGCCAGTAACGATTCCGAAACTGCAATTGGTGCTACAAGAGGAACGAGCAGCAGTGTCTCAACAGCTCATTAACAACCACATATCCAGCATGCACAAATGATGTGAAACCTGCCTAGCAGTCAGGGGAGATCATATCCCCTATTAAAGACCGGATGTTTTTTGCTGGACACCCATCACAGGGATGTTTCGGCCTTCAGTCGCATTGCACTCCATGCTACTTTTTCAATAAAGCTTCTTTTTATCCCTCTGATTTCTCTTTTAGTAAGTGTTGCTTACATTACTCACGTCCTTACGTATTGGGGATCTTACGGTATTAAATGTGTTGATTTGGAAAGCTTTTGTACAAAGTTATATTGAAAAAACCGTCTCGTCCTTAATTTTTGTACACCAGTGTAAATACTGCAAATTGATATGCTAATGTAAAATTAGTAAACTGAAACAAATTGATACTTTCGATTATTTGCTCCCTAATTTTAACATTCAGTAGAACTTCTCTATTTTGCTGTGCAGTAACCTTTGTTGAACATGAGAGATACTCTAACATACCGTATACACGGTAAAATGCTTTGCTTTCCAGAAAGTAAACTTACTATGGAAAAAGAGGGTTAGCTATAATTCAGGTTATGAAAGTATATATAAATCATACAAACTTAAATATTATACTAATTAAAAGGAAAAAATGAAACATTAATTGAAAGGAATTCTATTACTGCTTGATAAGTAGATACAGAATACAATTCTTTTTTTAAAATAGCATGTGATTTTTAGTTGGTACATCTGATGCTATTCATTAAATGCCTTACAGTAAGGAGTACAAAGTTTTTCAATGCTTCTCATCCAGTATTCTGTTCTTTCTTCAACCTCTTCAATATCCCTACTTTCACTGTTAGCTGGTGTTATAACAACACTGATTCCGAATTTGTTAAATTATTAATATTGAATATCTTTGCCATGTTTCAATAACTGTAATGATGCAACATGGACATGAGCTTTAAAAAACTTTCACGGTGTCACTGATGTTCAGATTTGAAACAACAGTATATATTCAGAATACAAAAATAACAATTATGATAATTGTCTTTGTATTTTTTGCCACTTTCATGGATGTTGCCAACTTTCTGGTTGGAAACAGGCTTTATTGCACAGTGCTTGATCTATTATTACTACCATGTCTATGGCTGTATCAGGAAATTTTCTGAATTCCCAATAGTTCCATCCTTGATCCTTACTGACAAATACCTATTTAATACTAACACATTCATTTATAAAACTGATGCATGAATCATCCTGTCCAATACTCATAAATTTTCAAAAATTTTCTTAGTTTTAGTAAGTGTAATTTAGTTTCATAAAAAAACATGGGTTCTCTGATTTAAACGCCAACATGACTGAAAGACTGCATTTGGGGCTTATTTACTATAATGAAATATACCAGGGTAATGGGAAATTAACTCATATTTAAGAATAATGGGCAGATGCATGTCTGCTGAAGGCAAAACACTTTCTATAAGCACCAAAAATGAATAATATTAATAAAAGTAAATTAAATAAAAAAATTTTAAGCCGCCCAATCGGTATAGTGGTTAGCGTCGCTGACTGCCGTGCCGAAGGGCTCGGGTTCGAATCCCGGAGAAGGCATGGGATGGTTGTAAATGTATAGTGTCGGTGCGGCATGGCGGCACTCTAAATATGCGGCATGGCGGCACTCTAAATATGCGGCAAGCCGAAAGTCCTTTCATGTGGTTTGGTGGAAGGGGAGAGGGGTGGGAGACTCTCGGACCCATCCCCCCGGGATGCTCTCCATCAATATTGGGGGCAGAACTGAGCCAAATCATACTGTCACCTGTTAGGTGCTCAAGGCTGTTGCCAACGGCAGGCGTAATCTAGTGCTCCTTGACATGAGATTTCTCGTGGGCTTGAGCTGACTCTGTCAGACAAGTGAGCATAAGCAACAACAACAACAAAAATTTAAAAAAAACTGCAAAAAGTTATTTGAAGATTATATATGTGCTATTTATATGGACTTTTTTGGTGGGAAATTTCTTACACGAATTAACTCTCAACTTTAAAGTACACAAATTCTTCAAGCAAGATATAATGAAAAATTAAAAGTAACTTTGTAACTTTTTAAATATTAAGCAGAATTTTGTTATTTTTTAAATAAGAGGGGTGAAGTTTGACAGACTTTCCTTTTTTCTAATTCTTTTTTTTTGGGGGGGAGGGGCACCAAGGGTGCTTAGTCTCAATCATCAGTTTTTGACCACATCACTTTTGAAATAAAAGAAATATTGTCACCAAATGTAATCACCTAGTATTATTTTTAAAGAAATAATGTAGTGAATTTAAAATACTATAAGGCAAGACATAATATTCTATCGAGAATTCTAAAAATATACTGTTCTTAAATATTTTATGATTTTGCTGTTGAATTTTATGCAATGTAAAGTGCAAAGAAAGTATTGTTAAAGTTTAAATTAAGTTAATTTTGCTACTTTAAAAAATCATATGATTTCACTCTTGAATTTTATGTGGTGTAAGTACAAACAAAGTGGTGTTTAGTAATAAAGTTTTAAAAAAAATATTTTGTTAGCAAAAGTAAGTCTAAGAATAGACTGGTAAACTACAAGCTCAATGAAAGCATAAAACACCTCAACAAACCCTCTAGTGCAATGCTGAAATCTGAATCCTTTTAGATTTTGTTTTAAATGATAGCTTGCATACAGAAGTTTTTTTTTCTTTTTTTTTTTTTTTTTTTTTATTTTGTTTCTAAATTAATGAGAAAGATATTAAAATTTATATAGTTTTACCCACAGTTTCTTCTAAATTATGTTAAAATATCTCAGCCTCTTTCAATGTTTATTTCCTTTCAAAAGCCTCTGAAAGATATATTCTGATTGAAGAAATATTCCAATATTTTGATATCTAAACAAAGTATATTTAAATTATCTACAGCTAATTTCAGTAACAATGTATTTTGAAATAGTTTGTTGTCTAAAACTGCATGTTACGGGAGAACATAATCATCAGTTCTATGCAGACTCTAGGTCAAATTTAGATACTTTTAAGAAAAATTAATTTTCCTATATAAATAGCAACAACACTATTTATTATGAATGTATATGTATATATTCAAACACAAAAGCAAACAACAATTTATGAGAATTATATTTATAATCTAACAGTTCAGTCACAATGCAGTACTTTTTCATCTTCAAATAAAACAATGATAGAGAAAGTTCAAAGAAAATGATTTATCTATGCAGAAGTTGTTCCCTTTAGTGGCCATAAATTATGTTCAGATTTGTACTTGCCAGTCATATGCTTTGGTAATGGTATAACAGCTGGACAAGGAACTTGTCCAGGTATTTCACATATGCAATGTCTCTTATAACCACTTCCAAATTTTGCAATCTCTATATCCTTTTCTATGGTGTCTTTCCTCACTTCTGCTTTGCTAGAGCTATAAAAAGTAGAGATAACTAAATTTAACATATGCTATTAAACTGATAATGTTTCAAAACCAAAAACCAAAATCAAACATGCACGAAGATGAAAGTTCTTACATGTCTACATTTATCTATGTAATAGAATAAAAAACAAGCAAGGCATAAAATACCAAGAAGTTAAAATTTACTAAAATTGCAAAGCTCATTAACTGAATGCAAATGCAGCAAAAAAATGCATATATATTAAACCTATTTCATTTATATATATATATATGTAAAAATACGATGGCTTTGCTCTTTGCGAAGAATCTTCCCCTAGACCAGTACCTTCTGGAACATTCGCGCCTATTACATAACCTCCTCATATAAATGCTGCGTCATAAGTTTTCCGACAGATGCCTTCTCGCCTTCATCCTGCTAACGTCTTCGCTATGCTCCTCTTTCTGTGCTAGAACATTATAACGTATTAAATCAGTCGTATCTAGTAGTTCAATTACTGAATAATCTGCTCTAAATTAAATCATCTGCTCTAAATCAAAATAAAGATATGCTGTTAAAAGTGAAAGTCCTGAGTTGTCTTTTTCTCCGTGGTTCAATCATCCCAGCTTCGTCAACCATCGGCCAAAACGTGTAATGGAATAGCCTCACCACTCACACACGATGTGTTAAAATAACTGAAATATTACAGTTATTAATTAGCTGGTAGGATTTATCCTCTACGTGGGAAAAAAGCTCCTGGATTTATTTCTAACGCGCTTCTAAATTCAACAGTGGGTCAAGGCCGTAGTGTGACGACATCTCTATTCTTCTAATGCTGTGCTGTGCTTTTCTCGTAATTTTAGTGTGTGCTTGAAAAATATCTTCCGAGTGTTTCAATCTTCAAATATGGTGTTTTTCCAAATGTGAAACACGTTTTAGTGAATTGAGAATGATTTTTCTTGCAAGATTTGTTAAGTCTGTGGTGGATTTTTTCTAAAGATTTTATTTAGTGCAACTAAAAATATCATATTGAAATTACTAATCAATATTATTATATTGAAAATCTGAATACATATTGCTGCTTCTTAAAAGTATAGTATTGTTTTATGAAAATGATATTAAAAATTCGAACTCTAATACTTTAGTGAGGTTAGTGAAGAAGATTTAATTATTTTTCCGGAAGGTAACTTTCCGGAATTTTTGCTTTAACGCTTTTCCGTTAAAAAGGCTTCTTTGTCGCTACGCCTTTCTTTCCTTGACGAGGGGGAATATGTAAGAAAAATAAAGAAAATGTCTAAGATTAAATTAACAACGTAAATTTCCCTTCTCAATTCTAAAAATAATAACCTCTCTACGCACTGCGTCATTTCTAGATTGATCCATGTCATATGGCACTTACATAATTCTGATGATGTAAATGGAACTTAAAGTCAAGTAACCAATAATAATTTTACAGAAGTATTAACTATCCAATCAAAATGCATTGTAAACCAAAACTAACTCAGTCTGAATTGGGATTTCACCTTGAACGTAACGCACTTGCTCTTTACGCTTCGGTCTAGTTGGACTCCTGTCTGCTACTTTTTTCTTTCTTACTGAAAATTAATCTAAAATGGCAAATTAATTTAAAATCTATTTTGAAATAGGCACATTTCATGTGCCAAGTTGATTGTGGCCACAACAAGTGGAAATAAAAAATGAAGATTTAATCTGCCTTCGCCTCCAATTTCCTATTCGTTATAGATCAACACTTCTACGACGTTAAAATTCCTAATTACTTCAGACTTTTTTTTATTATTATTACAATGAGGCGGTAGGATCTATCTCCGCTGCTAACCCCAATGGATGTGTACAGGCGATATTCAAGTGATGTGTTGGGCAAAAGTTTATTCCAATGAACTCTCAACAATTTTCAGTGACGAAACTGCGAAATAAAAATTAGGAATTTGATTTAATGCCGTGTGTTGAAAGTTCGATGTATCTGCGTTTCCTTTTTTTTTTTCTGTTTCAAGGCCATAGTTAAAGCTTGTACGCTATGTCCTGGAAGTTTTCATGTATTTTCTCATACTTTTGCTTTACTACTGTCCTAATGCTTTTCTCACCCCGGTCCTCTCCTTTTTGACGGGGGGGAAGATGTAAAAATACGATGGCTTTGCTCTTTGCGAAGAATCTTCCCCTAGACCAGTACCTTCTGGAACATTCGCGCCTATTACATAACCTCCTCATATAAATGCTGCGTCGTAAGTTTTCCGACAGATGCCTTCTCGCTTTCATCCTGCTAACGTCTTCGCTATGCTCCTCTTTCTGTGCTAGAACGTTATAACGTATTAAATCAGTCGTATCTAGTAGTTCAATTACTGAATAATCTGCTCTAAATTAAATCATCTGCTCTAAATCAAAATAAAGATATGCTGTTAAAAGTGAAAGTCCTGAGTTGTCTTTTTCTCCGTGGTTCAATCATCCCAGCTTCGTCAACCATCGGCCAAAACGTGTAATGGAATAGCCTCACCACTCACCCACGATGTGTTAAAATAACTGAAATATTACAGTTATTAATTAGCTGGTAGGATTTATCCTCTACGTGGGAAAAAAGCTCCTGGATTTATTTCTAACGCGCTTCTAAATTCATTAAAAAATATTTTTAAACACCTCACAATAAAAACCTTCTTTTCTACTTTGAGAGTCTTTTGTACATTGTGTTTTAAAAAGAATTTTTAAACCTACTTTATGTGTGTGAAGTATTTGAAGTTGTTGGCAAAGCTAATGTAAAGCAACTTGCAGACATATTTGAATTAAATATTCCTTTTTATTCTCATTGACAAACGTTTTAAAACCAACAGGAATCAACTAGCGCAGCAACCACTTCTTCTTGAAGAACCATATCAGTAAAAGCTGGTCCATGGAGCAGTTGTTAAATATGTTTAAAAAAAACTGAATGCATTTATTTCTGTTTCAGTATACTAAGAACACTATGCAACCACATAATTATAAATTGTCTTCACATCAAAACTGAAGCAAACAATACTAAACAAAGTAAATGAAATTGAAAAACATAAAGAAATAATGTAAAATAATTGTACATACACACTACAATAAATAGTGAGAAAAGTTCATGGAGCACCTGTAATGTGAACAATTTCGCTGCTAAAAATATGGCACTTGCACAAAACTTTATTTTGTCCCGACTGACATATGTTCAAAATATAAAATTGGTTATTTCTCCAAAAAGATTGATTTAGGTAAGAGCATTGGAAATACGATATAAAATGTAGATAGAGGCTTACAACTTTTGAGATAAATAGGAAAAAAAAATAAAATGTGAGGTAACCATGGGCTGAAATATGAGCTTATTTTCCATACTATGTATTACATTATTTTAGGAGTTCCTGCAGTAACTTATTGCATTCCCAATGAAAAATGCTTTGAAACTCTTGGAGAATGCTACATGGGGCTGTAGTGATGCAAGCCAATGTCTTAGCAGTGCCGGATTTATATTTAAGCTGCACAAGCTATAGCTTAGGGCCCCCAATTTCTTGGGGCCACTCCCAAAAAATTATACCATATTCCATATAAAAAAAATTGACTTATATCCCTCATAAAGGGCCCATATCTCCCATAACTTAGAATCTGGTCAAATCTAAATCTGGTTCTATATCCTGCATGTTCTGTTAGATTGAAATTTGGAAAATCTGTGGGCCACTCCATCTGCCGGATTCTTTCAGCCACAAAATGATCGGTCACTAGTGCAGCACAATGAGCATTATCGTTCATTATGGGGAAGTTATTACTGATTGCACCCTCAAAACAACTTATCAAAAAACTCATTTCTGTATACTTCAGCACTCATAGTTGCACATGTGTAACTGTGCAGATCAACATGGTCATTGAAAATGACGCTCGCATCATAGTTTGAGAACCTTTGTACCAGTGCCTTTCATGGATGTTTTCATGCTTATTGCATATATTTTACTCCTTCCAGATTGTAACACACCTGGAATTACTCTTCAAACAAAAAATGGACTCATCAGTTTAGGAAACTTAACTCCAGTCTGGGGCACTTCAATCATTATGATTTCTGCAGCACTGCAACTGGGTTTATTTTGCAGCTTAAGTTAGCAGGAAACAAATCGCAGGTTTCCTTTCATACAGCCCTCTTTCATGCAGCCTGTCACTCAAAATAGGATAATCAAGTTTCTGTAGCTGCAGCGAATTCTGGTGCAAGCTCGGCTGACGTCACTATTTCCTTTTGTGTAATTATTGCCAAATAATGCTCTAGAAGTTTGTTGTGGCATGTTTTCAATCTCAACCTGATTGTCGTCATACATTACCAGTGTCTTTCCACCATTTCCAGATTCCTGACATAATACAGCTGCTTTTAGGTCTTTAGAGATCTGTGTTAATGTCTACTCTACTTCTATTCTTCCAACTGCCTGCCATTTCTCACAATCTGTTATATGCCTTCTCAATGACATGTTTCATTTTCCACAGGTAAATTTTATCAAGTCACTTATACAATATCTACCAACGAATTATCTTTCATTGGACTTTACTTAACAGAATTAACATAAATACCTTCTTATAGTTGTTTGTTTAAATTTTCCAACCAGTGTATGTATTATCATCTTTCAATGAGAAGCAAATATTTGTTACACATTTGCTATGTTTCCAAAATTTTCCTTGACTTTTTTTTTTCCAGGAATTTTTTTTTAAAGAAGGGGTAAATAATTTAAACACTAGATGAAATTCAATAAAGATCAAGCAATTAACATTCCAGTGCCTTACAGTGATTAGCAACATATGTAGAACATAAAGATTCAATTTAGCTTTAGTTGCTTTAAATTTCTTTGATTGAATTTTACAAGAAATGCTGTTTAAAAAAAATCTCAAAAACATAAGAAATAAATTATGAATATTTATCAGAAGATGACATACTTATAATCATTTTTAAAAGGAGACAGAAACAAGTGTTATTAGATAAATTTTTGGTAAAGAAACCTGCAACTAAAAGAAAGTTAAGTGATTCTGACCCAGAACCTGCTTCCAGTGGGATCAAATTCTCAAGAAGAGAGAGCCTTTCTGAATCAGAGGGGAACCCATTTTGTCTTCCCCACATCCCTATCGAAAGTCAGGACTCTTCATAAATGTAAACTATGGTTACATTATTTACCAGTATTATTTATCAGAAAAATTGATTTTTATGTTCATATTTATGAGGGTGTGAAACAATTAACTGGATTTCCATTATTTTCAATGGAGAAGTTTGTTTCTATATATGAGAAATTCGATATACAAGCTCAATACTGTAACAAATTAAACCCGTATCTCGAGGTTCCACTGTACTGATAAGTATTATTTTAACCCATATCTTAATTTTGGCACACTAATAGTATTCTTGAAACTCTACAATAATATTCAGCTTGTTCACTAGATACTAATATAGGGGGCTTAAATTATAAAGGAAATGTGATTTTTTTTTCCCTTTGATTTATTTTTTTAAATTAAATACACAGCATGTTTACTTTTCTATAAAGAGTATTTTAAAAAGACTATTAATATTTCTTCATTAGTTAATTTATCATAAACTCATCACTTAAATTTAAGAAATGAGTTAAACAAGATAAACTTTCAGAATGTGAAAATTTTGGTTATGTGATACCTTACTGCAAATATTTATAAAAGTCAAAAATTTTATGCAGGCCTTTTGGGGAAGGGGGAGAGAAAAAGTCTTATCAGTAAATTGCTACTAATCTATATAAAAGACATTTAATAAAAAATCTAACCTATAACAGAAAGAGCTGGCAGTACTTATGTATTAATCCAACTACCTCAGTGTAGAAGTTGCTAAATTTTAAAAATGCATCAAACTCTGCAAATATGTGTGTAAACTTTCTTCAGTTTTAGGAAGCAAAATAACCAGTTTTGTATGTGTTCTTTCTGTTTTATTCACTTAGCTTTTAAAGAAAAAGGTGCGACTTTTTTTTTCCCCTTATATTAAACTGAGTTTTAAATTAAGCATCTATGGGGTTAGCTTTCAGTGGAAGAAACTGCTATAAAACTTTTTGAAGAATATAGCATTCTGTCCCAAACTGATCTTCAAGAATTTTAAGTTCAAACTGAACCTTCAAGCAATTTTGCCTTTAAGAATACAGTATTTTGCATCAATACATAAGTACCAAATTGGCCTTGGCCCTAAAAGAGTGCCAAAATTACATGGTTTAGTGGAAAGAATATTGTACAAATGGAATTCAGTATCACGTAAAATACTACTTCTTTAGATGGAAGTTTTTTTAATTTCAGTAGTTTTATCAAAAAAAAAATTGAAACCAATGATTCCCTGACATAAGACATATCTTTTAGAAATTTGCAATTAAAATTTTAAAAGGTACACAAGTTTAGATGTAACTGAACACAATTTCCAAAAATTTTAATTACAAAATGCAATTTTAATTCCAGCACTTTGTTTAGTGAAAAAAAGTCTAAAATTGTAAAATAAAAATTTTAATCACTATTACTTTTTTTTAAAACATCATTCAGAGCATAAGCGTACTTTGAAATCTCACATACTTTTTCACTCTTATTTTATCTTAATATTATAGTGAATCAGTAACCTGAGAAGACGTGCAAGTTAGCAATACAAAAAAAGAATACAGTTATTTTGAAAAACAGAGAAGTGGCAGTCGAGAATGAAACTTTTATTTATATTTTTACAATGAAACACATTCAACATCATTTAAAAACCATCTATTAGTCATAAAATAATTTGTATACAATAATATTCTATTTGTAGCAACTCAACATTACATTTATATGCTTAATTCATATATTACAAAAATTAAATTATATCTAAGTGTACTGAGTTTATTACTTGCTAATTTTGCTGCATGCTAATAAATCAAGAAGAAACACTTGAGAAAGAAATTAGTTTGAATGAATGATTAAATGAGCAGAAGAAAAATGTCTTCGTTTCTAAAATTTCAATTTCCATAATTTTGTTGCATCCATCAATTTAAATGTTAATATCAGATACCTTTTACATAATTGTGAATATGATTATTCCAGCTGATGTGTTATTATTCATTTGAAGTACACTCTGATTTACAAAACTCAATAACCATAAACACTATAACAAATTAATCACATAGCAGTAACTTGATTCATGGCAGTAACTACACCGGCATTCAGAAACTTTCTTCTCAGCAAAAGTGAAGGCTGAACAGCCATTTTGACTTTCAACCACATTTTAATTTCATGAAGTGGTTATTCATACACAGTTCTTTTATGAAGAACATATTTTCTTTCTGGAAGAAACAGGATAGTCGCTTCTTCCACTACTGGCAAATCCCAAATCATGGAATCACTTGCAATTAAAAAAAAAAAAAATTCTTATGAGAGTGGTAAACAGCACCACAGCAATTGTCAGGAAGACAATAATCAAGGGGGGGAGGGGGGTTAGGTCATCAATGTTTGACACTCTCCTCCTGTAAATGTTGTCCTTTACAAATCCCCAAAGGAAAAAGTCCAGCGGCATTATATCAGGTGATCTGGGTGGCCAAGGAATTGGACCTTCTCGCCCAATCTATCTTCCTGTAAAGTGGTCATTCAAAGAACTACGAACGATGGTACCCCAATGAAGTGGTGCACCATCTTGTTGCAAAAAGACATGTGGCTGAAGCTCTTCTAGTTGTGGAAATATAAAGTTTTGCAACATGTCTAAGTATACGACTGATGAGACCATCTTTTCTGTAAAAAAGAAAGGCCCAATGACTCAGTCGATTGGCATTAGTCCGCACCACACATTAACGTTTGAGGAATCCCTTTGTGCCTCATGGTATTCATGGGGGTTTTCAGATCATAATTATAATTAATAAGCAGACGATATTTAGAAAAGTACAGATATTTAGACTGGAAAATGAAATTAACCACATGTGCAGACGATATTTACAAAAGTAAAGATATTCAAACTTGAAAAGGAAAATATATAAGTTATTCCATCAATAAATGCCATAAGTTTCTTTATATCTTCATTATTTTATGAGTTATTAAACATTAAAATGGGTCCGGGACTTTATAAACACCCTGTATATCTGTACAGATCATTACGACAGAAAACATCAAAATTCTTCCAATCTGTTTGTAGAGTCATTAGGTTATTTTGAAACATGAGACATGAATAACGTGCAATGCCCTCCCCTGGACCTCTCAAATACACACCGAGTATGCTACTGTTACACCACGAAGGCATGCTGGAAGGAGGGAGAAAATATCTTATATACTCCCCCTTTTAAAGGGCAACTGAGGATTAGACAATCTAATCGACAAATCCTGGTGGTGATGAATTACTGTCCACCATCTTTTAATTTGTGCACCATTTGTAGAACCATTAAATAATTTTGAAACAGGAGACATGAAAAATATGCAATGCCCTTGCCGGGACTCAAACCTGAACTTCTTGAATATGTGCTGAGTGTGCTACCATTACACCAAGAAGGCATGCTGGAAGAAGACAGAAAATATCTTATATGTTAATTGGGCATGTTAACCTTTACACCATGACAGCACGCTAGGGATAATTTCTTGCATAAGATATTTTTTAAGATTCAATAATTCTTTATATTATTCTCCACTGAAAGAGTAAATGGGAAAATGTGCAAGAACCAGTGAACCAAATCTAAATGGTTGCAAATTATTTGCCACATTATTTTTAGCTAGAAACATTGTACAGACCATTAAATATTTTGGAGCAGGATACAGAAAAAAACCACAAAGCTGTATCTGCAAGGATTTGAATAGCAGATCTCCCAATCTGCTAGCTGGATGTCCTGCCGCAACAGCCTGCACAAGAGAATGCAATATTATTTATGCACTGTGTATCATTCACCTCAGCAAATTCTTGGAAGTTCTAATTCAAGCATTACAAAGAAAGTTACATGTCTCATTATGTGGCAAAATAATCTTCTAACAATTTTTAAAAACTTTAGTGCTAATGTTATGTAATTTTTTATACACACCAACTATGATATAATTTAATTCAGTGTTATTTAACCTTTTAGTCTGTAAAGAAAAAAGTTATTTATAATTAATTATTACAAACATAATAACATGAAAATGTAACAAAGGTTTGCTTCCACAAATATTTCTTTCCCCTCTCCCAATTAAAAACTTTGTGAAAAAGCAGTTCACCAATGAAAACTTGTACACGCAAATTCACTGTGAAAGAAATCAAGATTGATGGCATTAGAGACATGCAGCAAATTTTCATAAGTTCATAATTTTATGCTTTTATGCATTCAACAAATTTAATTTTGAAATAAAAAAATAGTGAAAGATTTTACATTTAAAATGCAGTATAACTTACACTGGCTGGCCCAAAATTTTTATTAGATGGTTAAGAATTTCCAAATTAGTTTTGCCAAATACATCCATAAGCACATCTTCACCAGTATCTAAAACAATACGACAGATATAATGCCGTATATAAGTCAAATAGAATAATCATAGTATTTAACATTATACAGTGATACTTATAAAAATGAAACCACTTTACACAATGTAATACTGAAATGGCCCCCAAAAGTAATTACATATATAAATATGTTTATTTACAGATTTTTTTTAATTCAGAATTTATATGAATCAACAAGGAATTCCTATGCAAATAACTGATAACAAAAGTTGTCCTAAACTTTATGATGCACTTTTTAAAGAAAACTGGATTGCTTTCACTTCAAAACTGGAAAAAAACATAATAATTCAATATAGCAAAGACTATTCAAGATGAACGAACTACCAGTATTCAGTTGTCTTATCTATTTAACCACAGGTAGACATAAAAACTCTTAAAACCTGATCACCTTGTGACATAAAACAGTCCTTTTACATTATGAGATACATAGTCATCATAGTCCATATCACTATATACGAATTTCATAATGCAGGTGATGCATTTCTAGAGACTTTTAGCATAAAAATATAAAAATTTGGTAGAGTTATAAAAGTGCACTGCATTCTGACCTTCTATTAAACAACCAGAAAATAAAAAACAATATATACTATTGGGTTATCTGAAAAGTTCAGCATTTTGTTTATGATAAAAACAAATGATGCAATATTAAAATATAAGAAAAGTTCATTGAATTACGTAACCACCATTTTATTCCATGACTTTTTGTCATCTATCAGGCAGATGGAAAAAGAAAAGCCATTAGATGCATTTGAAAAGAAGTTAGCGACATGCAGTTTGACAGTCTCCAAAGAGATGAATTTCAGGCCATTCAGAAAATCCTGAAGTGACCTGAAGAGATGAAAATCTGAAAGGGCAAGTTATAGTGAATATGGAAGGTGATACAAAACAACTCAGCCATACTCATTAAGTTTTTGTCTGAAATTCATCAAAATGTGTTGTCAATTACTGTCATGTTGAAAGATAATACCATGAAGATTGGTTGGTTCTTGGCACTAGGCTTTGATTTCAGCTTTTAAAATTGCCATTTGGGAACCGCATTTTCTTAAATTTACTATCAGATTTGGTGACAATATTTCATAGGATATGATTCATTTGTAGTTGCACCATACACAAAAAGATAATTTTTGAGAGATGCATCCCCCCTCTCAATGTTACTAAGGGAGGATCTTTTGGCATATACCCCATTCTTGAAACATTATTATACAGTTCCAATTTTAGTATATGTACTGCCGAAGCAAGCACATTATTATACAGTATCTAATTCTCATCTCCAGTAATAAGCTCTTTCAAAAAAGGAGTTTCTTTGTTTTTTTACTCAGCAAAGAAAGTCAAAACTTGAGCAAGCATGTTCTGCTCTGTTAAAGTATGGGTTCAATTTAGTCCTGGTCCTTTTAATCAGGGATCTTAATGTATTTACCTCGTATTGAAGAACACTAATTTTTGGGGACACCGAAAAAAAGCTTAAAAAATAAAACAGAGAAATAAATAAAAATAGAAATACTTTTTGTTAGTCATTTTTTGAGGTTTCAAAGGTAAGTTTAAGCTCAGTGAAAGATAGTCTTGGGACAAAGGAACAATAAAATGAGTTAATCACGCCTTTTGGAAAACTACTTTTCAGTAGGGAAAAGGGGAACAATACCTTCAGAAAAAGCAAGCTGTGGTGCAATCAAAAGGATTATTCACATTCATAGAATTCAAAATTCAGATATTCTTGCTACAGTACTCAATAGGAGAAAGGAAACAGTGTTAGCATGTTGTAAGGCATTCAAGACAGGAATTAATGGGAAAGAAAACGTGGCAAAACTTCTATCATTCTAAGTTCTTGCTAGAACTTCAAAGTAAAAATATAGTTTTGTACTTGTGAGTTATTTTTACATGTGTTATCTAGCATGACATCAAACAGGAAAAAAATCAGCAATAAAACAAAAAGTTGATGTAATTCTTTCAGTTAAAACTGAAAAGATAAGTTTGAGAGATTTAGGGCAGAATTTAGAATAAGTAAAAAACAAAGTAAGCCATGTGCTAAAGGATAGAGAAGAAATAAAAATATTATGGATTACTAATTTAAATGAACATTCCAAGACAGTAAAATTTAGAAAAACTGAAACATGTGAAATTGATAAAGTAGTGTTTGTTCAATTGGTTTTATTTTGCAAAAGTAAACAATATTCCTGTAAGTGAAGTATTATTGAAAGAAAAGGAGGCTAACAAAGTTTCAGGAAGTCTGGGACTACAGAACTTCTAAGCATCAAATGGTTGGTTTGACAAATTTAAGCAAAGACATAATATTACTTTTAAGACTATTTGTGAAGAAAAGTTAGTAAATATGCAAAATGTAACAGACTGGATAAAATAGCTAAATGAAATTTATGAAGGATATGAAGCAAAAACATCTACAGTATAGATGAAAAAAACTAAATTATTTTATCAAATTTTGCCTATAAAAACCCATGCTTCAAAGGAGAAAAATGCTCTGGTTGTAAAAGCTCCACGTAAATGTCTCACTGTCCTATTTTGTTGTAACATGGAAAGAAAGTTTGAATCACCACTTGTACTAGAAAAGGGCAAAAAAACAAGATGCTTCAAACACATCCATCCAAACACTTTATCGGTCCATTGTCATCACAATAAAAATTCATGGATTATGCAAAGCATAATGTCAGAATGGTTGACTGCTCTTGATGAAAGGATGTCTAGAAAAAATAACAAGATTCTGTTATTTCTTGACAATTTGCCAGCCCACCCACCAAATGTAAACCAGAAATCAGTGAAATTATTGTTTTTTCCACTAATGCAACATCAGTATTACAACCTTTGGGCTAAGGTATAATTAGAAGCTTCAAGGTTCATTACAGAACACTGTTTCTACAGCATGTTCTTTGTCAAGCTGCTCACAGAAACACCAATCAGCTTGCAAAATTTGTCAATGTATTGAATGCCATCCAGTAGATAACAAATGCTGTTAAATATGCATTACAAAGTTGTATTGAGCATTGTTTTAAGAAAGCAGGCTTTGAAAATCCAGTTTTGAGTGCCCTCAATGAAAATACTAATGAAGAAACTGAATTATTTAACTTGTCAAAATAAGTGGATGTGCTCAAATGCAGGAATATTTAAAAATTGATGAAAACGTGTGTGTATTTCAATTGTAGCTAATGACGATAATGAGGAAGATGAAGAAGAGCCAGATGAAAAGTATGACAAAAAACTATACAGATGCCTTAAAATACATCTCCCAATTAAAAAAAATTCATGATAAAAGTTGGTGGTAGTGAAGAACTTAAGATCATCAGAGACTCATTGATATCTACATAGAAAAAAATGCTTGTAATGCAGAGACTTTCAAACAAACCCGGGGAATGAATTATTTTTAATAAATTTCTGTAAGTACAAAACTATTATTAATTTCATAAATTTTTCCACTAATTAAAGTTTAAGACATTACCTATTTTGACGAGTAGTACATATCTTCTGAAGAAGAGACACTTCTGTTTAAGGGACAAAATGTCTGGTCCAGTGGGTGTCCCTTAATGGGTGGGTGCTATTTTATAGCACAAATTTTACAAGTAGTCTGGCTGGCATTTTCTTTCTTTTTTAAAATAAAAGAGCATAATATAAGGAAAACTGATTTTCTTTTTCTCCATTCCTAGCACTCCACTGAAACATTATGCTACAACACATGGTAGAATTATACAACACGAGCAGAAAGCATCACATTTAAGCATCTGCTTGCTTAGATCAAGAACTCTCTTATCAGCAATAACAAAACAATTAGAAGAAAATATTGCTTGATTTGAAAAAAAACTGAAGAACTTTCAAAATATATCCAGCTAAACATTCTTAATAAAGGGGGGAGAAGAAGAAAAGGAAGGGGGAAAAATAATTTTTATTTCACTAAAGTAGTCATAACAAGTTTAATATCTTAATAGAAGAATGGCAAAACACATGTTTCTCTAAGAATTGCTTCAATCTAGGTTGGATTTCTTATTTCACCTGTACTGTTCCTTCAAATTACTATATTTTCAGATACTTTTAAAACTTACCTTAATAGCACAGGGTTTGTTTCTCTTGTATCACTCAAAAAACACCTAATTGGCTTCATATACTGAAATCTGTGAAATTCTGGTAGGATAAAATTTTCAAGAAAAAGGTTTTATAAGCTAGTATATGTATGGCTAAATATAAATAATTTTCTTCGCCATATATGATATGACTTTATATGCTGATTTTCAACAGGAATTTTCTAAGCAACCTAACATAATAAAATACAGTACAAAGTCCGTAATCCGGAATGACCTATAATCCAGACCTCAACGCCACAAACTTTTTTTTTGTATGCTTTACACATGCGCATTTGATTTTTTTCCTTCCATAATAAAACATGTGGAGATTTTCGAAAACGGCCAAGATTACAACTTTCAACAGCAATAAAGGTCCTATAAAAATAACGGAAGTAAACAAAATCTCAGTCGTGATCATAACAAAGCCAGAAAGGCTTGTTGGTCTGACCTTCAGAATAGTTTTATAAAGAATGGGGACAAAGCCTAATAGAATCTTTTTTAGAAAGATGTCATTCGAAATCTTCACACCTATTTTCTGCGTTAATGGACGGGGAGGGAGGAAATTGCTGTGAAACTGGAAAAGTATTTCGGGCGGTTCCGTATTTTGAGGCTACAGAACAGCAAAGGGTCTGGATTTCAAAAAGATAAGCTAGGCTAAAATTATCTTTACTGATTCTAAGGCATTTTAGTTAATGTTGCAGATTGCGCTGTTCCTTAATCTTCTAATTGGATCCGGCTTATTATTTTTTGCAAACTGTTAAGAGCAATTTTATAAAAATTAAGCTTAACTTTCGATTACGTCAAAAAGAGTTTCCAATTCTGGAGCTCCCAAAGGATCTACAAAGCGAAAACATGTTTTGATGTCCATCAAACAAAAAATGGAATTGCTGCAAAAAATGGATAACGGCATATCCATCTCAAAATTATGCAAGGAGTATGGCATTGGAAAATCAACTGTATATGACATAAGCAAAAAGATAAACGAACTTTTTGAATTTTTTTTTTGGATTCCGACATCCCACTGGCAATGAATAACAGAAAAAGGGTTCGTTATGCTAAAAGTGACAATCATGACAAAGTGATGATTGAATGGGTCAGAGAGCGTCGCATGGAGGGCGTGCCATTGACGGGTCCAATGCTAATGGCTCAAGCCAAAATATTTCACAAAGAAATGAACTTAAACACTGAGTGCACATATTCGACTGGTTGGTAACCAAATTTAAAAATCGCCATGGTATAAGAGAATTAAAAATTTCAGGTGAAGAATTTGCAGGTGAATTCATTGAACTCATTACTAGTAAACAATTATCTCCAAATTTACAACGCTGATGAAACTGATCTTTTCTGGCAATATGTACCACGAAATACCTTGGCAACCTCTACAGAAAAGGCTCCAACTGGTGTCAAAGATTCCAAAGCGAGACTAACAATTTTAGGGTGCGCAAATGTTGCAGGAATGTACAAGTGCAAACCTTTCATAATCGGAAAACTACACGACCTCGAGCAATTAAAGGAGTAATGATTTTCTCCATTATATACCGCGCAAATAAAAGAGCATGGATGACACAAGCGTTGATGAATGATTGGTTTGAAAATCATTTTATACCCGAGACTCGGCGACATTTGAATTTGGTTGGTTTACCTGATGACTCAAAAACAGTCCTGACTGTTGACAACTGTTTGGCGCATCCTTCACTTACAGTTTTAGTGAAAGATAATGTACCTGTATTATTCTTCCCTCCAAACTGTACGTCTATCACTCAGCCTATGGATATGGGAATAATGCATGCGCTGAAATGCAAATATAAAGTAGCATTTTTAAAATCTATTTCTTGAACAATGGCAAGACAATTCAAGAATTTTGAAATATTTTAGCATAAAATCTGCTGTGTGGAGCATCGCAAGATCGTGGGGGGATGGTCTTCAGATATGTTAAAAAATTTGCTTGGCATAATTTATGGCCAGCTATCATATTTTATGGTGAGGACAATGAAGATGATAGCTGCGAATTTGAAGGTTTTCGGACACCGCAAACTAAAGGTGAAATTTTCCAGTTATTGGATTACGTAAAGAAATGTGGAGAAGCAGTAATAAATGAAGATGATACAACAGAAGTATTTCATTGCGACAAAAATGGCCCTATCATCAATCAACGGACGGCGAAATCTGTAGTATGGTTCTAGATCCAGAAAATACCGCTTCCCATAGTGAAGAAAGTGATAGAGAGGTTATTGAAAACGAAAAAATTCCGATTGACAAGTTAGTCAGTGTTCTCGACACAGCAATTACAGGACTTGAACAGTGGAACTTTGTAATTGAACAAGAAATTATGTCTGTTTATAGAATTGAAGAGAAATAATTAGCACAAAAAACGAAGCAACTTGAACCACTTACATTGAAAGAAATGTTTAATAAAGTAAACAAATAAATATTAAACTTTTTTTTTGTAAAATTTGATACCCTTTTTTTGATACCCTTTACCTTTATTTCATAAATTACTGTTTCATATTTTTAATTGTATAATTTCTGCATGCCATCTTACCAGATTTAAATTGATGATCTATAATCCGGAATCGCCGAGGTCCCGACGAGTCCGGATTACGGACTTTGTACTGTAATACACATGAGTTAGCTTGCTGTAAAATGATTCCAGATGCTTAGGTCTAAAGAGGAGGAAAATCACTAAATAAGATTACAGATATGATTAACCTGTCTTCTACAATTTTTATAAAACTTTTTACACAACAAAGCAAGTTTCAAATTTTCATGCAAAAAGTTTTAATTAACAAAGCATTTTCATAATTTATAATAAATATTATATGGTTAAATAAGTCTGCTTCTGTTTCGATAGGATACTAAATTGGCAACATTTGATTTGCCATCAGTATCAAGAACCTCAACTGGGTATTTACACTTACTCACAACCAACATACAAGTACCCACAAAAAAAAAAAAAAAAAAAAGTTATGCTGTTTAAAAATTATTTAAATATTTATGTATTTAAATACAATACACTGTTAATTAAATATACTAATAATTCATACTTTTTATTTACACGCAGCATTAAAAAGCAGAAGTAACAATGAAAAATTTCTTTCTTATTTTTTTGTAGGGGGAGAGGCGACGACTTACATATTAGCACAATTGTCTTGCCATAGTTTTGGCAGTTTTTTAAGGAAGAAAAAGAATGATGATTTATAATTGCAAAAAACACTATTTATTAAATATGTATATCATTGTTATGAATTTCACATTTATTTGGCTATTTATTTAGAATTGTAATTAAAATTCCTTTTTATTTCCCCGTTCAACACAGACAATTTTTGAAGAGAAAACTACGACGAAAAAAAATAACAATAAAAATAAAAGCACACGTGCATTTAATGCTTAATAAATAAATATCTCGTAATTACTGTTGCTATCTAGAAAAATCGTGATTGTTCTACTGATAATTAAAAAGCTTATAAAAGCCGGGTTGAAACACCTCATTCTCAGTTGTTGCTGTTGTAGTTGTAGCTGTAAAAAGCGAATAGCTTAATTTTGTATTGACTGTAGCGATTTCGCTGTGAGATAGAATTATTTATTCTGTTTTGAACTGAGTTTTTGCTAAACGTTTGAGATATTGTGATACTGTGCAAATATCTGTGAAGAAATATTTCAGAATTTTAATTTAATTCTTGTGGAAAGAATAAATTTTTGTTAACATTTTAACGACTTGTGCATTCATTATATAACGAACTTGTACGCACGTAACAATCTTTGGTGTCAGAAGTGGGATATTTTGAATGCCATTAACTAGAGCAATGGAAGAACAATTAAGGCAATTTATGGCAGCCTTTGTGGCATTTAAAGAAGAAATCAAAGCTGGCCAAGATTTTGTGAAAGAAGATATGAAATCCATTAAAGAGGACATGAAAGCTGGTCAAGAATCAGTTAAAGAGGAGATGAAAGCTGGTCAAGCATCTATTAAGGGTGAATTGAAGGCTATTCAGGAATCTGTTAAAGATGAGATGAAAGTGGTTCACGAAGAGATGAAATTGGGTCAAGAATCCGTTAAGGAAGAGATGAGAGCTGTTAAAGCAAGTCAAGAAGAAATGAAAAAGGAAATTACTTGCATAATAAAAAATAAATTTGAGGTTATGGAAGGCAGAATAGGCGCGGTTGAAAATAAAGTTTCTTCTGTCAAAGAACAAATAGAAGAGAGAGTTTTTGCCATAGAACAAGAAATCGATTAGAGTTTCTGCTGTGAAAGAACAAATCCAAGAAAGAGTTTCTGCAGTGGCACAACAAATTGATGACAAAGTTTCCGCAGTTGCCAAAGAAGTTGATATCTTAAAGAAATTCGTAGCGACAGCAGGCAGCAATACCGATGGATTTAAATTTTTACCCATGCCCGCTCGTCCCTCTCTGAAGCTATCGACATATGATGGAAAGACCTCCTGGCAAGTATATGAGACTCAATTTTCTATAGTTGCGGAAACAAATGGATGGGATTCCCAAGCTAAGGCCTGTCACCTTGCCGCTTCTCTGAGAGCAGACGCAGCGGATATCCTTCAGACTCTTCCCGAAAACAAAAGGCTAGATTTCGAAGCTCTGTCTGGTGCTTTGGAGCTGCGTTTTTAAAAGATTACAGCAGGCTGCAGTTAAAATCCCGTCAGCAGAAGCCTGCGGAAACACTCCAGGAGCTCGCCACGGATATTGAAAGGCTGTCCCACCTTGCCTTTTCGGAGTGTCCGAAAGAAACAAGGGAAATCCTGTCCCTGCAGTACTTCATCGACGGCATCCGGGATCCTGAAATACAGAAAGCACTGCGAATGGCTGATGTGAAGGATATAAAAAGCGCTCTAGTGTACGCCATGAAATTCGAGGTAGCACAGCAAGCAACTCTTAAAGATCGCAATCCAGTCAGAGTTGTGCGAGTCCACGAGCCAGTGAATCAATTGATGGCTCGTTTAGATGATTTAACAAGACAACTGAATGTCTTGCAGCAGAATAGTGGTAACAAGAAACAGACCGCAAAGTGCTGGAACTGCAGTACTGTAGGACACATGCGAAGGAACTGCCGAACATCCCACAGCATAGAAAATAAGATGAACGATGTAAACATGCAATTAAACGCCATGAGATGGAAAAGGAGTGGCAAGAAACCAAAGTGCTGGAACTACGGAGCTGAAGACCATGTACGAAGGAACTGCAGAACACCCCAGAGCACGGAAAGTAAGATCACTTCCCAGCAACGAGGTAAGAAGCAAATTAATGATCATATCACGGAGCAGAGTTCGAGCGATAGTGAATAACCCCGTTTTAAAGCGCTCAAGATTTCTGCAGTGTGTGGCAAGAGTAATGGATTATCCATCAATGGGCATATCCATGGAGTTCCTTGCAATACAATCATTGATACAGGAGCTAATGTTACCATCATTCGAAGAGATTTAGCTCAAAAATTCAAGGATAAACTGATTTGGACGCCATCCTGAGTTACCCTCGAGACTGCATCTGGTGAGAAAATCGACGTAGAAGGAAAGTTAAACGTGAACATCAACTTTGGAAGTGCTGCCTACCATCACACAGCATATGTGGAGGATATTACAGATCCCTGCATACTAGGATTGAACTTTTTAAGGAAATATAATTTTTCCTTAAACTTCAAAAACAACAAACTGTTTTCAGTGTTTGAGGTCATGACTATCGATCCTCAGAAAGGATCCTCACCACGAAACACCGACGTGTCGTCTGAAAGACCCAGCTCAGAAAGTTGCCGAAATCATACTGAGATCGAAGAGAAACCAGAAACTATCAGCAATTCTCCAGCCCAGATGCTCATCGGTCGTGATCTTCGTCCGCCTTGTGATTTCTTATCTGACCGCCTTGCAGATGCGCCTTCATCGCCTCAGGAATACATCCAAGATGTCCAGGTCCAGTTTGAAGTGAAGCACCGTTCTGCACGAAAGCAAATCAGCTTGGCGACGAACAAAATGAAGACCCGCTACGACACGAGAGCTACTGGCCATCGTTTCAACAAAGGAGACAAGGTGTGGTTATGGAGTCCGACTCGACGGAAAAGGACTTTCTCCGAAACTACAGTCACCTTGGGATGGTCCTTACACAGTCCTAAACAGGCTGAACGACGTCGTGGTTCAGATCCGTAACTCATCGAACTCTAAACCTAAAGTCGTTCATTACGACAGGTTAGTTCATTACCATGGCCATAGCACGTAATGTATATAATTGTAAATAGTATAAGACCATGGTCCTATTTGTATTTAGTATTTGATTTGTATTAGTATTTGATAAGTATTTGCACTTGATAGCATTTGTATTTGATAGTATTTGATAATATTTGTACTTAGTATTTGAATTGTATTTAGCGTTGGATAGAATTTAATTTGCTGAAAGTCAATTACTTGTTTATTATAGCACTGAGGCCTTAGTTGTAAGTTTGGCTTCCTGTCCAAGGACTGTACTGCCGGGGACGTGCAGTCCTTGGGAAGGGGGCAATGTTACGAATTTCACATTTATTTGGCTATTTATTTAGAATTGTAATTAAAATTCCATTTTATTTCCCCGTGCAACGCAGACGATTTTTGAAGAGAAAGCTACGTCGAAAAAAATAACAATAAAAATAAAAGCGCACGTGCATTTAATGGTTAATAAATAAATATCTCGTAATTATTGTTGTCATCTAGAAAAATCGTGATTGTGCTACTGATAATTAAAAAGCTTATAAAAGCCGAGTTGAAACACCTCATTCTCAGTTGTTGCTGTTGTAGTTGTAGCTGTAAAAAGCGAATAGCTTAATGCTGTATTGATTGTAGCGATTTCGCTGTGAGATAGAATTATTTATTCTGTTTCGAACTGAGTTTTTGCTAAACGTTTGAGATATTGTGATACTGTGTGAATATCTGTGAAGAAATATTTCAGCATTTTAATTTATTTCTTGGGGAAAGAATAAATTTTTGTTAACTTTTTAACGACTTGTGCATTCAATATATAACGAACCCGTACGCACGTAACATTATGTTTTAATTTAGTATTTATCCAGAAAATCAATCAATAAACCTGACTGAAAAGGTGTTTGTATTATTATTATTATTAAAACAACTATTCCATTTAATAATTCTACTAAACCTAGAAATGTTCAAATCCTTACAGCACTTTTACAAAACTTTCTTCCACTGCAGACAAACTCTATGAGCATATCTTTTACAATTGAATTTAAAACAAAAAGTATCATAACTTATTTACAAAAACAACTGGAATTTAAAATATAGAAAAAAACATGCACACAGAAAATAGTGACATTGTTTATTAAAAGCGAAGAACTATTATGTTACCTGGTTGCCAGAGTTTGGCACCATTCTAAAAATGTAATGAATTATACTTGGATGGTTGCACTAATATGTTAAATCCTTGTTAAAGCAGACATCACACTCAGTAACCAAAACTGGCAAACTTAATTGCCTAATCTGTAATGTCCAATTTCTAAATGTCCCCAAAAGCTTATGCCATGACTACTTCATACAGGATGTACCACAGTAACATTTGCTAGTTACATGCACTTAAAAAAATATTGAATATTTATAAATAACAAATAAAATAAACTAAGAGCATGTATAAGTAACTAAACAAAATAGTTACGCTTCAAAATTTTAAAAACTATTCACCTTATCGTAAGAAAATAATCTCTTACCTAACCAACATCTGACAAATGATGTTGGAAACATGTTTTTATAGAAAAGAACTTGGACATTTGGATTTTTATATTGCACTTGACACAAATTCCAATATACAAAATCTCTGTAAATAGATAATTATTTTTATTACTTGCATATATTTTTTTATCATATTCAAATGAAAAGCAGTATTTTAAAGCTTCAAATAGATGCTCTCCTGGCATAAAATGACAACATTTATATTTGAGAGAAAAAAATATGCCCACAGTTTAATATTTCATACTTTAACATATTAATTACAAGAGATTTAAAATTACAAATGCATTTAAAATATTGTTATTTATATACAAGTATAGTTTATACACAAGAAATTAAAATGCAATATTATGCCATTAATAATGTAATATTATATACAAATACAAAAAAAATTAAATGAGATTAATATGCAATATTACACCATTAACAAAGCCCACCAGCGACCGAGCGGTAAAGACGCTGAACACTGGTAGTTCGGTCCGAGGTTCGAATCCTGCGAACGGACTGGCTGCATGGGCGTTTTCGTGGTTTTCCCCATGTGTAGCGTGCATACAAGCCATTTTCCCTTAGAAAGTGATCCACGAAGGCATCCCTCCCTTTAGGCAGATAGCCCTCGTGTGCTTTGCCATAATTGAATAACCTAATCTAACCTACGCCATTAACAATGTAACATTACATTACAGCATAAATTACATTACACAAAAGAAAAATAATTTCAGCTTTGGTTAAATACAGGTGAAAATGCGCTTTAGCCCACTGCTCGGCGATGTTTTGAAAATCGCCAATTCGGCGCGTCTTTGCAATTAATTGCAACCTTCCCGACACGCTCCGCGAAAACCTATTGTAAACAAAACATAGAATTCTAAAGCATAAATTAGTATGGAAACTGTTGCCACAAAAAGATAATAAAATAATATGCAAAACGAACATTATGATCATTAAAATATTTGTCAGTTAGGTTTAAATTAATTATTTACATTTTATGTTGTAATACTTACACATTTTATGCCGTTACATAACCTTCCAGACACGCTCCGCGAAAACGTAACCAAAATGGCATCGAAGAAAGAAGGAATTTTTTTTAAAAGGGCATTAAAATTACAAACGATACCATGTACACACCGTTCCGTTTTAACTTAAAAAAAAATTTGAGAATTGCACAATGTAGGCAACGTACACAAATGAACAAAATAAGCTAAAATAACGAAAATAAATTACAAGAAAATGCCATGTGCACAGCGTTCCTTTTAAACTTAAAAAAAACTTCAGCGAATTGCACAATGTAGGCAACGTACACAAATCAACAAAATAAGCTAAAATAACGAAAATAAATTACAAGAAAATGCCATGTGCACAGCGTTCCGTTTTAACTTAAAAAAAACATCAGCGAATTGCACAATGTAGGCAATGTGCACAAATCAACAAAATAAAATAAATTGCAAACGATACCAGCGTTCTGTTCTTCAGCTGAGCCAAATTATTTCAATAAAAGGCAACAAAATATAAAAATTAAGCAACTTGCACTTCCAATAAAGTAATAAATGTACATGTACATTCACTCACCTCTCTCAGCATCACAGCTAAATCCATACCGACTCGGTATTTAGCGAAATATAAGGTACGAAAATAGCAAACACTCAACACAAAAACACCGCATTCAAAGAATACAACGACAACTGAAATAACTACTTAAATTAACACGTAAGAATTTCGAATAAACCGCTACGTCATCTCACATTACCAATAAAACCGTTCTTTATAAAATAGGAAATACGCATGTGCGAAAGCTACATGTTTCCGTAGCTTCAAAATACCCAGTCAGCCATGTTCGCGGATATACGGAGTTACCCATGTTGGCGTGTTTATTGCTCATTCAAAAACAATCGCCGCCAAGCAGTGGGCTAAAGCGCATTCCAACCTAAATATATATCACAATTTTATCTTCATACTTGTAACCATTTCAGAGTAATATTAAGAGAGGAATAACTATCTATCTCCTTGTAGCCTCGTCGCGAGTGATTTTTGTTAAACATAACTATTTTACAAACAATGTTATTATTTGAGAGATAGAGGAGGATTCTTTGACAAGATTAAATGATCAGATCTTTGGAGAGATTAAGCTTGGCGTTGATTTTGAATATTAATCTATCAATTTCGTGAATAATCTGACATAGTTACCCAATTTTTTGTTTGTTTGTTTGTTCTCTGAGGAGGGAGAGGAAGTTACATCACACACGAAATCGATAAGAGTTTTGTTCAAATGTATACCTATCTAGGGTTTCTTTTTTCCTAATTTTAAGAATACAATATTATTATTTCGGTAAAACTGTACATTACGGCAAAGTATGCGACGTTTTAAAAGGGCATACTCAGATAAGCCGGCACTTGCGAGCTACATTAAACCCATAAACCTGCAAAGAAACTGCTTTAAAAAAATAAAAAATAAAAGAAAAATGGAAAGTGAATGCTCTTATTTAAAGCCAATTTAATACGCATGTTTAGCCATATTAAGAACCTATTTATCTCGTGTTTAACAATAGCAGGAATAAAAATGAAAATTGTTATATTTCGGCGAAATTAAAATAAAAAAGCATTGTTTCAGGGATACTGTTTTCCAGACACAAGACTGAAAACAGAATGTCTCTATTATTTTAGGGCATACTCAAAAGTATTATTGAAAGAATATCTTTACTCATACTTAGCTCCTTGATGATAAATGTCTTTATCATTGAAATGTACAGTCATTATTTGTACATTTTTTCGAAATATTAGTTTCCCTTGGTCTAGGTATTGGCGTGTTCTTCGGATTGCATGCGAACCTAATAAGTACGGCATTATATATTTATAAAATATATTAACTGTTAACCTACAATAACAAAATAACTCACATTGACAGACAGACAGACAAAGAAGACAGATGTCTTGCTTTGCACGCGCTAAGTCTTTCTGCAAACGATGGGCGAAAAATCAAGCTAGGGTGCGAAGGAAAGGTATAAAAGGGCAATTTCGTATTTCAGAGGAGTATTTTCGTATATTTTATACGAGTTCTAAAGGCCAGGAAAAAAAATATGGGACAAAATAAAATTAAAAATAAATGGCCCAAAAGTAATGGAGAGGGAAAAAAATAAATATAAATAAAAAGGGCCTATAGAAAGAATAGGAAAGGAAGTAAGAAAATGTCCTAAATACGATTGTGTGCAAACAAAAGTATATATTAAGTAAAGTAACATTTAGCATTGCGGTTTCCAAATATATTCATACATTTTTTTTTTCTAAACAATATCAGACAAGATCATAAAACCATACACAGTGCGAGAGCATATCAGCAAAAGTAAATAAATATCAGAATTTTTTTTCCTATGTTAATTATTTTTTTAAACATTATATTTATATATTCATTTAACCATCCAAATAGTTTACTATATATTTGCACTAGTTTAATAAGTTGAGGCACACTTTATTATTTCTATATATTTGCACTAGTTTAACAAGTTGAGGCACACTTTATTAGTTTATGCTCATAACTCTAAGAGATGTATTCAAGGAAATATACATTAATCTTATTGTTTCCTTTATTTGCGAACTGAAAGAAAAAATTGCAATCGAAAACCAACATTTTACATTCATCGATGCCCAAAATTCCCTTTCCTCCTCTCGGGAAATTCCTCAAAGGGGCCCAGATGGGGAGTGGCTCAAGGGGGCTCAGGTTATATTTTGTGATTATGCATATGATGCCATGGGAAAAATATTTTAAAATATAGTATTGACAAACTTAAAATTGGCATATGTTAAGAATTTAAAGATATTCATACTATGCTGCATAATCTGATGTATTTACCAATATATATTAAATTATAATTTACTAATGTATATAAAATTTTGATTAAAATATCCAGGGGTGAGCTATGAAAATATTAACTAAAAGCTCACACTTTAGTTTATAAAAATAAAATTCCAATTTATAATTAAATGTTTTAATTTTTACAAAAATAGGGCATACAAATAACTGTACATGAAAAAATTTAAAATAAAAAATATCGCCTAAACTTCATTACATGCATAATTCATGCAACAAGTTACCATATACCGCTTTCTTCTCTCACCTCAGATGATCTTTTATAAGGTTTCAAAAACCAAGCAGAGATTTTTGAAAAGTTTTTAAATTCTTCTGAAGTTTCCCCATTTTAAGATTGTCTTTCAATCTCAAAAGCTATCTCAATGAAAACCCCTAAATAATTTATTTTTATTTCGTGCTTTAAAATTAAAATTCGTTAAAGTATGGTTACAACATGCAAGACATTTGTTTTTCCTGGAACAAATAATAAGCAAACAAAAAAGAACATGGGGTTTGTAATTTGGAGACAAATTTAACAAAGGACATGCAAACCTCGTATAGTTCAACACTGAAGCTATCATAATGGTCTTTTTTACCTCTTTAATATTGCAAAAATCTAATGTTACAAGTATTAAGAATAGGCTAAATAGATTTTACTTGTATATATTAGACCTATATTTGAAGATATCTAGAGAAATTTTAAGATATTTTCAAATCAGAGTAAATATCAAGCAAATTCCTTTCCATTGTAGATTGATAGAAATGAAAACGCTGATTTCCTCAAAAAGAAGGAACAAACCTGATAAGAGCATTAGTTTCCACTTTGTAAAACTTTTGACAAATTTAATTTGTAGATTTTTCATGCAGAATCATTGCAAACATGTAACAAAAAAATGTCGAATGCTATTTGTTTGAACAAATCCACCTGTGATTCCAGATTATCAAAAACATATAGCAGTTGACACAAAATTCAAAATTTTGACAGACCATGAATTAAAAGATTGAAATAAATAAAAAAGATTAGATTGATGCAGAGTTCGAATAATTCTCATCAATTTCAAGGATTTTCTAATGTATTTGCTTTAAAAACCTGGAAATAAAAACTTTTTCTCAATTTTTTTTTTTACTGAAGAAGATTTTTTCTTTACTGAGAAGTTAATTCTTAAAACTGACACAAGATTTTATGCTAAGCTGCTATTTTTGCCTTATATTAATTTTATATGTTTTTCTTATTTAAGTATGACATACTTTTATCTGCTGTTGACTGTCAGCAATATTAATTTTTTTCAGACTACAGAGTGTATCAAAATAAAGTATTTTGGAAGTAGATTTAACTTTAAAACTATAAATTCTAATAGTATTGGAAGTCTATAATTTTACAATATGTACCTACAAATGTTTTGATATGTGCATATTTGGTTATATGATACTTATCTCCATACTACTTGATAGAGTACTCTAGTTGAGCTGCTTTTTTAATACCTAGAAGACATTAAGCAATTTCACTGGCATGATGGTCTCTAGAGCCACGGTAATTTTGTTTTGCACATCAGGTATAGTATTACATAGTTATGACACAAATACTTAGTTCTTCATTTAATATTTTATGGGGATCGTCAGACTATATAAACTCAGTAAAATGTGTCAAAAAGCACATGCTTGGATTTAAACCTAACTATCAGTATTCAGCACTCTTATCACTCATAGGCCTCTTTTTCAAATGATTATGAACTGCATATATATATATATATATAATACAATTATAAACTGCACATATAATATCTAATATATTGTAAAGAACATTTTCACATTGTACATTCCTCATGTTATGCTTCTGATATTTTTTCTAAAAATCTATTTGTTACGTGGATTAATCCTTTACACACTTGTGAGCAGTTGCGGCTCGTCATAAGCGCTGTGGAACTGCAGCACCCCCTATTTCTACCTGTTATTATTTTTAATATTTAATATACCATTCCCCTCTTTCTTTATACTTCTACAATATATAATCCTTAAACTTAATGTCAGTAGCCATCCTCCAGTTTAAGAAAAAGACACGAAAATTTTTGTATAAAACAGCGAGCTTCACAGTTCCAGCGGCCTGGTGTTTTGGTGCTCTGCGCATGCGCACACAGAACGCAGCACGCGAACGAACGACAGAGCAGAGCACTGTCGCTCTTTCAGTGCCGAAATTCTGGAAAGGTGATTTCTTTTTATTTTACTCCGTTCGTGTGGTATTTGGCTGTTCTGCGCATGTAAACTTAGCAGCGCACAAGGCCGAAAGGAAGAAGAGCACTGTCGCTCTTGTAGTGCCGATCTGGAGTGCTGTTTGTTGGGAGGCGTTTCTTTTTTTTTTACTCGGCGTGTGCTGTTTTTAAAAATCATACACCATATTCTTGGTTAGATTATTTTTCAGCTTTTCTATTTCAGTTATTTTTTTCAGTTCTTTTACTTTACAGAAAACTTGCATCATGTCCTTGCATCCTGAAGTAATAAATTCTGTGACTGTAAGAGCACTTCACGAGCGTTCGTTTTCACAGCTCTCTCTTCATGAGAAAATTACAATTAAGGAAAGAGGTCGTTCAGCACCTGATATTCTAATATGTCAGCCAGGCAGGAGCAACAAGAAGAAATATATTCGTAGTTTCAATTCTGAATGGTACCAACGGAAAAGTTGGCTTTGCGGTTGTGAAGTAAAAAATGCCCTGTTTTGCTTCCCGTGCTTGCTGTTTGGAGGTGATGTAACGTGGACAAAAGATGGTTTCAGAAATATAAACAAACTGAAAGAAAAAACTGAAAAGCATGAGAAGTCAAAGAAGCATGTTGATAATGTAGTTTCACTGTCACTTTTAGGAACCGTTAGTATTAAGGAGAAACTTAGTGAGGGATACAGACTTTCAGTCAATCAGCATAACATAAAGGTTAAAAAGAACCGTGAAATTTTGTGCAAAATAATAGACTGCATTTTCTTTCGTGGAAGCTTTGAAACTCCCTTACGTGGACATGATGAAAAAGACGATTCAGTAAATTCAGGGGTATTTAGAGGTTTAGTAAATTTTGCATCTAAATTAGATTCAGATTTGAAGAATCACTTAGAAGCTAGTGCAGTCTTCAAAGGTGTTTCAAAAACCATTCAGAATGAAATACTTGACTGCCTATTTCAAATATACCATGAGGAGGTAAGGACGGAAATTAGAAAAGCTTCTTTTATAGCTTTAATGGCTGATGACACAACAGATGTTTCTTAACACACTCAGATGGTCATTGTTCTAGGGTATGTATTGAATGCAGAAATATTTGAGCGCTTCTGGGGATTCTTTATTCCAGAAAATCAAACTGTAGATGGAATATCAAAATGTATTTTAGAACAATTAGACATAATCCTTCAAGGGAATGAACAAAAAATGATAGCTCAGACATTTGATGGTGCAAATGTCATGAAAGGCAAAAAGATGGAGTTCAAGCAAAAATAAAAGCAGTATATACTAATGCACATTTCATTCACTGTTATGCGCATCAACTTAATTTAATAATGAGAAGTGCAGCGAGTATTTCCCAAAACGCAAAAATATTTTTTTCTAACATTCTGGCTATTCCAACATTCTTTTCAATATCACCACAACGTGTGTCCATTCTAAAGAAACATATGGAAGTTAGTATTCCACGTCCTTCCTCCACAAGGTGGAACTTCAACATACGGACCATAAACAGAGTTCACGAAAATTTGCAACCTTTAAAAAATTGCTTTACTGAAATTCAATCAACATCAAATGCAGATCAAACTATTGCAGAGGCAACAGGAATTTTAAAATATCTAAATGATGATAATTTCAAGTTTTGGTTAGAGCTTTTTTATCAGATTATGCCTCATGTTGAAATAATATACAACCAAATGCAATCCAGAGAAATTAGTGTGTTTAAAGTTAATGAATATATAACAAATTTCAAAACTGCTATTTTAGAATTAAGAAATTCAAAGTACCGTGAGAATTCTTCAAAGACACTGATGGCTGAAGCTAAGGAAATACGTGACTTTACACATATATTGATATAATGGACAGATATTCTTCCACTAAACACCTAGCAGCTGCTAAATTGCTCAACAAGAAATGCTTCGCTAGTTTTAGGAATGAACATCCTGCAGAAGAAATAGTACTGACCACTGAAACATATCCAATGATTGACAAAAAAAGCTTGAAACTGAACTAAAAGTCTTCTATTGTAGGTCTGATATTCATGAATACTGAAAATTAATTGAGCTACTGAAGTTTATCTTGGAAAATAATCTAGATGATGTTCTTAGTGAAATCACGAAACTGATAAAAATTCTCTTGACAATTCCCATGACTACATCAGAGGCAAAACGCTGCTTTTCAACATTGAAAGAATGAAAACTTTTCTAAGAAGCCCTATGAAGTCGGAAAGACTAAATGCGCTTGCAGTGCTTTCAATAGAGAAGAATTTCCTCAGTTTTCATCCAGAGATCAAGGAGAAAATTATTGATCTTTTCGCTCAAATTAAAACGAGAAGAATGGATTTCATTTTTAAATTAATGGATAAAGATTTGACTGTAACAATTTAGGTTAAAGTAATTAAAAAATGTTTAATTTTTCTCTTGTAAGATTTCATGGAAGTTTCAAAATGCATTTTCTTTTTACACATGTTTGTTTCCGTTTACACAATTTTAAAACAAAGGTTAAATTTTTTTGGAACAGCACCCCCACTAATTTTAACTACGAGCCGCCACTGCTTGTGATGTTTGTAAAAGTATTGCATATAGTCTTTTCTGACAAAACATTATTAAGGAAATCAAATATAAATTCATTACACTAAGTTTCAAATATAAAAATTGGAACATATTATATACATTTCTCATGTGTTGAAACTGGGAGAGAATTCCAAATGTTATTAACTAAATAAATAAATTTTAAATTATATATTAATCTTTTAAAAATACAATATACTTGAGATTTTTAGAATCAAATTTATTCAATGCGTTAAATTTCTTCAAAACCAAATATCAAAATGCAATACATTTAAAAAAAATTTTTAAAAATCAAATTATTTTTTTTTAGTTTTTAGGAAATTTTAAAAAAATCAAATAATAATTTGTTAGTATTTAGGAACTTCCTGAAAAAAATATAAGCTTGAGGGCTTTGGTTCACTAAATTTCGGTCCCTAATATTAAAAAAAAAGGAAAGCAAAAGCAATGTATCTTCCACACGGTAAAAGTTGAGAAAGACTTTTACATGTGCATTTGTACTTGATGATCAGAAAATAAATGCTCTTTGTAATTTTCAGTGTTACAGAATGAAGTGGAACGTTCGAAGATTCATACCAGAGAATAATTTTTGGTTTTTGAGATACAACACGGTAAAAAGACGCGGTGATTCATTAGTACACTTTTTTCGAGCTTAAAATTTTATTACACAGCTCACATGAGAATCCTACGAATTTTACATATTCACTCTGTTGCCTTTCAATACAGGTAAAATTAAAAAATCATTACAAATCCAAACGAAAAATATACAACCAGCAGATATACGAAAAGTTCCGTACCAGCGGAAAATGACTCAAAAAGAAATCCTTTCATTCTTGGCATTAAAAATTGGTCGCCAAAACTGGTCTCCGGCGGTGGCTTATTCTGATTGGTTGAGTTTCTTCGGTTCCCGGCGGGTTTTAGCCGCTCGTCGAAATTGCCCATTTTCTATATACCTTTCCTTCGCACCTTAGCTTGATTTTTCGCCCATCGGTGCAGAAAGACTTAGCAGGTGCAAAACAAGACATCTGTCTTCTTTGTCTGACTATGTCTTGTTTTGCACCCGCTAAGCCTTTCTGCAGTTGAGAGGGGAAAATGAAGATCTTGGGCATAGATAAATGCAGTAGACCATTATCTTTGTTACTAGGGTCTCTTTCGTTTCTCAGAATTATATGCTAATACAAATACAATGTGCCTGAATTTCTTAAACTAGTGCTTTAATAAATTATGAGGGTTAAATTAGAAAATAAATATTATGTTTCATTAAAAAATTTTTTTAATTAATTTTAATTAATTTATTTTTTAGGAAAATTTTCTGCTTCTTTTCCTTTTCTTTTTGTAGGCCCTTTTCTTTTTCTCTCTCTCTTTCTATTACATTTGGGCCGTTTATTTTATTATATTTTGTCCGGTCTTTTCTTTCTCGCCTTTCGAACTCGCACAAAATATACCAGATTCCTTTTTACTCCCCTCTGAAATACGAAATTGTCCCTTTTCTATATACCTTTCCTTCGCAGCTAAGCTTGATTTATCTCCCATCGGTGCAGAAAGACTTAGCGGGTGCAATACAGGACTTTGTCTGTCAAAATGTCTGCTCGCGGTGGTAAAAAAAGGAGCAAATCTACATCTAGGTCTGCTAAAGCTGGAGTTTTATTTCCCGTTGGACGATTTCATCGGTATTTAAGAAATGGTACTCATCATCAGCGAATCGGTGCTGGTGCACCGGTATATATGGCTGCTGTTATTGAGTATCTAACTGGTATGATTAAATCTAATCAATTTTATAAACTGTCAATTTGCCTTATATTTTTAAAGTTAGTTTATTTTATCAGTATAAAGAGAAATATATATGAATGCCTTGCAACATGAAGGTATCTGGGTGCCTTAAATGACATTTAGTGGAGTATACATGAGAATTTTTTCATAAGTGGCTGCTGGAATCTCATTCCAGGAATACTTTTCAGGCTTTTATCAAATGATAAGACAAGCATTTTTTAATGGAAACAAGCAATAAAAACAGTATTTTACTTAAATTAAAAGCAGTAAAAAACAGTATTTTACTTAAATTGCTTTTAATATTTTATTTAACTGAATGGACTAAGCTATTTTCTTACCAATTTTTGAAATAGTATAATATAAATAATATTATTAGTATAATACCTATTTTTGAATGAAAGTATTTTAGTTAAGAAAATGAAGTGTAGGAGGCAAAACTGTGTAATCAGTCACTCCTTGTATCAGTTAAGCAGAATGAATTTCTATTGTTGGAGTATTCGTATATTCTCAGAACTGAGTTTTTAACCATTGGATCAGGCTAGCTGCATAGGAATTTCGTGATTTTCCTCATTCTGTCATTAATGTAGTCTAATTTCCCTGAAAACATATCTTGATAGGCAGATAATATGTGTATGTTTCATTGTAATGTATTTTTAGATAGGCAGATAACTCTTGAATGTTTTGCTGTAATGGGCACATTTTATATAACTTGAGATCTTGAAGATTTTTGTAAAACTTATGTAGTGTTAAATTATGCCTTCATTTGATTTTATTACAAAAGATTGCCTATAATACCTAATTTTGGAAAGCCCATCTGAGATAATGAATCTTGAAAATAAATTAAAAATTCAAAAGGCTGCTTGAGCTTTCAAAATAATGGTTTCTTATTTATTTATTTTTAAAAGTATGTTTTTAAAAAGTGTGTTCTGAAGAGACCAAGCTGAATGTTATTTTGTTATTTTATCAGAAACAAAATATTTGGGTATATGCATATTAACACTACAGTGCCAACTGGTGTCATTTGTATTATTGTAAATTAGTAATTTTAATTGATGTTTAATCAGTTTACATGGTTTCACCTAAACTCTACACAAAATTCCAAAAGTAGCTGCTACATCTGTTTGCCATTGAGATGAGTAAATATTTCAATAATCCTATTAAATTTGAACTTTTTTATCTTTTTAAAGGTGTTGGTATAAAAATCCTTTTATCCTACTCAGAATAAATGGCTTAGTTCTGTTGATATGATGACATAGCTTCAGTTGTGGAATGCATTGCTGTTCTTTCATATTAAAACAGAATGTGCATTTGCCATTTCCTTCATTTCATCATGGTAAATTCAGCGAAAAATTCCAAGTTGATGCTGATTTAGAAGAGTGCTTATTCTGGTTACCGGTGCATACTTGGAGAAAGAAATTGAATCTGCATGGTGAAAATTAGCAAAACACATAAAGCTAAAATTTGTGGTACCATGTGGAAATGCAGGACATAATGTTAGTACTGATGATTTCTTTGTCTTATCAAAGTTAGTGAAAGAATGGATGCACATTAAACAGTTCTCCAGGAAAGGTGAATTTCACTGAAAGAAAAATTCTAGACAGTTTAAAAAGTTTGAAGAATATTTTTAGATTCGTATAAGATCAAAATACTCTTACCCAACTTAGCAGTCTATCAAATAAGGTGCAGAAAAACCTTATGCGTTAACTGCCTTAAATTCAAGTACTGTAATAGCTTATAATGAAAAGAACTCCTGAAAAGTTATCTTTCATGAATAAAACCAAATGCTATGCAGACACTGCTTATAAAATGGCTAGAAATAATTCTATAGGATCCACATTTAGATAATGGGCTGGCTGGTGGGTGGGTAAGTGGAATTCTTGGTCCATAACCTAAAATGGATTCCTTAGTGCATAACCTATGATCTGCTGAACACATTATCCATAGATGATGTGTTTATAGTTTATGAGCAATATCAGTATTTTATGTCTTGCAGCTACAAGCATTTGAGTGATTTATAAATGAATTACAATAACATATTGTTAGGAATTTTGTACTTAAATAGGTAATTTTAGTGGAATAAGTAAAATTGTTGTATTTTTCTGTGTAATATGGCACAAGACAAATTTTAAGAGAAAGCTATCCCAGAAAAGTAAGAGTACAGGGGCAAGTGCATATAACATTAAGTAAATGGGTACCTCAGTAATTTGGCGAGATATCACCAAGCTGGCAGTGGTTTTGGCAAGTTATTTTGTCACCAAATTTGGCAAAAAATGCTAAAGGTCACCAAATTCAGCAGCATTTTGGTCTGGTCCCTGTATAACTGTAATAAGCATTGTAACTGAATAAATGTAACTGACCACTATGGTAGCTATAACCTTAATTCCTGCTCAGTTCCACATGAACTGAGATATCCAAGATAGCTTTCTCTTTAGATAAGCTTTACATTGTGTTGTGTTTAACATTCTTAGTAGTTTGAAGTGCAACTACTGATCATACTGTGAATACTTGTACAAATATTTCTGCAGAGAATTCCAGAGTTCTGAAATTTTTCGTTTGATAAAAATAAATTGTATTAACCTATTATCAGACTTGTGCATTGAATCTATTGCGAAGTGGTGTGCATGCAACACTTTTTGGTGGCAGCAGTGGGTTTGAATGCCAGTGACAGGAGTGATGGAGAAACAATTAAGGCAGATTTCTAGATTTTACCCATTATCATTATTTACACCATAAAAGATTTTTTTAAAAAAATTAAATCACTGTTTGTTAATATTTCAGTTGAGGAAGCATTAAAATGCCTTAGAGCCTAATTTCAAGAATTTGATTTCACACATGCTGAAATTCAAAAATTAATTACTCTCAAACAACTAAACTAAAATTGAGTGAGACGTACTTCATTTTCCAAATAATGACTATGACCAAAGCTGTGGATAATCTGTCAGTCCAGTGTTAAAAGTCCTCCATGAAGGCATCGCTTCCCTTAGACAGGTAGTCCTAGTGTGCTGTGCCATAATCAACTAAAACCATCAGTCCAGTACCTGCTGACATTTACATGCACTGTTTTGAAGTGAAATAGTTTGAAAAGCTAGCCTTTCAGCTTTGAATTTGCTATGATGATGAAACATTCACATTTTTTGACAGTAATAAAGATTTAATAAAGGTCTTATCAGATATGAATTTTATAGTTCCAGCCATCCACTTCACTTTTGAAATTGAAACTGTTACTTACCTTCTTTCTCTTGATATTCTAATTATCTGTAATGAATTTTATTTTAGCAATACTGTTTACTGTAAACCATATTCTAGCTATTCACCTCCGAGTACACTCAGTGTAACATTCATGTAATGGGTAAGTTTTACCCATTTAAATATTGACACCACTTAACTGTAAATTTACATCCTGGCGAGAAAATACAAGGGGAAGTTGAGAAGTTCAGGAAAGGTATCAAACTTTAAATAAATTTGTTATGCAAAATAAGGGAAACCCTACAAGTTCTCCTTAATACATGAGGAATTTCACAGACCACTAAATCCACTTGCACAGACAGTTGCATATGAGAGTAATCCAGAAAATAAAGACTATTTAGGTATACAAAATGAAAAAAAAACACAATATTTATTGGAAAAACAGTTTTGTTACATACCTGAAACCTCCTTCACTCCTTTGCAGAATCTCCTGCATTTAAACATTTATCACATTTGGTCTTGAACTTCAGAATTTCCATGTTGTAATCTGCTGCCAGTTCATTAAGCCAGGTGGTTACTGCATTCAGAGCTCAACATTGCCATTCTTGACATGACATCACACAGATTTAGTCGGCTTTCTTGATTGGTTTGTGACTGGTGATGAGAAGCATGGCACATCACTCCAAAGAGTAAGTCTTTCAACCAGTCAAGGGCCAGTCACTTGAATGGCATTATCGCTCAACACCAAAAAACCAAAAAAATTCAAACAAGCTCTCTCTCAACACAAAAGACATCTACAAAGACATCCATCTTTAGGATCTTAAAAGTATTCCTTTCATGCCAAAAGGCACTATGATCAATGCAAATTGCTATTGTAGGTCTGAGAAAACTATGGCGAGCCATCCAAAACAGGAGATGAGGAATTGTACTTCTTCACAGTAATGCCCTCCTTTGTATTGTTGCTGCAACTGAAGAACTTCTGGATGAATTTGGATGTCACGAAAGATCGTGCAACCGTTTTAGGATCTTAAAGGTGTTCCTTTCATGCCAAAAGGCACTACGATCAATGCAAATTGCTATTATAGGTCTAAGGAAACTATGGTGAGCCATCCAAAACAGGAGATGAGGAGTTGTGCTTTTTCATGGTAATGCCCTCCCTTGTATTGTTGCTGCAACTCAAGAACTTCGGATCATTTCGGATTGGAAATTTTTTATCATCCACCCTATAGTCCAGATCTGCTCATAGAGATTTCCACCTTTTCCCTTAGTTGAAAGAATTTCTGCACAGTAAACATTTTTGAAGAGTTGAAGAATGCAGTGACTGCCTTGCATAATGAACTGACAGCAGAAAAGTTATGACATGGGCATTCTGAAGGTCGTGTCCAGATACAACAAGTGTTTAACCCACTGAACAGCCGGCTTCGATTCTATTTATGTTCCGAAAACTGCAGTAATAATGAACCATGTTTGCAAAATTTTTTCCCTTTAGCTTGAACTGAAATCGTTCTCAAACGTCCCATTGTAAGATTTCCTTCCCCCCTCCTTGCAGGGCGATCAACAAGTCGTTTCACTTAACTGATGGTCTATTGTTAAAACGCTTTTGTGCATTGATTACTGCCTACAGGTAATAAACAGATGGTGGCTTGCCTTACTGAAGAAGGAACTGCAAGTTTTGCTGCATTCTTTGGCCATAATATTTTTTCTTTTTTTTGTGGAAAACCGAAGTAGAAAAGGGAGGTCCCTATTGACTTGCTACTAGTTTTGTGCATATTTCTGATTTTAATTACTTATCAAATAAAAATTTTGCACAGTAATTAATACATTATTAAAATAACGAGCGCATGCTTAGTATTCATCATTTCGGCAGATTGTTTGTAATTTATTTTACTATAAATGTATTTCATTTATCTTGTTTCATACTTATAAAAGGGAATTTTGCCTTTATATCATTTACTGGTTGGCAGAAGTAATAAAACAGTGATTATTTTGAAAGAAATTTCAGTCATAATCTTATGTGACAACCTTGTTAAAAAAAGTTATCTGCATAGAGAGAAGATAATGTCACAGATGCATCTCAGTGTCCGAAATTAATGGCATGGTTTTGAAATTTGGTGCATTTTCATATGATTATTTTTGACAGAAAGTTATGTAAATCATAAAAGAACATTATTTTAATTCTTAACTTAAAAACAGCACTTGTATCAAATTGCTAAAATTCATTTTAAGGAAAATTTGGAATAAAATATAGATGTAGAATATTAATATTACATTCTTTTACCTTTCAAAGTGGGATTTTTGTGGTTTTTCCCTTGCCTAATATGGATGCCAGCAAGTTTTCTTTAGAAAGTACTCCAGGGATTTAGTCTTCCCTTTAGGCAGATAGTCCTCGCGTGCTTTGGAATAATGAAATAAACCAAACAAAAACAAAAGGTTTCAAAGTGGTGTTTCACATTTTTGAGGGTTCTTACACACAAATTATTTAGCTAGCTCAATTCACATTATCAAATGTTATAATTTAAGTGAATAAGAGCAAGCTGAGGAAAATAAAAATAAGAGCAATAATTTTTGAATAAATCTTGCAAAACATCAAATAGAGAGAAAAGCACACAAATATAAAATTTAATATTAGGCCGAAGAGAAACTGTTTTGACGTAGATTTTGAATAAAACTTCATTAATTTTGAAGGCCGTCAGACACAGGTATTTCTTAAGAGAGAAAAAAATTGCTTCTGTAGAATTTGCATATTTATTACATATATGTTTTAATGCTTCCATAGCACTTCTAATTGACAAACTTTATTTGATGGAAAATAGAAAGCTTGCTATTAAAATTCTTATTTTTCAGTGCCATCTGTGTTACTGAAGAACAGGCCTGACCGGGCTAAATTTTAATGACTGAAAAATGTTTACAATTTAAAGAAGCATCGAATAACAAAATTTGGGGATGGCAAAATTTTAAGAATTTAGAGTAAGCGCTTGGAAACAAGAATTTATTGGACGGCAAAAATTTTAGAACACTAGAGAAAGACAGAGCAAAAAATTTAAGGATGGCAATTTTTTTTAATTAGTGAAACATCGGACAAAAGATGTAGGAACCCACAGAGATTGCACTGGGAGACAAAATGCCTAGCATAGATCCTGCTTTTCAATTATGTGGATGGATGCAAATTAATTTGTGAAAGGTCTGAAGAAAGATTTATACATAGTGCAGCAATTTACAATTTCTGTTGTAACCGAGATTTAATATTGTAGTTTCACGCTGTACATCAGTTTACGAAAATATGATAATGCTTTTGACGCATTTTCTTTATCTTCATTCTATAATATACAAAACACAAATATAAGCATACGATGGCTACCTCCCTGAGGAAAGGGATGCCTTTGTAGAGGACATTTTCAGGAAAACTGCTTCGTATTTACAACCTAAAAATCACCAAAGTATCATGCAACGAATGCATTAGCCGAAATTCAAACCTACATTGAACTACCACTGTTCAGTTGCTAAAAGACAGTTAGTTACATTCATAAATACATAAAATATTTGAAATAAGTAATTATTTCACCCAAGAGTGATATGATCTGATACAATTTAATGGAATATGACTGTAAAAGAATGAGAAGCGATTCCAATTTCTTTCTTCTTTTATTCTCATTATAAATTTATCCCATAATTTTTAGAACATTTCTTTTTTCCATAAATGATGATTTGCTTTCCGAAAACATTTTCTGGAAAATTATAGTAATGCTGGAAAGAAACTTTTCCAGAATTGCCCTAGGAGCTGTTAGTTTGCAGAAAGAGGGAAAAGCTTGCATACACCACCATTCTCGCTGTTTATTATGTATTAGACAATGGAGATTCTCTGATTCATAGTTGTAAAAACTGACAGGTATCTGTTCGTGCCGACACAAAAGTTTTCGGGCCATGAACCAAATTACTTCAAAAGTTCTGCTCTCTTTTTAAAGCTACTCCCTTTTATTTGAGATGAATGAAATCATTTTATATGCTTAAATGTTGTTTTCTAAACTTATTGGGTAGGATAAAGCAGGCTGTAAAACAGCATTAGTATGCATAAGACATTTTGTGGACAACAGAATTTTGTGTTGGAAAAGGCACAGTTTAACAATAGCTGAAGAGCTTTAAATCTGAAGTTAGTAACGAAAATTTCTTGGTTACTTTTTTGAAACCCATAAATTGAAGTCAACATTTTTGCATTCTTCACATTTTGTACTTTAGGTTTCTTTTTCAGACTGCAATTTGTTTTAATTAAATTTTTGAAATATGTCTGTTTTAAGTATTTTTTGTGCCTTAATTAATATTGATATAGCTAATATGGAAAACACTACAGGTATCCGTGTTATAGTATTTAAATTTTTTCTCAGTGTTTTAACCCATATGGTATTAATATTTTGTCTACAGGTTTCCATTGTTTCACCATGACAAGCCTTCTCTTTTTTCACTGGTATTCAAAAGGAATTCCTCCCGAGAATTTTTCTTTTTTTTTTTTTAAATTACCATATCCTGAATTTTATTGGAGCTAATGGGCCTCCTGAAGTCTTGCAGCAATCATAAAAAATAAGATAGCGTTTCTCAACAAATTTTATTTTCAATGAAATCCATTATTTCGATTGTTGCTTAAAAATTACAGTTAATTGTGTTAGGCAGTTATTCCGAAATTGGTCACTTACATTCGATTTTAGACAACACATGCATTCTATCAGAGAACGCAATATATTGAGCACCATCGTTATAAGAATGTACTGTATATTTAACCATTTCAAAATGTGTAAATATAGCATAACTTCTTTTTGAGTGTTTGCACTGAGTGTGCCCAGTGCAAACACTCAAAAAACACTCACTTTTCATTAAGTGAACCTTAATGGAACTTAGTTCACGAAAATTTAAAAGTGTTAAAATAGCCTCAGTATAAAGCTTTGCCCACCAGCGGTAAAGTCCCTGAATACTGGTAGTTCAGTCTCAGGTTTGAATCTCATAAAAGGGCTGGCTGCATGGGAGTTTTCATGGTTTTTCTCATGTATGACATGTTAATATGAGCCAATTTCCCTTAAAAAGTCGTCCACGAAGAAATCCTTGCTTTCCATGTTGTGGCTTAGGGTGGAACAGGTAAATAACAATGAAATTAGTGTATGTTGCCTAAAATCAAATGGAAGTGACCATTTTCAGAATAATTTCCTAAAGCAATAAACTGTAATTTTTAAGCATCAATCGAATTAGTGGATTTTATTAAAAATAAAATTTGCTGATATTGAAAAGCTGTCTTATTTTTGAATTATAAGTAATGCTGCGAGACTTCATTAATAATAATAGTATAATGCATATAGTTCGTCTCTGTATAATGTATTCTCACTGCAAAGTTTTATGGATTATAATGGAAAATATATAAGTGCAGCAATAAGAATATATTATCGAATATACATTTGAAGAAAGTAGTGAAACATCTTTTCAGTACCAAAGGTATTAAAATGTTCAATATTGTGTTTCAATAAATAGATGTACGCTAACCTATAGAACACACTTGATGTTTTTGTGATTACAACTATAATTATAGCCGTTAAATTAGCATTGTATCTGCATTAACTGGAATTATAATGTAATTCCAATTAAATTTATCAGTACTCACTCTTTATTGCACCTTGAGGGAGAAGCATAATTTTTATCTATGATATAAAATGCTTTGAAAAACAAAATCTGTAGACACGATCATGCCTAGGAAATAACCTACGAGAAACTTAGGGCAAGTATTGCCAGTTTGCAAAAAATTAGGTCGTAATTAAACTTGACCATCCCTGGCGAATACGCTTTCTCATATTGTCATTCGACAAATTATAAGGTCTTTCATTTATCTTTAAAATTTAAGCTATGACTAGCTATCTAAAATTTAAGCTTGACTGAGAAAAGCTGGTGATTCATTGTAGTTAATTTGTACTTAAAATTACAACTAATGCAGCTATAATTGCAGTTGTAGTACAGTGACTGTTCGAATTACAATATGACTGCAAAAACAATTAGATTTTTGGCTCAGCTGTAATAGAGTGGATAAGAAGTCTTTTGAATAGTGCTAGTTCAAATTGGATTCAAATTCCAGCTAACAATCTAAATGCTTGGACATCTCCGTGGATTTCCTTATGTGTAACATGAATACAAATCAGTTTCCTGTAGAAAATTTTCCGGGAATACATCATTCTTCTTAAATGTTTCCTCTCGTTCAATTAAGTAAAGGCCTTTTTTTGCTTTCCTCAAGGATGATGTAAATATGACACAGTTTCTTTTAGAAAGTCCTCCACAGAAGCATCTGTTGGTGCTTTACCATAATCCAAATCATATAACATTCACAGATGCAAAAGAAAATTGTACTTTTATTTGTTTTTACCTGAAACTGTGGAAAATAGTTCATGCAAGTACTTCAAAATAAATAATACATTTAAACTATTTATTAAAAATATGCGCTATATTTAATAAAAGACTAACTCTCGATATTTTTTTTTTCAATGACGAGCACTAGCCATTTTAGACATTGGCCAAAATTAAAGCCAGAAGCGGAGGTCACATTATTATGGAGGCACCTAATAGGCAGGCTACTGTTGACTTCTATAAAGAGATGGAAAATTACTTCCATGCCTTATCCGGGATTCGAACCCGGGTTTTTCGGTACAGCAGTCAGAGTCACGAACCATTTTCCCATCTGGGCGGCAATTCGTAATAAATACAATTAGTAAAATATATAGTACACACAGCAATTGGGCAGATCAGCGTAATTTTTCTACCAGCTAAAGCAATCGGTTGGATAAATTTATGAGACTTAGTTTAATCCTTGATGATCCCCTTGCTGAAAAGGAAAGGATAAATGAAGTTTTCATGATTTATTTCTTGTGTAATATAAAACAAGACCAGCTTCCTTTAACAAATCCTCAATGAAAACATCCCTTTGCACAGGCATACACTCTTTACTTGCTTTTCCTTAATCTTATACTTCATATTCACATGTATGTCGAAGAAGATCATAAACATACATATTTGTTTACTAATGTTATGTGCATTTAGGCCTATATAAAATAGCTGATATTACTTCCTTTAAATAAATTCAAAGTCATGCCGCTATCACGCTCTGCTAAACATGCAGGATGATTCCAGGCAGAAAATAGTTATATTTTTCTTGTAGGTGGTTATACCAGTCTATTATTTAATACTTCATCTAAAATGGAAAAACATGTCGCATATACTATGATTTACTGTAATTTTCAAATACAATCACAATTTCCCTTGCCTATGTCACTGAAATTATAAGGGCCAGTTGCTTTTCTGATTACATAATTACAGTCATCTGCTGTGTAATTTAATTTAATTAATGTAATTATAATTATATTGTAATTCTTATTAGATATTATAACTACAGTTATACTGTATATCCAATTAGATTTTGAAAATTAAAATGTAATTATAATTAATATGTATTTGCATAAATTGTAATTAAAAATAGTTACATTGTAATTGTAAGTACAAAAATAATTGCATAATATTATTACAATTACTGTGTTTTTAATTGCATACTACAGTTATGTTTGCAGTTAAGATTATGAATTTCCTGGGTTGTGTAATTGCATTTATCAGAAGCAATTATTTTCCTAATTATATAATTATAATTACCTACTGGAGTTACAACTACAGTGTATTTGTAATTGCATTTACACTGAATAAATATGAAATTAGATTTTATAAATGCAGCATAATTAGAATTTAAATGAAATTGCAAAATTTTAATTAAAAACACCTACTTTGTAATTGTAATTACCTAGTAATTGCATAATGTTATTATAATTACAATGTAATTTCAACTGAATACTACAATTAGAGTTACAATTATGATCATGATTTCATTAGGGTACGTAATTCCAATTATCAGGGTCAATTACTTTCCTAATTACGTTATAATTACCTACCTCAATTGCATTGAAAATTACGTAGTAATTAACTAATATAATAATAATGTATTTGCAATTACATTTTTATTGTAATTGTAATTAGATTGTATTATTATAATGTCTGTAACTGCAATTGCATTGTAACACTAACTATATTTAAGAATTATATTGCAATTACATACATTGTTGTTTTAATTAAAAATTAGTCACATTCTAATTGCAAATGCAAAATAATTGCAGAGTCTAATTACAATTGCAATTACTGTTGCATTTTAAATTTAATTGTAATTGTAATTTCATTTTTCCAAACTATGACCTAAAATTTGGTGAGTAATTAAGTTGGAAAATGAAAATTCTGTATACATAAATAAATATTTAATTTTACTATAGCTGGCATAAACACAAGAAAATTGGAAGTTTTGAACAAGCTATTTATTCCGAGTTGTTATTCAAAACCTAATGATAAAACCAATTTTCCTCCAGCGAATAGTAAGTTTCCACTCATCAGTTACCTCCCGCAGAGGAAAATTATCACCTATCGGAGAGGGAAACGCACTTCCGAGGCAGGCCGTATATATCTGCCTTGCCATTTTGTGCCAAAATTTAGGCTTACGCATATATGCAGCCTTGCCGTTATCAGGACCAAAATATTTGGACGCATATATGCTGCCTTGCCGGTATGAGAGCCTATATTTCCGAACGCACATATACAGCCTTCCGGTTTGAGGGTTAAATTTAGGAGGTGATTGTGTAGAGAAGTGAAGGAAGCTTCAGTTATGTAACAGAATTGATTTTTATAATAAATATTATATTTTTCATTTTGTATAACTAAACAGTCTATTTTCTGGATGACTCTCATATTTCTGAACTAATCTGATTTTGACTAAAAATTGCAATACTTTCTGATTATCTGCTCCTCCCCACCTCTTCAAAAGTCGCCAGCTGTTGATAATTGTTTTTTGACCAAGCTAAGATGCAAAAGACCGTTGATTGCATGTTTTGTTTTTTCCTCATGCAAATTTATCAGGCTAGCCAATGGTAAACTGATATGGTTGCCACTGATTGGCCGATGACATGTATCAAGTATATGTATACTAAGGGGAACTTGGTACTCAGTAGCTTTCTTTTTTTGCTTTAATTTTTATATGAGTGGGTGCTGTTGCAGCCTAGTCTAATTTAAAAGTGAAATAAATGCTAGTTTTGTTTTTAGACATGTTCCTATGTTACTATTTATGAAAAGCATATTGCTACACCTCCTTTGTTAACGGATTATGGACCCAGGCAACTCATTGTTAAAGGGGATGCAAATGAAGGGGCCTGTTATCTAAATTAAACAAAAAGCTGGAGGTTTTACATGTTTTAGAAGCTGTTCAAGCTGCTGTGCCAACATATAACTGAAGGTGTCACTGCTACCAGAAAGGTTTGAAATTGTTAAATCACGACAGCTGGGATGGATGGTTGACATAAAAATTGATAGAAGTTGACATAAAAATGCTGTTATTTGAAGGAAATTCCTTCAATTTCATAGACAAGTGAAGAAGAATTATTGAATAAAATTGCAGCAAGGCATGAAAAGTAGGATTTCATGCTGAGAGAAAATAGAAACTTTTCTATGTTATACTGTGGAATCAAAGTGGAATTCAGGCTATTGATGCAATGATGTTCAACTGATAAAGAAGTATGGGAGGTTTTCCAAAAGCAAGTTGAACCAAAAACAAGAATCAAAGCAATCCATCTATTGCTTGAATTTATTCAGTATTAGGTATGTACCAGATGAAGAAATGAGGTGATTTCATTGTGAAGATAAAAAATGACTGCGAACAAGTTGGCTGAAGCTGGTCACGAACTGCCCTTCCCCATTTTTTTTTACTCATTGTGGACATTTATAACCATTGAAGGCTATGATAGTGTTTCTTTATGACGATATCACTGCATCTTCTGGTAATATTGTATAATTTAATATAATATTCTGGCAATTTAATAAATCTTCTGATAATGTAATAAAAGTAAGTATATATACTTTTTTGTATTTATTTATGCACTGCTGCCTTTCCTGTGGTTTAGTATGGTAATGTTACCAGTGTCTTTGTTGTTTTGATCGTGGTTAATGAGCAGGGGCTCACTATAAGGGTGTCAAGTCATATATTACAAGAATACCAACATTTATTTCTGTTTTTTAATTGATTTTGTTCATAAATAAATCATTAAACTAAATTACAATGTGATCTTATATTCTGTTTTAAAATATTTTATTATATTTTTTTAGTTTTCACTGCAGTTACTGAAACTTTTTGTATTGACTTTGGTTAGTAGCTTGATGCTGATTATTCTAATCCAGGATACTGTTGTTGTTGCTTTTTAGGATAGCTACCTGAACGCCTTGTTTAGAAAGGCCTCAGGTGAACTTTCTGGTTTCTAGAAAGACTCTCCCAATTTGTACTTTAACTCCTTTTTCGTTTGATGTATATGCTAATTTAATAGCCTGAAGAACCCATTTTAAGATACAAGTCTGAGTATTTAAAAACATTAATATTTTTGAATGTATTTATATGGCTTCACCATTTAAAGGGTTAATAAAATTACATTTTCAAATTCTGTGGATCTTGCATATTAAATTTCTGTTCTCTTAGGTGTAATCTCTGTCTTTATTTTGAGAAAATTAAGGATAATAGAAAAATAAATTAAAGAATTTGGAAAACAATTTTGAATGTATTATCTCTTCTAATTATAACAACATAAACAAAAGAAAAGGACTATTAAGAATCTTGTGCCTAGGCTGCAATGAATTAATTAAACATAATCATGAGAATGAAAGAGGTATATATATATATATATATAATATTCTTTTTTACTAAATGATGAATTTATAATGTATATTAATAATATAATTTATGACATGGGTAGC
>KK118866.1:87868-151261 GCA_000611955.2 Stegodyphus mimosarum
TTCCCTAAATAGTGAAAATTTCAAAATTTTGATCAAAGCATCAGCCTTGAATAGAATTTTGTGTGAGAGCTCAATCAAAAAATTGGAGTAAAATGTGAGAAACCATTCATGTTTTATGGTTCAGTGGTCACATATATAATATGGTGTTAAAAGATATGCTTATTGTATTCTTGTTCTCGTAGAGTTGAGTGTTAACCTATCTCACATAGCTTTTTTTTAGAACACAGATAAAGATGGAGAAAATTTAAAAAAAAAAAAAAAATCCTGTTTTTTTTTTAAAAAAAAATTTAAAAGATCTTTCTAGATTTCCCTAAAAGAATGTGGAGTGGGATTGGAATGTGGATTCTAACATCCTAATCATGTATTATTTTAATGGGTAGCAATTTTTTTGTTAAAACTTGCAGGAATTCTGGGGAAAATATAAAATATATGAAAAGGTTTCAATGAAATATACCCAGGAGGTTTATCTGATTTTCATACTCTTTGAGGTTTGTTGTAATATTATAAAATAACATTATAAGAAACTGGATGGAACCAAAAGATTCGTTCATTATATCCAGGGACTCGTTTTAAGTTGTCTTTGTTATAGCTGGGCTCAGTTGTATTAAATCTGAGGTAAAAAAAAAAAAAAAAAAACAAAAAAAAAAAAAATCAGTTTGATGTTTATGTAAAGAATTATATTTTGTTTGTGTTGTAGTACTATACATGGGAGTGTTTGTACAATTTCCCATCAGATGCAAATAAATTTTTAATCTTTGCAGCCGAAATTCTTGAATTAGCTGGAAATGCTGCCAGAGATAACAAAAAGGGCAGAGTTACTCCACGTCATATTCTTCTGGCTGTAGCTAATGATGAAGAGCTTCATTTGGTATTTATTATATCTTTCTTGTTAAGATATGAAGTTATGTTTTTGATTCATGCTAAATAGTGTATTTTTTCTGTATCAAAGCATAAAAATCATTTTTTTTTATTCTACATGCTTTAATTTTATGTAATATTGAATTTAATACTGGTATATACAATCATTAGTTATTATATGAAATATAACTAGCTAAAATTGGTAAAATGGGAGGTGACACACCATTTATGACTGAAATATATTTTATTTTAGCAAAAATGCTTTCAGCAGTTCAGACTTTTCAGCTGAGGCTTAATGAACGACATAAACAGAAAGACAGATGAATTTTCGAAAATTTACTACTAACTAATGAGGCCTTCTATAATGAATTCTGATTTCATTGATTGTGGTTAAACATGAGTCATTGATGAATGTAAGCAAATTATTATGGATATTGAAAGCCTCATAGAAAATCTGATGTACCAATAGAGAAAGTTTCTTGGATGATTCTGGTAGAAGCAAAATTGAATTTGTGGTGTGTATTCCAACAATTCTGAGCAATAAATGATTTTTTATTTTCGAATTTTGGAAAATAAGTTTCACATTCTTTGATGTAAAATTTTAAAACTTGCTTCATTTATCCAATGTATACCAATCTGTACTAAATTCTCTAACAATTCATTTCAGGAATAGGGTCTTTAAAGACTCAATTGTGATATTTTTACCAACAAGAAAGAATAACACAAATGCTATACTTCTGTAAAATATGCGCATTTTTGTAACTGATAGCAGGAAAGAAAGGACTAGCAACTAAATTATTAGCATTAATCAGAATAGGATAATTATTTATATCAGAATTGAAAAATTTTTCGACTACTGGTAGTAATCTGAAAGGAAATCCAATTAATCAATTGTAATAGTTCTCAAATAATACAGTTAGTGATCAAGGGTTGACTTTACAGAGCAAACCTTATGTGCCCAATAGCAAGATCTGGTTAACTGATCTAAGACAAACTGAGAAAGGTATCCAGTATATTAGGGTATCAAAACTAGAATTATTTTGTATGACTGAAATGTCAAGAAAAGGGAATGGAATGCTTCAACTTCAGAAGTTATCTAGAAGGTAGAATCCATAGAATTCATAATTGACAAAACTTTATCTTTATTGTCATCAAAGACAGCGAATGTGTCAGTTATATTGTAATATTGTAGCTAAATTTGTGGTCCTTGCAAGTTAGAATATTTAAGAACTTTGCAGGAAATAAATCATGACTTTCCTAGTCAGTATCAAGTCCAAAGAAGGCTTAAATTTACTCTTTATTCCAACTCAAGATATTTAACAGATGGTCCTTCTCAGGCTTACAGTAAGCTTCCACTTGGAGTTTAACTTAATATAGAAAATAAGAAGCTAATCTAATATTAACTAAACTAAAACCAGATTAACCTGCACAGAAATAACTAACAGAGTTGGCCCTTATTAAAGATTACCAGTGATTGCTAGCAGGCACATAACAGTATGACCAAAGCATAGTAATATTAGATTTAAAGCAGCGACATGGCCAGAAAGCAGAACATGCTCTACGAAGAACTACTAAGCTCTTCTACTGAAATGACCGAGACTTCAACTTAAATACTAATTCTATCTCATTTACATAAAACGAAATCCGGAAAATTAATTCTGTTAGGGAATTAATTGTAGGTGGGAAACAAGGAGGTAGAGGACAGCTTATTGAAAAATAAAAATAATTATTAGAAAATTAAACCGTACAACGTAACAAATCCAAAGGGAAAATTTAGTCCTTCAGACATTACGTTATAGCTAAGCAAGCTTATATCTTAATATTTCATGAAGTATATAAGTAAGTTTCATTTAAATGTATCTGAAATTAAATTTAATTTATCATTACTTTTCTAGTTTTTATACTTTTAGACAGCTATAAATTTCAAAAATACTGTTTTTTTTTTTTAAATAGTTGGAGACAAATACAGATTTTCAGAAGTTAAATTATGGCACACTACATAATTATGCCCATGCGTACTTGTGGATCTCCAAGAGTAATACTGCTCTTTAACAAAATATAAAATTTATTATTTGATAATAATATTCATTGTTATCTTTCTATAAATACTGCAACTTCTATGTTGTGAATTTAGTTTCAAATGAATTACAATTTAACAGCTAACACACAAAGCTAATCTAATCTGGTATTAACAACTATTATACTGTCAACACAAATACACCTTACACAAATACACAATATTGTACTGTCAACACAAATCGTAATTCTGCAGGCAAATGATGCCTAGAGGTCATTGTTACGAATTGGCTATCTCAGATTTCTGATGTCACTATCACAGTTAAATATGTGGGCTTGCTCTCAAACATAGACTTTTATGCTCCTCGCAGATGACATATTCTGAGTGCAGCGCCACTAATTTGCATATTGCAGTTTTGCTCAGCTACTCTTACTTGGCAACATATTCAAATTTTACATGGTTTGGATTATTTTTGAGGGAGGTATTGCTATTTTTGTTATTTTTCCTTAATTTATGATAACCAGTGTATAATGAAAATATTTAAATTGATTAGTTATGTTGCAGTGTTACATGTGAATATAATACATATAAATGAATTATAAATATGGAGGAAGTATAAATATATTATTAAATAAAGTAAAAACAAACAACAACAAAAAAAAATCTTCCGACTTATTTTCCTTGGTATGGAAGAAATTTGCTAAACTTCTTAAATATATACTGCTACTAAAATGTACTTTACTTGATGCTAATTTGCCATGTCTAAAATATTGTATGGTAGAAAGAAATATGGGTACTTATTTATTATCTCATAGATAATCGGCAGTATTCACCAATCACCAGTCACTACAGAATTCTAAAGGAAGTGAGTGATTCGTAATTGGCACTAAATTGTGCTACTCGGCCAGTCAATGAGATAATACGTAAGTACCGGAATATGTCATACCAGAAATTTCACATGAACTGTGTAGTGTAATTGGGATTAAAGTTCAACAGGATTAGAATAAATATTGAATTTATTCATTTATCACCAAAATTTCAGAATAGGTTATTGTGTGTGATGGGGGAAAAAAAAAAAAAAAAAATGTTGTTGTTGTTTAACTACATTGTTTTTATGATGATGTAGGTTCAATTTTGTGATTAAATTTTCTTTTTTACTTCCATTTTGTTTTCTATTCTTTCTAAATAATTTCGCAGATATGAAAGAAATATCATACCAAGTATACAAAAATACATATATGCAATATATATATTACCAATGAAAAGCTGTTATAAGCATATAAATGAGGCTTCTTAAAGTATATAGAAAATGAAAATATTTAAAATAGTAATATAAATGCCAATATACGAATAAAATGTCAATAAAATAGTGTAAATGTAAGTTAAAAAATTAGTTTCATCCATTTCCCATTTCTTCTAGCTGCTTTTTTCTACTTTGTAAGAAATATGCTAACCCAGGTTATAGCTGAAATTTATAAAACAAACTGAACAATGACTTGTCATAATAAAAGCATTACAGGATAAGGTTGCCATCATTTACAAAACAAGATTCTAATTTCAAAACTAAATAATTAATCAGTGTACATTACAGCTAAACGTTTCACAGCTTCTGAACAATGCTGGCATGGTAGCATGAAGATATGATAAATTTTGGTTTTAAAACTAATTCCTTTAAAATTTAAGAATAATTGTCATAATATAAAGCTGCAACAGTTGTTTCATTCAGCTATTTTCTATTTTCTAATATGCTGTTATGATGATCAGGTACTTATGTATTAAACCATCTTAGTAGAAGTCGCCAAATTTTCAGAATGTCCTATTCTCTCTACCGTGCACGTACCATTCTTCCTGTAACTGTGTTCATAACAATCATTTCAATCAAGCAATACCGCCATTTTTTCATGCGTTCTTTTTGTTGTATTCCAAGTTCAAAACATTTTTACAAACATATGATATTTTTTGTCATAAACTTAGTTTGAAAATATGAGCTTGTAGAATTTGCCAGCAATGGGAGAAACTGTAGTAAAATTTCTGCAGGAATGCAGCGTTTTGCAGCAAAATCGCTAAAGGGAACAATGAGAAAATTCGTGTTCTAGGTAGCTGTTATTGTCCATGGTTGCGTGAAGCCACGTCTCGACAATTCTGTTGTTCCGCATTTTTTTTTTATAATAAAAGCAAACTGCTATGTACTTCAGAAAAAGAATAATGCAAAGAAATTGCAGAAAAGTTTGAAGAAATATTTAAGTATTTTATTTTTTTAATTAGCAAGTAACCTTATTTAATAATTCAAATTTGTATTTTAAATTGCTAAAGTATGTTTTCTTTTTCTATGTTGATAATGTTGACTGACTGATGATAAGTATTGGTAGTTTGGGAACCTTTCTGAAAAGAAGAAGGTCGCGAAAACAACCAACTTGCACCAAATAAATAGCTTTTACCTTTTCATCTGTAAAAAATAACCATATTGTGCCAAGGTAGTTGCATTCACATGTAAGTACCAATAATCATTTTCATACATAAAAAGCACATTGAATATCTATTTCAGCTCTTGAAAAATGTTACCATTGCTTCGGGTGGTGTATTGCCCCGAATTGAACCTGAATTGCTAGCAAAGAAGAAAGGCCGTTTTGTGACAATGCCTTCTCCTCGTTCTGGACCTTCTTCTCCAGCTCCTGCATCATCTACAAAGAAAGCCAAACCAGTTTATACATCACCAAAGAAAATGCCTAGAAAAGCCAGTGCCAGTATTAAAGGGAAGGGCAAAGGAAAAGGCAAGGTAAAGTTATAAATTTCTTTTTACAGTATTTCCACATTTGTCATTCTTGTAGCAGTTCATTTGATTTAAACTATAGTTTCTGGGATCAAGTCTTTTTGAACCAAATTTTCTTATATAAATTTATAAGTTTCTTGTAGAAGCCTGTGTATATGAAACACTTTGTATGTGAAATTACAGTGAGAACTTAAGCATTTTTAAAATTGAAATTATTATATTTGATGCTTTCCAGTTAATGGCATGAAAGTCACTCTGTTTATTTTATGTTATGAGTAACTATTCAGGGTTGTCATTATGAATAAGAGAAAGGAATAACATCTAACCAGTTTTTAGATCTTTATTTAAAGGTATAAAAATACTTAAATGCAAATATAATGTGATAAATTATGTCAGCTAAATTTTTTAATATTTGCCTAATGCTAAATCCAGAACCACCAGTGTGTCAAAATGACAAATATTTATATCTAGTAAAAATAGATGTATATTAATACTTGTGTCAATGAAAAGATTTGACTGATAATCTTTGGAAATGATTTGACTGATAATGAAAGTATTAATATATGTTTTTATATTTATAAGCTGCTGTCTTAATTTATGGCATTTCTCAGTGTTCTTGATTCAGCAGCAGCCAAGTGATTAAGACTGATAGTTCAACATGTGTTTGAGTCCACCCTCCTCTGCTTTCCCATATCCAAATAACCAACTTCTGTGTTAAATTTGTTCTGTTTTGCTCAAATTGAATTTGGGCAGCTAAAGTTGTCTACTAATGGTTGAATGATTAAGACTATTGGACTAAAGTAGTTTATCCCAACAAATTAATTTTCTATGTGTGTATGTAGTATAGATGCAAGGTACTTTCTCTTGGGAAGTCCTTCTGAGAAGCAGTTCTTGTTTGCTTTACCACAATCAGTTAACCAAGTAATTAGAAGCTAAAACAGAAATGGCATATTGCACGTACACTTTTTATTAAAAAAATAAATTGCTTCGCTTCAGAATTGTAACTCTCTCCCCCCATAAGCAAATATCTTGTGTTTTATTATTTCCTTGGGTTTAAAATTCTTAATTATGAGACTGGTCTATCATCAGAAACTATTAGGCAAAGTTAACTTACAATTTAGGACAAACTATGTAATTATTATTTGGAATAACAACATAATTGTCTTAATGCAGAAAATTTTGTCAGTGAAAAATTAAGCTGTGTTTCTTTAACACAACCAACTGTAGCAATCAGCCATAGCTACAACAATGATCATATGAGAAAAAAAGATGCTGCATCACAAAAGAGTGCAATAATGTGTTTTTAATTTTCGTTATTTGACATTTCACATGTGTTCCTCAAATAGTCGTAATAGAAAACAATATAGTTCTTGAAAGGTATTGCACCTTTAAAATGTTTCCTTAGGTTTTTTAATATTCATAAGTATATTTCATATTTTAATCAAATGATGCTTTATTTAATATTTTGTGCATTTGTACATGTGGCAAGTGAGTGATCATACTCTGTATTCTGTATATTCAGTGTGATGGACACTTTTAAAAAGCTGTTGATTTAAATTATGTATATGATACTGACTAGCCTGTAATGTTAAGTATATAGCTTATAAATATTAATAGAAAGCTAATAATAGACTGAATATATGACTGCACTTTCTTTTATTAGATGCATCTTATTTTAATGATGTCAGTAGTAGGTTTCTTATTGTTAATTTATTATTAAGCACCGATAAAATGCCTTAGTTTAATTTTAATAGATAAAAATGGATTATATGTTTTGTTTTTCCCCAAAATGGGATATATAGATTATGTTCTTTATTTTTTGTTTGGGAGGTAACCTGTATATTTGAAAATAATTTCTTTGTCAAATTTTTTTTCCAAAAAGAGCATTTTAGGGGGAGATAATTTTTATTTTTTTAAAATTATGTAATCTTTAAGAAAAGTATGATCTAACTGTTTGGATGAGCGCCAGTTTTTCTGAAAATTCGGAGTTATGATGAACTGAATTTATTTTAATCACAAAATATACATTAATTATATGAAATGCATATCTTTTGTTTTAAAAATGTTCTCTGATCTTAACTGAAAATAGTACCATAACATAAATATTTCATACATTCAGGCTAGCAAAGATCTTCCCAATTCCCTTAGCAATCAAGCTGGTGCTGTTACAATGCTGTCTGAAAAGAAGCTTTTCCTTGGACAAAAGGTAATATGTAAATAATTTTTGTATTTTGTCGAGCTTATATTTTTAGTTATTATATGGAGTATCATATAGTGGTTTGATCTAAACTAATTACATTGACATATTTTGAATATCTTACTTGAGAACATAATTGGAAAAATTATATTCATCTTTTCTTTGAGAAATAGGAAATTCTGATATTTCCCATTGTAATAATAAAAGTACAGTATATTTATGAACTAATGTAATATAGAGATCTGAATAGCCATAGAAATATCATTTGTTTATTATCACATTTAGTTCAAGTATGTATTAAGTATCTACTTGTTAAATATGTGCTAACTGAAAACTGTTTTAAATTGATTTGATGTACAGGTTAAATGTTCATGTGAATTGCCATAGAGTTTGGCCTTTACATAGGCATATTACATGAAATATTTTTACCTTTAAATTCTGTGAGAAGTATATGTGACACATGTTTTGCAACTTAAGTTTTTTTTTTTTTTTTTTTAAATTTTTTTTTTTTTTTTTTTAAATTGATGTGAAGTATCTAAACTTTATTTAATACCCCTCAACTATTTCGCCAAGTCACCAACTGTTGATGACTAATTTTTGCTAAGCTAAGACAGGAACTTTCAAAAATGGTGGAGCACTAAATAAGGCAGCAACCAGTTAACAAAATTAAAAACACAAGAAAATTAAGAATAAAACTCATAACTTCCTTTTTTTCCTCTTGTTGTTCTTCCTCTGGACAGAGGAGTGATTTGTTTTAGCTTCAAAAAAACATCAAACAGTTGCAAAAACTAAGCATCATGGTACAGTATGTCACTGTGCACACTGTCATTCTCTTAAAGTAAACATCGAACTATTTTTGCTTTTTCTTAATCCTTTGTTCTTAATATTCTAAACATTAACTAAATACACTGTTGCCAAACCTTTAAAAATAACTTTGAGGAGAAGTATGTTTATACAACCGTTGAGTTGCTCGTGACATCACCTCCTACCTTTTGATTTAAGGTGGGTGGAATACAGATCAAAATACAATATTCTTAAGTAGGAGACTAAACAGCAATATACTTAATACAACTGTGCATAAAACGAAAAACTAATTATAATGCAAAAGTTTTCCAATTGTCTTACCATATTTAGTTTTAACTACCTTTTCAGGAGCCTTAAAAGTTAATGTCTTTACTAGCATGAATATTAAATTGTTTTTATTTATGTGAAAACAAGTTCTCATCATCTATCACTTCCAAAAAGATATAATCGTTGCACAGGGTGAATCAATTCACCTGCAACTGTTTTCACTTTCGCAACTCTAACAGATTTCAAGTGTGACTCTGGAATAGTTCAATAACTCAACCCAATGGCCAATCCAATCTCTCTTCTTTTTTCGTGCTTTCCTTTCCCCCCCCCCTTGTATGTGTAAGTTCCTACAAGTACAACATTTCCTAAATGTATTTTTAAAATGACTAAATGACTTTATCTTTGAATTGGATTAGCAGACTCAAATACTCATCTAAATCTTTTCTTCGTATTTTGTCATAATCTCTGTACATATCTGTATTTCCCAGTGATACTGACTTCATCTGTGTGGTCCAATTTGAAATGCCTCCTATTTTTATATCCTTAACCCATTCGGGACCAGCGTCGCGTATACGCAACGCAACGCAACGATTCCCCTCTTACCAGCCCAGTATCACGTATACATGAAGGGCTCTGATCGATCTCTTCGGCCCAGTGCCACATAAACGTAACATGAAAGTGAAACATTTAAAAAAATTTTTAAATGCCAGTAGATGGTGCTAAATGGTAACGGTTTTCACATCAGTTAAGTCGTGGCTTCTGGCCTTCATGTATGAACATCATTTTATGTTCTGTGCATCTGGTTTTGATAGATATATTTGTGTAAACAAACTGGGAATCACAGCTCTTTAAGTTAAAGGGACATTGGCATGTTTATTTGGTTTGGAATTTCGTTTTCCATTCTCTTCATTTTTATTCTCTGTGTTTTTCATTATTAGAATATGGGGAAATGCATCCAGCTCAGTGTTTTCTTTTTCTTTCTTTCTTTTATGACAATTTGAGAAAATGCATCTAGCTGACTATAGCGGGTGCATACCTGCCAACTTTTACGAATTTTTCGTAATTTTTACGAAAATGCGTTTGTTTTTACGATTTTACGATCGTAATCCATTTTTTACGATTTTTTTCCTTTTTCAAGTGTTTTTAGTGATTTTTGACAAAATTTTAGAATTTTTCGCCAATTCAGGGATTTTCGCCAATTGCATCGTGTTTTACCACCAACTACCGACTACTTCGAATCCAGTAACCTGCGGTTTCTCCGAACTCGCCGCTTAACCAGCCAATCCAATGCGCTGAACTTGTTTCTCCCACTCTTTTCTTTGTGGGCGCCAGATTATTTTTTTCGCGTTCGTTTCAGCAGCAAGGGAATTACTCAGCTCGGACTCAGCGAGCGTGGATTGTCGTATTCTGTTTTTTTTGTTTTGTTTTGTTTGCACGTGCCACGAATTTTCTTAATACGTCGTTGTTTTGAAATGAGTTAAAAAAAACCGTATTCTCAATATTTTCGGCCTGCCTACAAAGCCGAATTTCCAACAATTAAAGAATCCTTCAAAGGAAATAACTATGCATTTTGCAACGTATGCGTGTGTGACTTCATAATAAGTCACGGTGGAAGAAGCGACATTGTGAAGCATGTTAAGTCTAAAAAGCATGAAGTTAATGCTTCGGCTTCGACAACGTCAAAGAAAGTGGATGATTTTTTTTCAAATTCGGCTACGAATTCGGATGCCGATGTCATTTTGGCAGAGTGTTTGTTTACTGCATTCCTCATCGAACACAACGTGCCGCTAAGCTTTGCCGATCACGCCGGTCAACTTTTCAGACGGATGTTTCCCGACTCCAAGATTGCTCAGAAATATGCTTGTGCTCGCACGAAAACATCTTCTATTGTGAACGAAATTGCTTGCGATGCACAAAGTAAAACGATAGCTGCACTCCAGAATTCAGCATTTTCGGTGTCAATCGATGGCAGCAACGACAGCGATTGGAAGCTTTACCCCATCGTTGTCACATATTTCTGTGATGTTTCTAATGAAATGAAAACTCATCTTTTGCGTCTTCCATTGTTAAATGGAGACGCTACGGGGGAAAATATTGCCTCCTTGGTAATTAATGAGTTGAAACAACTTAACATCCCAATATCAAACTGCATTTCATTTGGTGCAGATAATGCTCATGTCATGGTGGGTGACAAAAAGGGTGTAGCCTCTTTCCTCAAAAAAGAACAAAATGAATTAATTGTTATTGGATGCCCATGCCACTTAATTAATTTGGCAGCAGAAAAAGCTGCAGCTGCTTTACCATTAAATATTGACCAGCTTCTGATTGATGTGTTTTTCTATCTGGAAAAAAGTGTAAAAAGGAAAGAAAACCTAAAGAATTTCCAAGAACTGTGCTCTGGTGAAACGAGAAAAATTCTGAAACATGTATGCACGAGATGGTTATCCTTAGGCAGAGCGCTAGGAAGGTTTATTGAACAGTGGGATGCATTGCTAAAATATTTCCACGAAGAGACCAAAACGAAACCACAGATCCCATCAAATTTGTCGGCATATAAGATTCCGAAAACCAACTTTGCTTCTAATCAAAATGCTTTAAAAGGGAAAAGCCAACACACAGAATCAAACCCTTTAAAAAGAAAATGCTTAGAAGACTCCTCAAAGGTCAACTTTGTTAAAGAAGTTGAAGGGAAGAAGAAACAGTCTTCTATTAGCCGGGAGGAAAGGATTTTCTATCTTCTTTCTTCGGATTTGAACAAAGCATATTGTAGTTTTGTGTTAAGTACCATTAAGATTTTTGAAAGTGTAAATACCCTTCTACAATCAGCTTCGCCAAAATCTCCCCTGCTTATCCAAATTCTTAATGATCTTTTGAAAGAACTTTATACTAAGTTTGTAAAACCGTCCGTTGTGAAAAACAGTGTGTTGATTCGTGTTGCCTATAATAGTTTGGCAAATCAAAAGGATGACAATGATCTTATAATTGGAAATCAAACCAGGGAACTTGTAAATTCTTTGAAAGATCATGAGAAAAAAGAATTTTTTCAATGTGTTAGAAAGTACTTTTCCTCAGCCTGTGATTACATTGTAAGGAAGTTTCCTTTGCAAAATGAAGTTCTTTTAAATGCTGAAGTGGCAAATTTGAAACAAATTGAAAATTCATCTTTTGAAAAGATTCGTTTTTTTATTGATAAATTTCCATTTTTGTTAACAATTAAAGAAAATGAATGCCATAATGATGCTTTAGATGAACTACAGAACCAATTTTCTGCTGCACAGTTTGAAGACTTTGCCAGTTCTGGAGAAGATAGACTTGATGTCCTCGTTGGTACCTTAAAAAGAATAAAAAGAACTGATGGAACACCAAAATATGATAGACTAGCAAGAGTTTCATGTGCTATTCTCGTAATTCCACACAGTAATGCTGAGTGCGAGAGAGTCTTCAGTGTTGTGAAGAAAAACAAAACTATGTTTTTCTTCACAACACTGAAGTTGTGTTTAATATTTTCTAGAGTTCACCAAAAACTCTAGAAAATATTTTAATTGATAAATGTTATGAGGAAACTAATTGTTATGACAGGAAATTTTCCAAAGAATTTTTGGCTAAAGCCAAAACATGCACTCTAAATTCATTGCAATAATTTTTTTGTGTAACATTAAGTTCTTGTTTTATGTTTCCTAATAAATTTTTTAGTTACTACTTAATTGAGATTTACTAATCTAAGTACAATTTTCTTTTTCTATTTGTATAAATTGTTATTTTTTTAATATCAAAGCATGATATTAATTCTTCGTGTTCTTCTGAATTTTGGAGAAATCTTCTGAATTTGGGGGAGAAATCTTCTGAATTTTTATCTTTAGAGGTTGGCAGGTATGCGGGTGTAATATAGCCGAACTTCCATGATGGAAAAACTCAGACCAGTTGCCTTTTTTTATATTTATTTTAAAACTTTACATAGACTTTCTTGGTTAATTGAAAAGTAACTTTTCAGCATTATTACAGAAGGGGAAAGATATTAGCTTTCCAAATGCGCGAAGCATCATACGTGCTCAGCGAAAAATGCCGTCGTTGTCCTGTGTGTCAATTCTCGTTTTGAATTATTCGCGCACAGCAGAATTATTAAAAGGGAATTTAATTACCTGCAGATAATTATTGCTTAATTTTCTTTTACATTTCATATTTGTAATTTTGTTTTCATGTGTATAGCATTTGTTTTTATGCTTAGTTATAGTTTTAGTATTTCGCATTTCATTTATTTCTATTAATGTGATATTCTTCATGTTATTACATATTAATAATTACTTTGTAACTTCAAAAATTGAGGTCATTATATTAAAATGCCGATTTTATATGAATTGTTTTGTAAAAGTAGGCTTAACTGCTGAAAATGCGTGGGCTGGTGACAGCGTTCCATTTCAGGGGGTTTGGTCCTGTGGCTATGCTTTGTTCTTCGCGTGCTGGTCCCCAAGGGGTTAATGAATATTGAGAGGGTTAAAGGCATTAAATCTACAAGATATTCAGGCAAGTAATTAAATGGTCTTGTGTTGATTACAGCTTCTGTATCACAGAGAATAGTAAATAACTCCTCATCTCAAGTAGGCTTTTCTTAATGTTCTTTTCAAAAATTTCTTCGCATTTTTAGTAATGTGGTCTTATCATTTGCCTCACGACACAGTTGTAGTGGGATTAAAATTTCATGTAATCTTCAAAATGGAACATTCTTTTGCAGTTTTGTTCCAGTTGAGATCCTCTTTCATAAGAGGTTGTTAGTTCTGACAAAATTCATACCATTGTCACTTTACATAGTTTTCGGTCATTCATATCTGACTATAAACTTCTGAACCCCAATGAAAAGATCATCAGTGAAAAGTCTTTGTGTCAGTTCGAGGGTATGGCTCTATATATGGTGCAGGTGATTGAAAGTATTCAGTTTTTGTTTCCATCTTGAAGAGGTTCAGCAAAGTCTACTCTAGTAGCCTCAAAAGCCAAATCTTCTCCGATCCTATGTTCAGGCAGCAAGGCTGGAATTGGTTTGATTTTCTTTGTATTATAGATTTTGCACCGAATGCATTTTACAATTACCCTTTGAACTGTTATGCATTCTCTTAGGATCCAAAACCAGTAACAAATGTCTGTCAAAACAACTTAAACTCCAACACATGAAAGCATTGTATGTTGCTCGAAAATTAATTTTTCTGCTGTTTGATGATTAGAAGGTAAAAGTATAGGATACTCGAAATTATCTGTATCTTTTCTTTGGAGGATTTATTTTCTGCTCTTTAAAGCCAGTTTGGGCATTCTCACCATCTAGATCTGAACAATCCCCAATGATCCTCATTCTTGGTCCAGAATGAAACGGTTAAAGTGTCAGTTCAACTGGTGCTTGGAATTCCTTTAAAGTTCATAGCTTCTTTCACTGTTGCAGTAAGGTGAGTTCCTATCAAGCATATTAACAATTCTAGTTGAGGTATTATTATCTTTGTTAAAGCAGTTACTATACTTTTAGCTGCAATCAAATAAACTTCAATCTTTTTTTCATATTTGCTCTGTAGACATATGAGTGCATTGTAGGCAGACTTGATCGTGTTGCACAAAGTGTAAAAATTCAGTTTTTCTTGCAGAGAATGACCTTGAACATTTCTTCGAATACATTTCTGCCTTTGCATCTCCTTTTTTGAAATTTTCATGTACCAATTTTGAAATTTTTTAGGAGAAGACACCAAGCAGACACCCGAAACGCTACATAGTGTTTCTAATGTTTCTAAAGTTAAATCATTGGTAAGGAGAGAAAACCTGCCAATGCAGAAATCTAGTTCAAAGTCTTTACAGACATTTGTAGTGACAATAAATTAATTAATAAATCAAGATTTACAACCTAACAAGACAGTGTTCACCAGCTTCCAAGACATGTAGCTCAGCCCCAAACAATTTGTAGAACCCTGTATGACTATTTAGCTGGAAATAAATAAAAATACATTATAAGTTAACTAAATAACTACAACAAAAAAAAGCTGTATTTATTATTGAAAACAAAGAGAAAAAAGTGCACAAACCTGGTTCCACCAATGCACCTTTCTACTTCAGTTAGGGATGAAATACTGTAGAGCTGCTAATTGGAATAATTACATGCAGTCGTATTTATTTTGTCTTTGTTTAGGGGGCTTACTTTAAATTTATTAAAATAGTTATTATTTCATGAAATCGTATATGTCTTTTAAGGTTACCATTCTTGTCCCCAGTAAAATTTGGTGCCAACCTACTGTTAAATTGAAATGTACTGCTGCCAACACGCTGTTTAATTTGAAAGTTTATTGTAGCCCAAACATTTGTTTTTGAAAGAATAATAAATCATCAATAGTTTAAAATTTTGTATGGCTTGCATATGTTGTCTTTCTTAACACATACAACTAGTTTTACTGCACATAAAATGTCATTTTAATGGATTATAGTTATGGTTTTAAATATGATATAATTTGTGTTGTATATTTGAGAAAGTAATGTTTCTTGCAGTTAATTGTGATACAAGGTGATATCATCAACGTGACATCTGATGCTGTTCTTCATCCCACAAATGCCACTTTGCATATGAGTAGTGATATAGGTAATATTTTATTTATATTTTCATATATGTTCCTGGCACTTGCTAAATATTTTTAAATTTTATGAGCTTAAATTTAAAGGCACTGCAGAAAAGTATTTTATGAAACTCTGGAATATTTGCCCAAGTTTATAGAGTAGTACGACAGCTTTCATTGCATTATTGGATCAGAAGTAGTCGCTTACAATTCATTTATGCTGAGCTGTTGCAGTAATTTGGTTTGTGCAGTAATTATTATTGTTCAACCACAGTATGTAGATGCAGAATCGCTGGTCTATGATCTACTTGTAATAATTGATTTAATACTCTGCCAGAATTTTTCTCAAGGTTAGCAGTTAAGATCTTGTAATGAAGGTCATTACAAGGTTACATTTAAATGTTTTTGGATAACTTTTCATTGATAAGATTGAAGAATTGTTATAGATAATCCATTTTTCTTCATAATTACAATGGTAAAGTAATGATTTCTTTCACAATATTGCAGAACTGAAGACTGAGCCATTGAGTCTGTTGGCTTCAGTAAATTGTGATTGACCTATTTTACAATTTTTTTGGCATTAGAAACATTTGTAGTTGACTAATTCCATTTTTACATTGTGTTACTTTTATTATGCTTTAATTCCCTGCTGCGTGATAAATTCTCACTTCTAATAGCTGTTGCTAGTCTTGTTATGAAAAGTTACAGTACTGGATCTTTATTTTTACTAGCAAATTGCTAATTCTATGAAAAGTTACAGAACTGGATATTTTTTATTTACTTTTCAAATTAGGAAAGTATACTATTTTTAATGGTCCAAATTGTCCAGTTTAAAAACAATACATACACTTTCTGCTTATGTTGAATGTTTTCTGACCTTTTTTTATTTTTAAAAGCCAGATACTTCTAAAATAAACGTTAAGGAGAAACACATAAAACAACTTTATTTAAAGAACATTCACCTCAGGCACAGTATCTCAAAACATAACATTCTGAACTGATGCCAAATCCAGAGAACTTAATCTTTTATAAGTAATTACATCAGTGCTGGCAAAATTGAAAACTAAATTAGTCTTTTATAAATAAATATCTTTGTTCTTCCATTATTTTTGTTAAAAGATTTAATTTTAATCCATCACTTATGTCCATCTTTTAATGAGTTTACCTCTCAGTTTTATAACAGATGGATACTAGTTAAATGACTGCTTCTTGATTTTGAAAGTAAACAAACTGAGGGATGACCTGCTTCAATTCATATTTATCTTTTTCTCTAAAATATTTTCTATTAATGTGCCAACTAGCCACCACTTGGTTTTGGGGTTTTTTATCCTTCCTACTGTAATATAAGCAAGCTTCTGAGATGGAAAATAATCAGACCAGTGGCCTTTTTAATATTTATTTTAAACAAAGATTTCTTGGTTAAATAAAAAGTGAAACATCAACACAGTTACGGAAAAGAAAGGCACAGCTACCATATACGTGGATTAGACAGTCGCATTAGACAACTTATACTTGCAGCATTTCTCAGACAGAAGCCCCTTCCTTTTTGTTTGTTTGAAGTTTTGATGAAACCTGATGTGTCATCAAAACTGAGGATCGTTACACTATCGATGTGTGGTTATCAATTTTAGTTTCTACAGGTTTGTCAATTAAATCATCTTGTCTATTTCATCATGATTAAATCTTCTTGTCTATCTATGTCATTTTTTAAGTTAATTCATGTACCATTTGATTTCACATACACATTCATTGAGTACCAGAAGTTCAGTTTCCTTTATAGACAGAGCAACTACTCTTTGTTGATTGTTTTTTTAATTTATAAAATGTTTACCTAATTTAATAAAATAGCCTCCAAATGATTTTCCATCTTCAGTAGTATACCAGCAGTTTCCATCTGAAATAGCATTTAATTTTTCATTGTCTGAAGTCTAGATTAGATATGCATTTTGTGTTCCTGTAATGTGTCTAAATAGCCTTATTACTGTTTCCTATTGTTTCTTTGCAAGATCTTTATTATATGGTGATAACTTGCAAACAGAAAAAACTAGATATGGCCTTATGCCTGTTGCTAAGTACATCAATGAACCTAATGCTTCCTGACATTTTATTTTGGATCCTGGTGCAGAAGGTTAAAAAATTTCTCTCAGTATTTCTAGATTTACATTCATTCATTCTAGAGGTCCATTTTAGTGACTTCACATAATTTAGAAAGTTGAGAGATGAAGTCATCTGTTTCAGAATTTGAATTTTCCAGTAACCATTCAGTTGCTAACATATATTACTATCATAAGATGTTTAAGCAAATCTTTATAAATGCGTGGATCTGATTTTAATCTTATTATATTCTTTTTTTCAAATTACTTTACATAATTCTTCATACTAGCGTCTTCCTGACTGTGATAATTCATATATAATTTGTTGAAATTCAAGATAAAATTCCATATAAATTGGTTTCTCTGAGTGTGCATTTAAATATGCAGTTTTCACATCAAAAAATTTTATTTTGAAGTTTTGTAAACTGCAGTCAATAACAGTATGCTAAAGGTTGCAACTCTCATTTCTGGACCAAAGCCCCATCACAAATGTGATTCTACAGCTCTCGAACTCATTTTTTTCAAAATGTAAGTTAAAATATAGCAATAACAGTGAATTTATATTATCATTTTTCATTAAAAAAGCTTGGTTGTTATGATGTCACACTTCTCCACAACTGGCATTGAATTGCTTTGCTTGGCGAGTTTCATGACTAATAAGATTCACATGGTACATTTTTTTTTTTTTTTAAATTTTGTAGGGAATTTCTGGCTATCATTGATCTTTTCTCTTACAAAATTTCATAAATGTCATTTCTGAGTTCTTCAGTTTCTTGAAGGTACTCAGGTGTTGGCATTTACAGCAAACTGTTTTCATCATTTTCAACATCTGGCTTTGGTGGTAAAATTACATCTGATTCTTGATCTGTTATATCGTTATATTCCAAAAAGTTGTAGTCTTCTTTCCTGTGATCATTATACAATGAGTAAAAAAAGTATTGGCAATTGCCTATAATTAATTGATTATATTAGCTAACAAGTGAGATGCTTAACAATTTTAGCTGGACATAATGAACACAGGAGGCAATAAAGACCCAAATCTATTGAAACTTCCATTTTAATATGCCTTTTACACAAAATATATAACAAAAACATAAATTTACATGTCAAAAATGTATTGGCAAGATCATATAGTAAAATGTGGTAACAAAATTTAATACTTTGTATTCATACCTTTTGCATCTACAACAGCGTTTAATCTATTTCTCATAGAGAAAACCAAAGTCCTGGCTGTTAGATAAGTTCTGTTGGGAAAAACCAAAGTCCTGTTGGGAATTTTGTGCTATTCTTTGCAGGAGTATATGCTTAAGTTTACCTCTACACAAAATTTTATGTTTCCTGACTTCTAGGTCCAATTTGTGCCATAAATTTTTCAATTGAATTTATGTCGTGCAACTGAGGTGGTGTCTTTAACTGACGAGGAGCATTATAGAGTAACTATTGCCAGATGATATTCACTGTATCCGTAGGGTCATTGTCCTGTTAAAACACAAATGATTGTTCCTAAGCCAAGTTTTTGGGCACTGAATTTGATGTTATAGCTCAGTATGTCAATGTACATGCATGATGTCATAATATCATTAGTGAAGCACAAATTACTAATTCTCTTAGCTGCCATACGCCTCAAACTACGGCGCTTTCTCCATTCAGTGTTAAATATTGTTTTTCCAGTTCAATGTTAGGCTTTCTCCACACATATTGTGGTCCATAACTCTCGAAAATGTTTAAACGTCAATTCGTCGGACAAAATAACAGTGTTCCAAAATTTTTCTGATAAATTAAAATGAGATTTTGCAAAATCTAATCCCTTTGTGTTTATTTCTGAAATAAGAGTTTTCTTTTAAGCTTCCCTTCCATAATAATTTCTTCCATGCTAGACATTCTGTATAGTCTGTACACTAAAAGTTTTATGCTAAGTGTTAGCAACATTTTTGGCTAACAAGAGTGCAATTATTTGGGATTTTTTTCTTAACCTCTTTAATAATGCCACGTTTTCCCTTGCAGAAAATATTTGAGGCCGTCCACTTCTAATCTTATTTTCTGTCAATCCTGCCTCTTTGAACTCTTTTTACAACACTTCTAACAGTAAATAAACTTATGTTCATCTGTATTCCTATAGCACGATAAGTTAAACCCTCATTTTGATTTGGAGACTTTTTGACTATTTTCTTTTGCTCTTTTACTTCTTTAGCTTGAGCGATTTTTTTCGCGTATATTATCGGGGTTTTTACTACATCCCCGATAGGATGACATGTGGTTATCTCCGCATAATATGCAGACTGGAGGTTGATTTTCTTTCTTTCCCTGACATAAATAGGTCCCATGGTTTTCTGCACATTTTAAGCATTGAGCTGTGTAATTGCACAGATCCCATGTGTGCCCGTACCATTGGCACTTATGGCACTGCACGGGCTGTGGCTTTGATTTATAATTTTCCATCTGAACATTTAAGCCTCGTAGCTTCTTGATGTTTTTCCCTCCACATTTTGTTTAGTTTCTGCCAGGAAAACAGGCAAATTGATTACTTCTCCGTCATGCTTGGCTGTGATTTGTCCAATTTTTATTATGGGAATTCCCATGTCTTCTATCTCTTTTCTAAGCGTTTCGATGTTAGTCGATCTTGGTAGCTTTTTGATAACTGCTTTTATGGGTTTTTGGGAGTTCATTTTGAATGTGTGAAATGGCACACCTCATTCTTGTAACAGTTTGATAACTGTGCGATAGTGTTCTGAGTCAAAGACTCAAATTGTTAGACGTCCGCCTTTCAGATTGCTGCTATATTTCTTAATGCCAAGATCTTCTATTTCTTTTTTCAATTGATCCCAATTCCCATTAAAGTTTGCTAAGACGATAGGGAGAATGTGACTTGCGACTTTTTTAGGAACCTCGAACGGGGTTTCATCTTTGTCTTCTTCTATGCGATCTTCGGAATTTAATTGATAAGTTACGCTTATGTGTTTTTCTTGGCGAAATGAAGCCATCTTTATCTATCAGCTTTTTCATTCGCATTTTATTGCAAGCGCTTCTAGTTAAGGTTTTTGCCTTTTCATTTTGCAATGGTTTGGGGGTTTGATTTCGTCATTTGCTTCTTTCATTTTTTCTTCCTGAAGTAAGGTTATGGTTCTAAGTTTATGATTTAATTCGTTTACATTGTCTCCGAATTTGGACAGTTTGCTTTCACTAACTGCTTGTGTTCTTGTATAAAGTTAACTTTCACAGCGTCAAGCCTAGTTAGGCAATATCATCACTACTACCCTCACGTAACTGTGCGAGTAATTTATTTTCAACTATAAGAGCTTCCATTTTAAATTTAACTAAATTATCCTAATGCTAAACCTAACAGAGCTGGCTGCTCGATAGTGCACACTAAGATAATGTAGTCAAAAATCCAAAAATCACATACCCAAAAATCAAGATGCGTCGGCTTGCACCACGTGCTATTTCGCCCAGAGCTGCGCTAAATCCAACCTAGTCTCTACGAGCTCAGCGTTGAATCAATGATGAGTGATGAGTGGCTGGAAAGCAATGGGCATAACAGTTGTATTTATACTCCACAGTAATGTGAAACATGAGAAGGTAGTGCCACCTATTGGCAAAATTAGTATCGAAATTTGAAAATTAAGTTAATAGAATTTTAAGTGTTAGGAAGGATTGGATTGGGCTTAAATTCATTAACTGAACAAGATAAATCTTCATGAATATGAAAAGCATCAAGAAAATCAAATTCAGCAATTGAAGAAGCTTTTTGAATGATTTTTGTAGACCAAAATTCAAAATTATGATTAAATTTCCAACAATGATTAACTATTGAAGATTTGCTAATTTCAGCTTTTCTGATGTAAGATTCGTGTTCCTTGATATGAAACATTAATGTGGCTCAAACCACATTGACATGATATGCTACAAATTCCCCAAGAAATGGGTTTTATTGATAGATGAGAAAACAAAATGAAAATTAAACTTCTGAAGAATCCATGCAATTTTATAAGTGACAGAAGGATAAAATGGAAGCACAACAAGATTATTAATGTTATTTCTAATAGTGGAATGTCTTCTTTGATAGTAACAGAAAAATTTTTAAAGGCTTTATCAATAACTACTGGAGAAAATCATCGGTTATTACCAACTAGATACTGAATATATCCTTATTTGAGTTTTTGACTCCCTCTTTAAGTGTATAGATATGTTTGTTTAATTTACATGCTTTGTTTGCTTCCCCTAACAAGACATAACCTTCTTGTTGCTTCATATATATTTCTTCTTTCAAGTCTGCATATAGTAAAACTGTTTTATATCGAAATGGCTTACATACATGTTCTTTTGAGTTGCTATTGCCACGATAGTCTTCATTGTAGTGTATTTTATGATTGGCACAGATGTTTCATCATATTCGTGCCCTAATTTTGGGCAGTGTCCTTTAGCTACTAGATCAGCTTTATATCTGATAACATTTCCTGAAGTGTTGAATTTTGTTTTGTTCAAAGCATCTAATGTCCATTTATTTCTGATTGCTTTATTTCCTTTTAAAACATCAACTTGTTCCCATATTTTATTTTTGTGTAGTGATTCCGTTTCTTCTTTTGTGGATGTCAACCACAGCTCCTTTTCTTTGGTTGGAAAAGTTTGCAAATCTTATCAGTCTTTAGGAACTTGGATTTCTTCACGCTTTGCTATGTATGAGAATCTCTTTGATAGGATTCCCTTAATTATTCTTTGAGATCTTCTTATATGGAATTTCTTCTGTTTTAATTCCTCCTGGTGTAGCATTTTTTGTAATAAGTGTGCCTTTGCTGATTCAAATATCTGGGTTTTGTGTTGAAATTCATACTGAAAGCAGCTGTTTCTTCTGTTCGCATGCATTATTTTCTTCTCAGTCATTCATTGACCATTGATGTGTCTGGAAGATATAGAAAATAAACACTTGTATGAATCTGATAAGATTAACTTTTATTTACATTTTATGCATATGAAATTTCACAAACAGAAAATCAGTCACTGTTCTTTCTGTGGCCTAATGTTGCCACTCTGGCAAAAGGAAAATCGCACACGAAGAGTTTCACAGATGGCGCTTCAGTATTGCAAATGATGTCGCCACATACCCCTTTCCCAGTGATAGCGTTATACGTTATACCTCGTAATCGTTCAGGTATTGTATCATAAATGAACTTCCTAGATGGAATGTAATAAGACCAGTAGTCTTTTAAATAATTATTTTAAAACGTTACAAAGATTTCTGGATTAATGAAAAGTAAAACATCAATAAGTACAGCCATAACAAACAAACTTCCACATCGCGGATCACAGTCGCTTTTTGTGACTTCTAATGCATCTCTCTAAACATAATTCTGTACACAAAAAATCTCTTCCTTTCCTTTTACGTTAATGTCACAAGGAAACTGCATAGGGGGCTGTTTTTAATGTGCTTCCTCTGTCGATTACCTTCCGGTCATTTAGGGGACACTTCATGATAGTTCCTACGAGAACAGGAAGTCCTGTAATTTAGTTCCATCAAAATGATTACAACTTACAACCTGCCTTACAACCCCTTCCCTCCCGTACTTAATTATCGCTGCTAGATACACATAAAGAGTACTAAATAAATATAACACAAAATTTCTACGCTTTGCTGGATAAGTACCAAGGAAAAAACAAAATATAAACTCATATTGAGGCCAGTATAAAAAACTCATAAACAGTTACCAAGAACTAATCTTAATCACACACATACAAAATAGAATTGTATATATAATATGTGTGAAACATGCATATATAATATACATTCTTAAATCTAATATTGATTATACATCTATCCAGGCTGAAATGGAAAGCCTTGCATATATTTGATTATCAGTTTCTGGCAATCTCTCTGCGGGGACCCAAAACTTGATCCAGAACTACTGCACTTGACCTCAAAATAATTATACATATTTGATCTGGCATTAACATCAAGAGGAACCACTTCATTATAAGTTTTATTTACATCATTTATGAAATAACTGCAACCATTCCCTTTAGGCATCTCAGTGTAAGGCTCTAACATAAAAAAGTAACAAATAATGGATCCTTCTGTTTTCTCTGGTAAATTTACAATACATTTTGTTTTGGACAAACCACTTCTGAAATTTTCAAACTCTGTCAAATTTACCAAGAATTTGTCTGGTTAGTAAGAGGCCAAAATTGGTGTAACTAACATTTCTTGATCATGCCAAATTTCTTTAGAAATCTCCATTCCGGTGGAAGGTTTTAGTAATGCATCCACCCCAGTAACGGAAGTGATATCTTTACCGGAATTGTCTGATATTTGAAGGCTGAACAAAATGTGGTTAGTATATTTTTCTTTTCCCTAAATGTGGTGGGCAAGAGTCCGCATATATCTATCCTTATTTCTTGAACTGCTTCGGGAATGACCAGTGGTTTCCGACCATTTTCCAGGTCATTTAATAGCACTCTCTTTTCTGTTAGATTATTCTTTTTTAAGAAAAGTTTTGAGAGTGTAAATATGCTAAATAAAGGGTGATATTCTGTTATTACTTTCTCTTTGTAAATGAGAATTTTGAGTCATATCTAATGAATGAAAAGTCAGTTCATTCACCTCTCTGTTAGGCAGAGCATTTTTGCTTCCCTCAGTTCTTTTGTTCGGGACGAAGGGTTGCTTTCTTCTGTAGCGAGGGTTGAAATTTCCTCTGTGGCCATAAACCCATTGCTCTCATTCTTTTTTTTTTTTTTTTTTTTTTTTTTTTGGTAGCTACCCGCGATTTTGTCCTTCGACTGACGAAGTTTCTGAGCTTGAGTCTCCCCCACGTTTACTTGAAAGGAAAGTCCATCAAGTTGATTTTTTTCTAATTTTGCGGCCATTCGGTTCCCTAGAAGATAACGTCCTTCATCCAGCTCATTTCGAATGACTGCTGCCTTTTTCCCTTCTATTTTGACTTGTCTGAGGGCAAACTGATTTGAGCTGCATCAAGTGGCTGTTTTACCCAAACAGTTTCGCCCGTCGAAGGAGTGATGTATTTGTTGCAGATTAGATCAATAGATGATGCAGAGTCCCACAACGTTGGAAGATCTCCCCCATTCACTTTAACCATTGCTATGTATGGGGCTAAATAATCTTCTTCATTCTCCTGTACCCTATTTACAATAGCTGGTGATTTGAAATCTTTTTGTAATTTTGGACATTGTGATCTTAATTGATCAATTGATCAGTTGAGCCACAAGAATAACACTTAAGTGATTTACGTACATCAAAAGGACGTTCATTCTGATTTCGGAAGGTTTCCTTCCCCCCCCCCCCAGAGGCATATCTAGCCTTCCTTCCAGACTGATGATGGTTTTGCAAATCTCTGCTAATTTATTTGGAGATGTTATCTTTGACCATTCATCAATAAAAGACTGAAGCACTTCAAAATTTACATTACTCTTCATTTGGTCCGTTATGAAATCTTTTAAAAGTTCAAAATCTTTAATTTCCACACCTGCGATCCATTCTTCAAAACAATTTCTTAATTCAAAAGCAAAATCTCTCCAAATGGTTTGAGTGTCTTTCTGGGATTCCATAAATTTGATGCGAAATTTTAATGAACTAAGCTTAAACCTTTTAAGAGGTATCTCTTTTATGTAAGCATAGTTATAAGTCTGCCGCTCTGGCTCTTGCATAATCATTTGAACTATGTCAGTTGACAAAATTTTCAATAAGACAGATACCCATTCTTATTGGTGCAGATTCTCACACTTTGCTTGGTGCTCAAACAGGATTAGATACAAGCTAATACCGTTCTCTTCAGGATCAAATTTTGGAATCATTTTTTGAAGATCGTAACAACTTTTCCTGAGCACAGTTTCTTCATGCCCTTGAGTTAAAGAATCATTTCCATTAGCAGCTAGTAATCTTATTCTCGTTAATTCAAGCTCCCTTTCTTCTACTCCAAATTCTACTCTGTCTCTCTTCCTCTTCGCTCTGAATGCTTTCCTGCTTCTTTTTTCCGCTCTCAAGCCTCATTGAAGTGATATTTTCAAACTCGTCTTTCACAAGTTCCTTCTCGTAGGATTTATTCCTCATAATTAGCTGTCTTAGATCCATTATCCTAAGCTCAGGTCCTACCTTTTCCCCTAACTCTTCAGCCAAGGTTTTAAGGTCCTCTTTTCTAACTTTTGCTAAGAGTGCCATGATATAAGCCCAAAATATGATAACAATCTCACAACTCTAACTCCTTCTCTCTATATACATTAAATTATGTTAAACAAATATCAATTCAAAAAGGAGAAGTAAAATTTAACCCTTAATTTTTTTTCACATCATATTTTACAGATCTAAACACAAATGCAAGACAATTTACACTATAATATGCACATTATGTGTTCAAATATAATTTGTCTACTTGAAAACTGATGGATACCACAAATAATATTAACTTTTTAAGTGCTTTACGTTCAGTTGTGGTAATCAAATGCTTATGATAATACAATATACTTTCATCAAAATTTTCCGACATGTATTAAAGTATGGATTCAAAGGTAAATTAAATTAAAAAACATATATATGCATGCTCATAACTAAACATTGATATAACAACTGTTAAAATATCAAGTACTGGGGATTCCTAGTCTTCCCTATAACACATTCAATAGAAAAATTATTTCAGTTCTTATAATGCTTACACAAACTAATGTTTTATACTCCTTATCGGAAAATTTTAATGCTTGAAACATTGAAGATGTCTTATAAATGATATGTCAAAATACCAGCTAACCTTAGAACCTTCAGAATTGAAGTGCTTCTTTTTTTTTTACACATTCAATTATATAAGTTTAATTTCAGCACAACATTTCAGATATTAAAAAAAAATCTGCTAACACAGATTCAAATTCTAAAATTTATGCTTTCTTATTGTAAACCTAAAACCAAAACAACACATTTATTTAAGCTTTACAGAAAACGGTGTTGACTTAAAACAGTTATGTGAACTTGTATAAATTAAATTACGGAAATGCTTAAATTTAATTACTTCACTTCCTTGATATAAAAAAAATCCAAGGTACTTACTTGCGTGTTACTTATGTTACTGCAAATATGCTGTAGTCCACAGCTGACAGTCTTTTTTTTTATGCGAGGCCAAATGAATCTTTTTGTCAACAGCTTCATTGTTGCACAAATTCCTGGATAGAATAAGTTGTGTATAGAGACAAATATTATTTTGCAAAATTCTGCAGGAATGTATGACCGGTTAAAATTAGTGGAGGTATGACAGTAAAGTTTCTTGTTGCTTATGGGATAAGAATTTGTACTATTTTGAAACTGGAATTTGATTTAAGAATCTTAAGGATCTCATCCTCGTGGCAATCTGTAATAACTGTATAATCAGTTGGAGCTTGAGTAGCAATAGTTTTGATTCTTGATAGCGCGTCTGCTATGATATTTTCTTCTCCAGAAATGTAGCTTGTGTCTGTAGTGAATCTGACAATGTGGTTCAACTGCCAGACTTTATCTAAATTCTGCTGGAAAGTGATAGGATTATGATCAGTGAAGATAGTAAATGATCATTCATCCAGAATGTGTTTAAAATGCTTTAACGTTAGGTAGATTGCAAGTAATTCTCAATCATATACACTGTAATTTCTGCGTGTTCATGAAAGGGATAAAAAACTTAGCTTCCCCCACTATTGTATAGTTGATGGATCATGATGGAATCAGATGTATCTGTAGTTAGGGTGATTTGCGCTGTCTGGTTGGAGAGAGCTAACATTGCAGAGTTGTACGGTGAACTTTTGATATCAGTGAAAGCTTTCTGCACGTGTTCAGTCCAAATTAAAGCTTTTTTGCTGTTTCTCTTTACTCCTTTAAGGAAGATTGTCAACAGTTGTAGTTTGGCAGTTTGATATGAAATGATGGTAAAAGTTCACCATTCCCGAAAATCTGCGCAAGCTTGTGAAGAATTCTGGTGTAGGATATTGTTTAATTGTATCAAATTTCGATGGAAGAAGTTTGATTCCTTCTGTTGATATTTCGTAACCTAAAAATTCAGCTTTATTCAGACCAAATTTGCATTTTGCAATGTTTATGCACAGTCCATAGTTATTAAGCCTTTGGAAGATTAATTCAAGCTGTTTCTTCTGTGTTTCATTGTCTGGAGAGGCAACGAGAATGCTGTCAAGATAGAAAAATACAAAATCTAGGCTGCTAAGCACTGTGTTCATAAACCTTTAAAAGGTTTGCATAGGCCATATGTCATATAAGGAAATTCAAAAACTCTGAAAGGTGTTATGATGGTGGTCTTTGGAATATCAGCCTTGTAAACAGGAATCTGTTGGTAGTCTCTTATAAAATCTGTGGGTGAAAATATTGTTTTTCATGTAGAGTATGTATACAGTCCATTAGAAATAGTAGTGAGTAACAATCTGGTACAGTATCTGCATGAAGGCCATGGTAGTAACCGGATTTTTTTTAAAGTGAGGTGTAATGGACTTGACCAGCTACTTTTTGATTGATGGTCTGCAGAGATCTTGCAGCATATAATGAATTTCTTTTCCACAGCAATCAACTTTTCTTGAGAAAGTCTTCTGATTTTGAAGGATATGGGGGTTACCTTTGGTTTCGATGTAATGGTACACATCTTGTTTTTTAATTTTATGATTTTCTGTATTGGGTTTAAGTCATGAAATTTATTTAGAATGGCTCTATATTGGTTTTGAAAAGTATTAACACTGAATTTAGTAGTGATGTTATTGCTACACAAAGTACCTTTTGTCATCAATGAGGTGGTGCCATCAATTAATTTCCCTATTTTTACTATCAACTAACAAATTAAAATGTGAAAGAAAGTCTATTCCAACAATAAGTTTATTGACATCTGCAATGATAAAAGGCCAGTTGAAAGATCTGTGTAGCATTAAATTCAGTTCTAATTAGTTTTTTACCATATGTTTTGATTGTTGTACCGTTAGCTGTAAATAGCTCAAGCTCAGCCACAGTCCTTTTTTCCAGTAGTGATGGTGGAATAACCAATATTTCTGTTCCAGTGTCAATTAAAAAATGGGTTGCTGATGCATTGTCACGAATATATAGATGACTCAGCCGGATTCCTTGACTTTCAGTCAACACTGAAGGCTGGAATTCAGTTTTCCTGTTTTGAAGCCCGGTATTTGCATAATGGGGTGCACTTTTAAATTCTCTTGCCAAAGCGTTGATGAAAATAAGTTATTTGGGGAATGATTTCTTGAAATCAATTTGTATTGTGGACTGGAATTTCTTTGCCTATTCATTTCTGCTATCTTCAGTGTCAAGTTTGATATCTGTTTCTGTAACTCTTGGGCTAAAATGTTATCATGTGGTGGAGGAACAATGTGAGCTACATGGGGTGTATTGGAATTTAATTCCTATATTTTCTCAGCCATTGTGCATGGTTTGGACAAGTGATTGCTGCTTACAGACAAAATGCTTCATAAGCGGTAGTTGTTGTATCCACAATGCCACTTTTTAATGGCCAGATATTTGCTGCTGTCTGGTGGTTTGGTGAGAATATCAGCAATTTGTGACAGTGTCCCTGCTTCAATAGAACTGACTACATAATTGTATTTTGTTTGATCAGCTGTTAATTCCAACATTGCAGAATTGGGCTTCGATTTGAAGAAACCATATTTTGGGGTCAGGTTTCCAAAAAAAGAGGAATTTTGTTGCTGACCCTGGCAACAGTCGCAGTTGTTGCATTAGTTTCAGTTTGTTTACTTTCATCTTCGTCAGTTATAGTAGAATTAGGCTTAAGAGATGTACAAATATCTTTATTCATTTTATTTTATTTTTTATAGATTAAGTTTTTTCGGTTTAAGATTGCTTAGTAAAAACTAGTTTTTAGTAGTTTTTTTACTTTTAACATATTTGATGCATTCTGAAAGTTTTCAATAAATTTATCAGCCTAACTATATATGTTACCACCAAAGACATATTGCAATATAGAACAAAATTTAAGTTTTTAAAGTCGACTTACCCATTTTAGAAGTATTTCAGTACCATGTATGCTTGAAATTTTATGCTTTTCAGATGAATAGAAATAATCAAATCATCAATTCTTAGTGTAATCCATGCGAAGACTGAAGCACTGCTAAATCGAAACTGTTATGCAATCTACTTTTAAGCTCGGGGGGAAAAAAAAAACTACGGAACTTTACAGTGGGCAAGTAGTTGCTTACAACACTGTCTTTAACACATATTTTATAACAGGTGAACTGTTTATAATATGTGTAGAATGTCAGTGACATTTCATCATCTTATAGAAACATTGTATATTCTTCATCCATCTTACACTTCATAAGTAGAATTGGATCAAATCCGGGTAAACCAGTGAACTGTATGGATGTAGGAAAATGCTAAACACTCCTCTGACTCCAATAAGATAAACATTTATTTACATTTTATGTATATCGAATTTCATAAACAGAAAATCAGTCACTGTTCTTTTGATTTATGGTGGCTTAACGTTGCCACTCTGGCAGGGGGAAAAATCACATGTGAAGAGTTTCACAGATGGCGCTTCAGTATCACAAATGATGGCACCACAATCAGTTTTGTTTTCACATATTCTAATGCTAGTTCTTCTTTTGGATATGCTTTTAAAGCTGTAATAAGAATTTTCACACCATTTTGGTAAACTGCTTAGTAAGAGTGCTGCAATATGACTCTTCTTTATTTCTTAACTGTTTTCTTGCACTTCATCTATGATCGCAAACATTTTGTTGATGTGTTCGAGCTTATGTTCATTTTCTGCTTTTAACATGTTCTGTATTCTGAGAAGGTAAAGTTTACTGGAAAGAATTTTGCTTTGATGAATATTTAGTTCGTTCCATATCTCTTTAGCTGCTGTTTTATTTTTTGTGTGTACAATTTGGTTTTCATCTGTGAGTAGGCTTATGGTAGCTTGTGCTTGTTCATCTCATTTTGTTTAGTCAGCAATGATTTCTGTTGGTGTATCATTTGCAATTAAGTCCCATAAATTTTTCTTTTTCAGAATCATTTCTACTTTGTATTTCCATAGCTGATAGCTGTTAATGCTTAATTTCACAACTGAGTATTTATTTTCACTGCTTGTAGCCATTTTTGTTTCTGCTTTTCAAATGTGCAGTACACAACTATTGGTATGTTTTGCTTTTCAAAGATAGGTTTGGTTTTTGTTTTTCGATTATCCAGTGATAATTTATGACAGAGTTTCTTTTCTGTTGCTATTTTTATTCTTAATAGCTTATCTTGATATGTTTTATGCTTTCAGACAAAACATGCACTCTGCCTCATAATCAGATGTTGAAGGAATGTGCAGTTCATCTGTTTAATATCAAAATGCAGTTTACTGACGATAAACCAATATTAAAGTTGAATGAAAATCTCTTACCTTTATTAATGGATAATCCACACTGTGATACATAAGAAACACAATTACAAAGTAGAAAGCTATTTATTAGCTATAAGAAAGAGAAAAATATCTCACGAGAGTAAAATGTTACCAACTCTTTAGCAGAATGCTTAAAGAGTTCTGTGAGGAGAAAGTTTCTTCTAGATCAAATCTACTTTCAATTAAAAAGATGGGGAATAGTAATATTGGATGAACTAATTTATTTCAAAGGCAATTCTACAAATTTATCATATTATGTGCCAGATTTTTCTTTTCATATTTATATTCCCATTTTGTAAATTTAGATTTTTTTTAAAAAATCTGTTATATTCTTTATCATAAATTACACTATATCTTGGAAATTCCTTACCAAAGAAGACAACCATGCTCTGCAGCATATGTTGTATATTTTTTAAACTTTTATATTTCTAAAATAAATATTAAAAGGAAACATTCACCACATCCACACCATCTGGAAACCCAAACATTCTTAAGTGATATAAATCCATGAAACTCAGTTGTTTACAAATAAATAAAATTATTGCTACCAAATGCTGAAAACTAGATTAGTCTTTCATAAGTAAATGCCATCAGTTACTCAGAATTGGATTCCCCCCCCCCATGTAAATGGGAGTTGATTCTTATTTATCATTTTCACTGCTAGCTGAATTATTATTTTTAACTTCATGTTAAATGTGTTTTGTATTAGTCTTTTCAAACAGTCATGATAGTGACAGTTGGTGCTTGGTTGATCTTTAAGTATTTGACCTCCTTCATAAAAATTTGCAAACTAAAATAGTGTTGCATGTGTATGGGTTCGTAATGAATTGAATGCACAAGTCATTGAAAAGTTAATAAAATTTATTCTTTTCACAGGAAATAAAACAAAATACTGAAATATTTCCTCAGAGATATTCATACAATATCACAATATTTCAAACATTAAACAGAACTCAATTTGAAACAGAGAAAGTTAATCCAATCTCACAGCAAATTCGCTACAATCAGTAACAGCATGAAGTAAACAAACAGCTTGCTTAAAACAATAGCAACTGAGCTGAGGTGTTTTAATTCAGCTTTTATAAGCTTTTAAAGTATTGACAAGAACGTTCTGGTAAAATCTATTTTCTCGATTTTTTTCTGGATGGCAGTAGCAATTACGAGATAGTTATTTATTAAATATTAAATGCACGTGTTCTTTTATTTTTACTTTTCTGACGTAGCTTTCTCTTCAAATTCATCTTCATTGCATGGAAAAATAAAACAATTTTAATTACAATTCTAAATCAATACAAAATCTGTAACAATAGTGTTTTCCTAATTAATGCATTTTGATGATTACTTGATGTGCTCTTCCCTTCATATTAAAGCATTTCTCTCAACCAATAGCTTTTATCTCAAACGTAAAATGTTAGTGAATAAAATTGTCAAGTTTTAATTCGAATGTTTATCATCTATGTACAGTTTATATAAAAAATCTATTGATTACTAATGAAATATGGATTGTAACAGAATATTTTAAATTATTTGACTGTTTTTAAATAGTTGTTAAAGCTTTATTAGATTCTGCATCTTTAAAAATCTCTGGTAATGAAATATTAACACTTTACAGAGAGCTGATGTAATTTAAGCATATTTTTCTGCTGGTCTTTATATTTTGGTTATAACGTCAAAATTCTTTGCCTATTAAATTCAAGAAGTATGTAAAACAACATTTCTGTGTTACCAACCCACTGTAATGTTTATTTTAATTAGAATATACGTATGTCAGTGATTTAAGATATGTACTCCCTTAGGTCAAGCTTTGGAAAAAGCTGGTGGTAAAGAATTTCAGCAAGAAGTTAAAGATGTTTTATCTTCCAATGGACCTTTAGACATTGCTGGAGGTAAATGTTTATATGGACTTATGTGGGTGTTTCAAATTCAATTTTGATTTTTTATAGCTTGTTTGAATTGACAGAATATTGCAGTTTACATTCTTAACATGTTAAACATGTTTATGATTTATCATAAGCATAGCAGATTTATTAATAATACAGTTTGACGCCAAAGAAATTTTCATAGGCTCTTAACTATCAAAGTAACTTTATCCTTATTTATTAAACTTCATAAAAACATGCACCAGGAAGTTAAATATATTTTTGTCACACTGTGGCAAACAGATTTATCCTGTGCATGTAGAAGTCCATGAACTCATACAAAGCCCTTTCCATTTCCTGCTTTTCTCTTCTAGAAAACCACTTGAAATTGATGATGAGTTGGGGACAGAACAGAAGAATGGGAAAGATGATGTGAACTTGCAGTTTTTCCAGGATCATATTTAAAATATGTAATCTTGCGTTATTGTGGAGAAGGACTGAATATTTGTGTAGATATATGCTAGTTTTAAGCTTTTAACTTTTGATACACTAACTTCTAGTTCATTGATGCATATTATGCAGTGACAATTGAGCCAGTTCTCAGAAGAATTAAAAGTCACAAATCACTAGAGTGTGGCTTTAAAAAGAACTGAAGAGATTCTTTTGTGCTTTGCTTATGCACTGATTGTTTTCTGTTACTGTGGCAAGATCCATTTTCGCCATGCATTGCTATCTGAATTATACACAAATCCATTTTTAGAAGTGAGAAAAAATGGTCAATTCTGCAGAAGCAGCAAAAGGCACATTTCAAAGTAGTTTGTTTTGCATTAGGCTTTGCCAGAGGGTATTCAGTTCTCTAATTTCTTTACTTTTCTCATCACATAGAGATTTCACATAATGGCATTTAATATTTTGCATAATATTCTATTCTACTAAATCTGCATTATTTCTTCTTAGATGAGCTTGAATCAGCTCCTTCATATGACTGTCACTAAGACTTGTAGGTTATCTTAAAGGTTGAGATCTTTGCTTGCTAAGCTTCACATTCCCTCCCTTTTATAAGGACATTTTTGCATGATTGAGAAGTGCAGCTTTTTTAACAGAGCTTGTTCCTGGGTCAAAATATTGTCAGTTTGATGTAGTAATCATAGACTCCAACTATTACGGATTCTCCGTAGTTTCTACGGAAATTCATCAAAAACTACGAGCTACGAAAAGTATGGAAAAAACTACGGATTTTACAGAAACAAGAGCAGGAGAACCAGTACGCAAAACGGAACCAACTAATTCATCCGATGATTGGCTGAATACTCGTGTTATCATATATCACATGTTGAGTGCGTTTCTGGTTTTGAAGAATAGCCAATCGTAGATCAGTAACTCCAACTGTTAATGACTTGTCAATAGTTCCCCCCCCCAAACATCTGTCTACTTTGTCTGTCTCCCAGGTTCCTCGCTGCTGCGTATTTAGACTGCATGCGGCTCCATTGGTTAGATTACGGCGAGAGCTTAGCGTGTGTGTTGTGAACTGTGATTCAGGTGGAAGTTTTTTGTTAATAATGCTACCTCGAACGAAGAAGCCAAAGTTATCAAAGCAGAAATTTAAAAATTCATATTCTTCAGAATTTCCATGCATTAAAGCATCCGAAATCTCTGTGAATCACGCACACTGCAGTGTATGCAACAAAGATTTCTCAGTTGCACATGGCGGTAAAGATGACTGTAAACGGCATGTTTTTTCTCAAAAGCATATAGAACTTGGCACTGTAAAATCTAAAGAAATAACGAATTTCTTAATAAAAGATGATGAAACAGATCCTATAAAAGCCGAATGCTATTTGTTCGATTTTTAATTGAACATAATCTACCGCTTTCTGTTTCGGATCATTCCAAAGAGCTTTTCAAAGCAATGTTTCCGGATTCTGCCATAGCAAAAAAATTTATATATAATTGATATATTCATATATAATTGATAAATTTCCACTAAGTGATCCATTTCTAAAACATGCTGAAGTTGCTGACTTCAACTTGAGAACTGAAATTTCATTTTCATCTGTTCTTTACTTGATGAATACTTTTCCATCAATTATTGATGAAAAATGTCTTAATCAAGTGGAAATTGAATTTTTCATGTATCAAGTAGATGATTTGAAAGAAATTGTAGATTTGTGTATTGATATAGCATGAGGAGAAATTTCCAAATTCAGAAATATGAATGGGTGTATTAAATACAAAGTATTGCCTTCTGTAATGCTTGCTGTCTTAAAAAATCATTCAAATGCAACTTGCAAAAGAATTTTTTCTATTGTTAAAAAAAATCAGACGCAATTTCGACCAAATTTAGGTCTTAATTAAAACTCTTGAAGCAGTTTTGATTGAAAAAATAAATATGCAGCAAATGAAGAATTGTGTTATAAAAAAACATTCTCAAAATCAGAACTTAAGCATGCTACATATAAATCTTTGCATTCGTAAATTATAAGTATTTTTTTAATACTTGTATGTATTATTCTTGATTATTTAAATTTTATTTCCCTGTGGAAATCATATTCAGAATAAAGATATATGATTCATAGATTCTGATTTTTTCTATGATTAGTAGTGATTTGAAATACTTGCTTTTTTCATATATTAGTAGATTTAGTGATATACATGCTTGAGGAGTTAAATGAAAATTTCTAATTAAATGTGCATATAATTTACAAGGTATATTTTTAATTATGCAGTTTTACATGCATATGGATTTTAAATGTAATAAAATTGATTACAATTAATTAAAAATTAATGAATAGTTAATTACAACATGCGTTACGCGCGCATTTTCAAAGTTGTAAAAATGTCGTTCGCGCGTTGACTACTGACAAGGTTTGCTGAAGGTTGGAGTCTATGAGTAATGTGAACTGCAGTCTTTATTTTCTACCATTTTAAAATGTGAATGCACTCAGCACATTGTGAGTGGCTGTTGATAGTGAGCTCAACGACAGAAAGAAGATATTTAAACAGTTATTACTAAAACATTAGTGGACAGGTAATAGATGGTATTAACATCTTGGTTTATGTTGAAATGTAATTTCAGTTGTAAATAATAACTAATAATATACAAAATTGAGCATTGTAATTAGAGAAAATGAAGAAAATATTGTACACATATTTAAATTATTCCATAAATTAAGTTCCAAATGCAGCAAAAGTTTGACTATCTGGAAAGCTCTTGAAATGGCAAATACTGGATACAGGAAAATTCCGGATAATTGAGCATATAAGAAATGCATTTCAGAGTAGAATAGAAAATGAATGGAAGAAAAAGATTTCCAGTCTAAAATTATATAAAGAGTCATAGCCAACAAAACTTTGAAGAATCGGTTAGCTCTTAATTTAGTTAATCAATATATACAGTTTATAGATATGACAGACAAAAAAACTTACATTGCTTGTTATAATTTTTCACTATGCACAGCCAGTATTTATCCAATTTCGCAGAAGTAGCACCTTTCTGAATTCCAGAATCCCGTAAATTTAAAAACACTCTACTGTATGCTGTTCCATTTAAGACAAGTCCCAAATTTTAATAGTTTTCCCGGAATATTTGAAAAGCAGATAAACAGCAATTAACTCAGAATTGTTTTTACTCTCTTGTATGAAGTAAAGGAAATATTGTAATCACGAAAAATTTCGGGTATTGTATTTCAACAAGTATATACATTTTGACTATTTTGAATGCAATTTAACAGTGTTTTTTAGTGACTTCTGTACATAAGGACAAAATAAAGGACTCTTTTTTCCCAAATGAACTATAAAACTGATTTAAAATGGATTCAGAAGAGATTTTTCTGTGGCGTTTGTATGTACATATGTATGTGTGTATCTCGCATAACTCAAGAACAAGTAGCCTCAGAACATTCAAATTTTGTATATAGGACTGCAATAACACATAGTTGTGTACCTCCGATTTTAGTTGCAATCGGCTGCACCAATATATATATATATATATATATACCCACTCTGTTACTTGGCTCAGTGAGCTTAGGTTTTTATTATTCTTATATGTTGGTAAATTATGCATTTTTTTGCTTTAAAAATTATTGAATTATGTTACTCTTATCTTCCAGTTAAGGTTTTTTTAGTTAATATGCATTCAATGGTTGTAGAATTGTCAACAATTTAAAAGTTTTTCAAGTCTGGGCCAAGCCTAATTTTTTTTACTATAGCAGCCATATTTGTTTACATTTGAAACTTAACAGAATAGTGAATTGTCTCTTTGCACCTTCAGTGTCTTTTACCAAGTGGGACCAAAAGGAAATTTTAGTTTTGTGTACTGAAAAAATCTGCCTCCTAGCCGAATTACTTGTTTTCATGTAGAAACTAATTTTAATTGTAAAACTGTTTTTTTTAATTGTTTTAACTGTATTTGGTGTTTTATGTTTTTTATATCTTTTAGTTTTTAATGAAGATATTTTGAGTTTTCATTATTTTTGCCTTGCTGCGAATTGAGAACTGAATTAATTGAATGAGAAATGTATTTCTAATGAAATTCAAGGAAATAAGTTTAAATGAAATGCAGGAAAAAAATGCATATAATTTAATATTCCATACAAGAAAGTCATATGCTGTATACATCAGATTTTTTACCAAAATTAAACTTATTCAGAATTAATTGGGTTTACATAAAGTCAAAGCATTACATCATGCTAATCCATTATTGTGCTAAATTGCTCTGTTTGGCAGCACTTTTTGTTTGATTTGAATCGAGTCGTATTTGTTCTTTATAATGAAGTTGCATCCCCCCCCCCCCCCGGAAAAAATTTTGAAATTTGAAATATTTTGGTTACTTTAGCTTTTCAGTTCGTTGAATGCCAGATAGTCAGGCTTCTAATGTAATTAATTAAATAGGTTATTAATAAAATACATACAACAGTATTTTAAATACATAAACCCATGTTGGATATTCCTCATTTATCAATACTTTGAGGAATTTATGCAAGAATTGTTTTTACATGACCATCTGATCCAGGAAATATTGCCTATATCCTTCCCATTATCCATTTTGTATGGAAAGAGATAAAAACAGGGTTGCCACACTACCTGGCAAACCGAAAAAAGTCAGGGAATTTGAAAATTGACCAAAAAATTCAGGGAAGAGACAGGGAATTTCATACAGCAATCCAAAAAATAAAAAAGCGAGCTTTGCGCCGATGTTGGAAGCAATCACTTTCTTGGCGTGCATGAGAGTCATTCAGGCAGCTGGCATAAAGCCAATTTTCGCAGCTCCGATCAGACTGCTTTTTAGAAAGGCGAAGCAAATTTCCAGTAACCTCAGTAACCGGAAGTCGTGTATGTTGAACTAAAGAAAATACGTATTCTTGTATAAAACAGAATCGGTTTAATCTTAGCATACGATACCATGGACGTTGGAATAGCCTCCATGCATTGTATTATTGGGCTTAAATTTCGGCTCGCATATCCAAGTACATACTTGCCAACTTGTACGAATTTTTCGTAATTTTTACAAAAATGCGTTTGTCTTTACGATTTTACGATCGTAATCCATTTTTTACGATTTTTTTACTTTTTCAAGTGCTTTTAGTGATTTTTGTTGAAATTTTAGAATTTTTCGCCAATTGCATCGTGTTTTACCGCCAACTACCGACTGCTTCGAATCCAGTAACCTGCGGTTTCTCCCAACTCTCCGCTTAACCAGCCAATCCAATGCGCTGAACTTGTTTCTCCCACTCTTTTCTTTGTGGGCGCCAGATTATTTTTTTCGCGTTCGCTTCAGCAGCAAGGGAATTACTCAGCTCGGACTCAGCGAGCGTGGATTGTCGCATTCTGTTTTTTTGTTTTCTTTATTTTTTTGTTTGCACGTGCTACGAATTTTCTTAATACGTCGTTGTTACGAAATGAGTTCAAAAAAACCGTATTCTCAATATTTTCGGCCTGCCTACAAAGCTGAATTTACAACAATTAAAGAATCCTTCAAAGGAAATAACTATGCATTTTGCAACGTGTGCGTGTGTGATTACATAATAAGTCATAGCGGAAGAAGCGACATTGTGAAGCATGTTAAGTCTAAAAAGCATGAAGTTAATGCTTCGGCTTTGACAACGTCAAAGAAAGTGGATGATTTTTTTTTTCAAATTCGGCTACGAATTCGGATGCCGATGTCATTTTGGCAGAGTGTTTGTTTACTGCATTCCTCATCGAACACAATGTGCCACTAAGCGCTGCCAATCACGCCTTTCAACTTTTCAGACGGATGTTTCCTGACTCCAAGATTGCTCAGAAATATGCTTGTGCTCGCACGAAAACATCTTCTATTGTGAACGAAATTGCTTGCGATGCACAAAGTAAAACGATAGCTGCACTCCAGAATTCAGCATTTTCGGTGTCAATCGATGGCAGCAACGACAGCGATTGGAAGCTTTACCCCATCGTTGTCACATATTTCTGTGATGTTTCTAATGAAATGAAAACTCATCTTTTGCGTCTTCCATTGTTAAATGGAGATGCTACGGGGGAAAATATTGCCTCCTTGGTAATTAATGAGTTGAAACAACTTAACATCCCACTATCAAACTGCATTTCATTTGGTGCAGATAATGCTCATGTCATGGTGGGTGACAAAAAGGGTGTAGCCTCTTTCCTCAAAAAAGAACAAAATGAATTAATTGTTATTGGATGCCCATGCCACTTAATTAATTTGGCAGCAGAAAAAGCTGCAGCTGCTTTACCATTAAATATTGACCAGCTTCTGATTGATGTGTTTTTCTATCTGGAAAAAAGTTTAAAAAGGAAAGAAAACCTAAAGAATTTCCAAGAACTGTGCTCTGGTGAAACGAGAAAAATTCTGAAACGTGTATGCACGAGATGGTTATCCTTAGGCAGAGCGTTAGGAAGGTTTATTGAACAGTGGGATGCATTGCTAAAATATTTCCACAAAGAGACCAAAACGAAACCACAGATCCCATCAAATTTGATGGGATAATAAGAAAACCAACTTTGCTTCTAATCAAAAGCCAACACACAGAATCAAACCCTTTAAAAAGAAAATGCTTAGAAGACTCCTCAAAGGTCAACTTTGTTAAAGAAGTTGAAGGGAAGAAGAAACAGTCTTCTATTAGCCAGAAGGAAAGGATTTTCTATCTTCTTTCTTTGGATTTGAACAAAGCATATTGTAGTTTTGTGTTAAGTACCATTAAGATTTTTGAAAGGGTAAATACCCTTCTACAATTAGCTTCACCAAAATCTCCCCTGCTTATCCAAATTCTTAATGATCTTTTGAAAGAACTTTATACTAAGTTTGTAAAACCGTCCATTGTGAAAAACAGTGTGTTGATTCGTGTTGCCTATAATAGTTTGGCAAATCAAAAGGATGATAATGATCTTATAATTGGAAATCAAACCAGGGAACTTGTAAATTCTTTGAAAGATCATGAGAAAAAAGAATTTTTTCAATGTATTAGAAAGTACTTTTCCTCAGCCTGTGATTACATTGTAAGGAAGTTTCCTTTGCAAAATGAAGTTCTTTTAAATGCTGAAGTGGCAAATTTGAAACAAATTGAAAATTCATCTTTTGAAAAGATTCATTTTTTTATTGATAAATTTCCATTTTTGTTAACAATTAAAGAAAATGAATGCCATAATGATGCTTTAGATGAACTACAGAACCAATTTTCTGCTGCACAGTTTGAAGACTTTGCCAGTTCTGGAGAAGATAGACTTGATGTCCTCATTGGTACCTTAAAAAGAATAAAAAGAGCTGATGGAACATAAAAATATGAGAGACTAGCAAGAGTTTTATGTGCTATTCTCGTAATTCCACACAGTAATGCTGAGTGCGAGAGAGTAGCACACAGTAATGCTGAGTGTGAGAGAGTCTTCAATGTTGTGAAGAAAAACAAAACTATGTTTCGTTCTTCAATTTCACCAAAGACTCTAGAAAACATCTTAATTGCTAAATGTTATGAGGAAACTAATTGTTATGACAGGAAATTTTCCAAAGAATTTTTGGCTGAAGCCAAAAAATGCACTCTAAATTCATTGCAATAATTTTTTTGTGTAACATTAAGTTCTTGTTTTATGTTTCCTAATAAATTTTTTAGTTACTACTTAATTGAGATTTACTAATGTAAGTACAATTCTCTTTTTTCTATTTGTATAAATTGTTATTTTTTTAATATCAAAGCATGATATTAATTCTTTGTGTTCTTCTGAATTTTGGATAAATCTTCTGAATTTGGGGGAGAAATCTTCTGAATTTTTATCTTTAGAGGTTGGCAGGTATGCAAGTATATGCTTTGGCACGATTTTGAAAATTGCTGCCAACACTAAAATGGCCCGTTTACTGCTCATCACAATGTCGCCAAATCCCGTGTGTACCGTACATGGAGGTTAGAATACAATGCATGGAGGGTATTCTAACATCCATGGTATTGTATACTAGGATTAAACATTCTGTTTTATACAAGAATACGTATTTTCTTCAGTTCAACATGCACGTCTCCCGGTTAGATTTTGCGATTTTACTGCAAAATCTTTTAAACTATCATGATGGAAGATAAGGTTTTAAAGATTAGTCAGTTCTGGGCATTTTGTTTGATTTCTGATTCTAAAAGTGAATTTAAGAATAGTATTTTTCTGAATGTATTGTCTGATTGGTGGCAACAATTCGTAGTAGTCTTGCTATACACAAAGCACTGCTTTTTGAGGACGCTGCCCCCCTCTTGATGTTACTATAAGAGATTCTTTTGGCTTACCTCATGATCTTTTTCTTGAGACATTATTGTATTGTATCCACTTCTCATATCTAGTAAAAAGCTGTTTCAAAAAAGGAGCTTCTTTATTTTTTTTTCACCAAAGAATCACAAGCCAAAACTCAAGGAAGCATATTTTCCTCTATGTTAAAATAATATAGCATACCTATACATCATAGCAGCGCACATACCCAGTCCTCTTCAAATGGTTGTGTACTGTATTTTTTATATATTTGTTTTGTCTATTAGTTGCTGAAATGTGTAACTTGTATTTCCGGTGATAGCTTCTTTTAATTAGTTGTTTTTAGAGGATAGTCTTCCAGAGTGAGCATCATCTTCAAGACTGAAATTTCCATGCTTAACCTTTTCAAACTGTATCACCAGAAACAGCACTTTTTCCATATGTAGCAAAAATTTTACGAGCAGTCTGACTAGCATTTTTTTCCTGCTCATAAAATAAGATTCCTTAAATGTCATGAGTAAATGATAATTTCTTATTTATAATTCCTAAGTAACTATACCACCTTGCCTTCTTTTTTTCCAATACTACCTTGGTTGTCAGATGATTCAAGATGCATGTCTGTGTACTTTATCATGACAAATATTTTTTAATATATACACATGTAGTATCTGTAATGAGATGACTTGGTGAAAGTTGTAATGGATTGGTGTTGGAGAGTCTTAACTGAATAATTAGAAAGATGACACTCCAAGAGAGACATAATGGTAAATTCCACACATAATTTTATACAGCCTACATATCTTAAGCAATGGATGAAAATTGGAAAAGTAAACTCTGTGTCACTAACAGCAAAGGGATGCAGCGAAATGAAGCAGAAGGGAAGAGTGAAAAGAGAGAGAGAGTTGCAACGCAATTAACTTTTATACTGAATTACATTTCAGGTCACATGACAGATTAATGTCCAGATGTTGGGTTCAGATTTCATTGATATGTGCACATCAGAACTGCAGGGAGTTTTGTTAAAAAAATTATTGCTCTCTTATTTCTAGAATGAAGACAGAAGTTAAAGGGCTATTATTATTTTATTATTTGAAAGATAGATATTTTATATTTTACATATGTAAGATAAAAATATGTAAATAAAAATTATAATTTAACTAAAGGTAACCCTTTAATTCTCCCTCTCTGTTCTAAAAATCGTAATAACTTCTCTGGATTGTGTCATATCTAGATCTTGCAATGCTAATGACGTAACTCTGAGAGCTGAAACCTTTCTAACGTGAACCAGCTTTTCTCTTAACTTATTGCTATACTGGATGAATACACAGTTAGTTTGCAGCTCTGTAGTGCCTTGGACTGTGTTTCATTTCCCTTGTGCTTTGTTATACTGCTGACTATGCCATTATTTAAAATGCGATACTCTATATAAAATTGTGGTGTGTGTATTGCGCTCATGATCATGTGTGATAAAAAATATATTTTCGATAATTAGTTTGCTTCCAACAATAAAAGTTATGTTCAGTCAGTGACGTTGGTCTACAAGTCTCTCCTTCGAGTGTCATCTTTCTAATTATGTAGAAGGCTGTCCAAGTTTTTATCACGCACATATATTATACATATGAGACCTGGCCATTTAAGAAAATTAGACAGTTACTATGGAAACATTAATAAGCACGTGGTAGATGGCATCATAGATGGTGCTAAGAGAGTTGATACTCCAAAAATTTTGTATTTTTTAAAAATTAAGTGTTATCCCTAAGTGAGCATTTGATTTGTAATTCTGGAGTAGTTGAATGCTTTTTACTCTTGGATCTGGAAATAAATCTGGTTCAGAAATGATTACTCTGTTGCAAAAAATTTAAAGAATGATAGAATTACCACGGGCTGAGCACTTTTAGGAGTACTAACATAAATGTATTTTGCTGGATTTTTATCATATTGAGGTATGCACATTAATATTAATCATTAACCATTACTTGACATTCATTTCAATTGGAAAAGTCTTGATGCATTTTTAACATGTCACTTTTCTTCAGGAGGAAATTATTCATAAAATGCTTGTGCTAGAATAGAAACATTTGACAGGTTTTTAACAATTTTACCTACTGTCATTAATCCTACATTACTTCTTTCTTCTGGCTGTAGATTTGTTATGTCCCCCCTCCGAGTTATTTTAATTATTACAAAGGCATTAAATTAAAATTTTTATGTGAGATTTGCACTTGTTATTTGAATCATCCATATATTCTCAAAATTAATTCCAGCTGTGATTTGCCCTGGACACAATTTTCCTGCAAAATATGTCATCCACTGTCATCTACCTTCATATGGTTCATCAAATTCTGCAGAATTAATGGAGAAAGCAATCAAGAATATATTAGCCATAGCTGATGAAAAGAACTTAAAGTCACTTGCTATCCCATCAATAAGCTCAGGAAGGTGAGTTAATGTTTTAATATAAAAAATTAATCAACTTTATTTAATGTTTCTGAAAGGTTATGGATTTGCATACCATAGGTTATATTTAATGTGATCATGTTTGTCCGTGACTGCTTTTTAGCAGTAACTGAATGATAAAATTAAATATTGAGAAAAATGTGTCCCTCAGAAATAACTGATTAACTGGAATATAAAAATATGTACTTTTACATGATTTTAATTAAAAACAAAAGCTAAAATATTCATTTATAATTGGTTGGCTGCAGCTGTCATGTAAAACTTTATTTACAAAAAGTTTATTTTCATTGAAAATTTTTTGAAATCAGTGGATATGCAGCAGATGCCATGCATTGAGGAGGTTATTTTGCTTTGCTAATTGGTACTTGCTTCCATATTTCCATGTAATGAAGAATCGTGTTTGTCTGATAGCTGTAATAATAATTCTTAGTTCTAATAATTCCTTGATCACATTGTTAAATTATGGGTATTATGTTTGCTAGAAGGAATGCAGTTTCAGTGTTTTAGGGGGAATTTATGTTGTATTCAGTACGTTGTCAGTCTGAAGGAGAATATCATTCTTCATTTCATCATTCTATTCCAAAATCTCTTCATAAGGAAATGACAAATAGCAGTTTTCTTGAGACCAGTGTAATTGTCCACATTGGCTGATGATTGCTAATATGTTGCATTTATTGTGTGTGCATGTGTATATAAATATATTTTTATTTTAAGTTGATGCAAGTTTTCTTTATAAAATCCTGATTTTATATCTTTTGATTCGGTATCTATAATTTGTGTTGACCCCACTTTTGTAAAAAATTAAAGAAATAAATTATTTAAAAATTAGCCTGTTATTGCATGCTTTATATAGTGGTGAATACAGCAGATGAGATGTCCCGGTACAATGTTATGATAATTGCAATTCACGGCACAAATATCAGTTATGTTTTTTTGACAATAGTTTAGTGTTTAAATATGTCTTTGATGGAAAAGCAGGATTTTTATCATTCTGCCATCCAGTGAAATTTTACATGGTACCATATAGTACATCTGTTATTCCTCCATATTACCTTTTGAGAATTATGCTGAAAAGTGAGCCTTTACTTTCAGGCTTAGGAGAGAACATAAAGTGTTCTTATATATGTATAAGGTAACATACAGTATACTTAATTATTATTTTATTAATTATTGTAATGTGCATGTAATAATTAGACTGTACCCTGTTAATGTGTATTATATGAGTACCATATCTGCTATTCTTGATTTTGTTTATCCACAGTAGGTCTTGGAACATATATCCTGCATGGGAGCACTACTGTCATTTTTTTCTTTTTTACTTTTATTGTATTTCTGAATCCTAATAATATTATAATAGCTTTAACACAATTATTTAGAAAGAAAGAGCAATCTTATGCATCCTATCTAAATTACATTTATTTTTACAGCTCTGGATTTCCTAAGCAACAAGCTGCACAGATAATTCTAAAAGCAATCTCAAATTATTTTGTTAACATCATGTCCAGCTCATTGAAACAAATATATTTTGTTCTTCATGACATGGAAAGCATTGGAATTTATACCAGTGAGCTGGCTAAGCTAGATTCATAGCAAACTTAGGTAAGTTTTTACACTCATGATTCCATTCTTTATTGCTGTTTTTGAAAAGAATGTGTTAAGAGTTTTAAAAAATGTTATGTCAGTATGAGGAAAGTTCTGTGTGATTTAATATGATATTATGTGTTCCACATTTTTATTTGATATTTTGTGATTAATTTTCAATAACTAAGGATTGCTTCTCTAAAATGTGTAATCCATCCCTTTTTTAGACAAGGAGTATGATGTTTCCAATTAGTTAGTTAAAATTATCTCTCAATTAATACTAGAAAATAGTAAAAATTTATTGATGATGGTGAGACCCAGGAATTCATTAATGCCGAAGATGTTAAATAGATTTATAAGCATGTTGTAATTTAACCATAATTGCATACAAAAAAAAAAAAAATCATTCGCAGGCCTTTTTACACTTGTATCTCCCCTTTTGCAGTGTATTTGAGATTTATCTATCTGCACATTTTTTCGTCAGTAAAAGAGCACATGGGTATTTTCTCAATGAAACACCACACTTAAAAAAAAAAAAAAAAAAAAAGAAAGATGTGAGTACTACTGTAAAAGAAATGTAAAAGTTGAATTAGATTGACTGCTGGTTCATCAAACATAAGCCATTAAATGTCACAATTAATTCTCCTGCTCTCATTATTAAGTCAAGATGCATCTTAATTTTTTATTTTTAGTTATGCATTTACTTGTATTTGATTCAGCACTTTCTCTAACAATGCCACAGGTTCATAGATGTTGTTATTTGCAACATCTTATCAGATTCAAATATAACCAGAATATCTATGCGATTGGAAGTCCTAGTTTCTTAAACCCTTTGTGGGGGAGAAAGAAGGCTTTGCATATGCTAATTATGTGAACATTCCACTGCATATATATGGTGGCCATACACAATGGTTTAAAATGGTTATTAGTTACTAATTGTGAATTAATTTTCATGCCTTTGTGATCCATCACCTTTTTTTATTTCTTCAAACGTAGTCATTGTGTTTTGTGTTTGGGTGTCAGGCTATAGATAATTCCAGCCATTCCCTCTGCATAAAGCCTTTGAATCTATCTTGAAAAGTTTATTAACTGAAAAATCAAATGATTGGAACATCAAAGTTCCCTGGAATGAATTACAGCTATATCTGTTCCATCACTTTAAAAAAATCTTCTTTACATAGGCAACCTCAATCTTGTATTTTTTATGTAAAAAATGCTCATATTTTATTGGGGGAGAAGAACTGATGAGCAGAGTTATTCTCAAGAACAAATATGAAAATATATGTGATTGTGAAAAATACATGAAGAAATATGGTAATGTCTTAGAACAAATTTCTTAGCTCACCTTGAGGCTTCTGTGTATATTTTAGCATGTTTCCTGAAAATATTTAAAATTTGCAAAATATGTAATAAAAATATTTTATTTTAAATCTTTCTATTTTCTGACAACTTCTTTGAAATTAGTTAATAATTTACTTTTACAGGTTGCAGATTCCATTTGTAAAATCATTTGAACATTTGACAGCAAGGACATCTTGGGAACTGTGTCCGTGGACCAGCGGTTTTTGTGTATCTTGATATGTGCATTTTTCTAGCCATACAATTTTTACATGTAGTATTTTAGTCTAAATTGCATTTCATAATTGAAAAAGGTATATTGTTTTATTTTAACATTATCCTTTGTCTTGATTATTGATAATTTTAGAAGATTGGCTGGTTCCATTGAAATGGTTGGAAATACCATTTTGGCATATGTTATCATTGACTTTTATAATTTTTTTGTTTAAATTTGTCTTCCATCAGATTGATTCTAAAAGATGTGTTATTTATTTATGTATGCATGTCACTGCCTTAGTTTCTCCTACCAAGTATTTAGATAGACTAGCTGAGATATTAAGATTCTATTAAGTGTAGAGCTATTTTTTCAGCTTTTTTTAATTGAAAAGTCATATTCAAGCAATTGTCTTTCATGTATTCTATTAAAAATGAAAATTTTTGAAGTTTTTTTGTGTTATATAATTTTTGTTATGAAATTTTACTATTTTTATTTTTAAGTTCCTTAGTTAATTTTCAGTTCTGGCTTGGAAATGTATAAATATTTATAGAGACATTAATAGGTACTTGCTTATAATCAAATAAAAATGTGTCATGAAATTTAAATGCACCTTCAGGGGATATTAACTGGAGGATGCTTTTGAAATCTGTGTAGAACATATCTTCTTCACTTTTACAAAAACTGTGAAATGCTGGGTGGGGGGGGGATACTGACATTTTATCTTACTTCTAGGAAACAGAACAATATTTATGTCTTTTAAAAATGTAACCAATTAGCTTTGAACTAAAGCAACAACTATTGGCTTTTTACCTTTTATTCAGAGCTATTTGTTCAACATGTCAACATTTGTGTGCCATTTATATAATTAAGGTAGAAACAAAATGAAACATACTGAAATTGTCATTTGTATTTCATGGATAACATCATTTAAATATCTTTATAAGTCTTTCAAGTATTGTAAATGTTTCACAAAATATTAACTTACAAAAATTTTTATGGAATGCTTGTGTCATTGCAGCTAATTATCAAGAATTGAGAAGATTTGCTTCTCAATTGTCTGTAATCTTCAGTTATTTGTTTTCACCAGTGTGGTACCTAAAATTTAATTTTGAGAGGTGCAGTCAATCATAATGTCAAAACTACCATAGTGCAATTTTTCTTACAGGTGGTTTTTCCATTTAAAAATTGCATTTAATAAAAAAAAATACGTCTATATTTAAATCGTATTATTTAAGTACAATATATGACATTCAATAAATTCCAGTTATATTATTTGTTATTGACAAGGTTTAATAACATACCAGTTAACAGTACAAAAACACTTGCATTATTTTATCAGGCCAAAGACATTTCTAAAACCTGTGTCTTAATTTAGATCAAATACTACATAATTTTTATTATATAATTAAAATTTCTTCTTTTACAGATATGTTTTTATATATATACAACAAACACAATCCATTTAAACACAAATTTTACATGTATTATTTTGAAAATGATTTTCTAGATATTGTAGGATAGAAAAATAATCTTTTTACAGTACATATGGTAGTTAGTAATGTTATTAAGGTTTTCAAAAGTTTGTAAATATTAAGAAAGGTCTCTTTATTGCGGTTATGCTATTTTGCTCTTGGTGCACTTTTCTATGCCAGAGTTGATAGTCAGCATTTTAAATACTGATATTACAGTTCCACAAATCAGAAGAATATATATTCAAAAATATTTTAAGTTTTGTTTCATATTGAAATTGGACAGGGAATTTATTCTTTTGGAAAATTTAAATATTATAAGAATTTAACATTTCTTTATATGTAATAAAATGTTCCTTAAGTGCAAGATCACATCATCCATGTATTGATTAAAGCTTGATATTCAAAAATAGGATGTGGCAAATTCATTTATAATATTAAAATGAAATGTTTGCGTGCATGCCGGTTGTGAAAGAGAAGTTTCAGAGTTAATTTTATTTATTTGCTTCAGAACTGTGTTTCTGAGTAAATTGCACTGAAAACATTTTTTTTTAATTGTCATGTAATTCTCTTCAGATATTGTCATCATAATTTAGTTGCTGCAGATAGACTGTAAAATCCTGCGTAATGATCACATAATATGAAAATATTTTTGCAAAAGAAGATAATACAATCACAAAAGCAGAATCTTTTTGGTGAACTTGAATGTATTAGTTCTAGAAAGTGATTCCTTATCATGCGAGTTCTCTAGTATTTCTAATGCATGAACCAAAAGGTTTTAGTAATTCCACCGTAACCATAACAGATTCATGTCTCTCTATCTAACAAGTGATACAGAATTTTTCAGAGATTCTTTTCTTTGCAGAAATTTGATATATTTTTATGCAAAATAGTATTTTTTCTTTTTGGAGTGTGATGTAAGTTGCCAAATTGAGGGAATGAGAAGGACAATGAGCATAGAGTGCTGAAGGAAATCTTTCATTATACCTTTTATGAACTCCTAGACATGGTTGCAGTGTAATCATAGGCTTGACCTCTTATGTATTTCAAATCTAAGCTTACTGATGTCAAAATATCAATAATGACATTATCCAAATAAATCTTCTCCACGTGCCTATATGAAAGGTACAGAATGTAATTTTTTTTATTAAAATAGTTTTTATTTCAAGTTCAATCTCATATCTCACAAAATAGATACTTGCTCATGTGAAGAAATATTTATAGTTATGAACTGCAAAAGCAAATAAATGCTTTTCAATTTTACTTGATAAATATAATGGAAAAGCATTTGCTTGCATTGGTTTCACAAACAGTCTTTTCCAAAATAAGTTATTGTAAGCATTTATGATTTCATTTTGTATTTTTATTATATTGCATTATTGCTGTAGAACTCTGAATGATTTTTTAATGTATCATCTACTTCGTTGGCTTGAAATCTGAAGAGTTGGCAAAAGTTTCTTTCTTTCTGATGAGATTCAGCGCTATCATCATTTAGGATGTGCATAGTGGAAATTCATTTCTGCTGCAGAATTTTTAAAAAAAAATCTTAATGAGCTTTGGCAATATCAGTTACATCGACTGTGGATTGTTTGTAGCCAACGACTTTCATTTTTAGAGTATCAGCAAATAATGAAGAATGCTTATGATATTTCTCTTTATGGTCACTGAATATTTCACTACATTTTCAGCAATTGTAAAAAGGCTTATTCATTAATTGTTTTAAAGTTTGATTGATGTGCATATCTGTTGCCAAACATAACAATGTTTACAGTACACTCCTTTAACTTTAGTTAGCAAATTTAATTAGCCAGCCAACTGCGTTCAAATAATGTGTACTTTAATTTTCTGTTTACATTTTCATAGCCAAATGTTTGGAAATAAACTATTTGCTGTTGAAACTGAAGTATCTTTAACAAAATTAAGTTTTTCTTAACAGGTTATATGGTTTTATACAAAAATTTTATATATTATATTTTTATTTTGGAGAAAGATTTTAATTTCAGCTAAAGGGTTTGAAAAAATGTAAGAATTAGAATCAAAAGTGCTTGAAGAAATTCAAATGTGCTTATGAGTCTTAGCATTCTCGAATTATCACTCGCCGTCACTCAGTATGTGATACTTCTTTGCTTGGCTTGTATTTCATCTTTCATTTGAACTTCTTGATAGTTTTCAAAATAATTTAAGAGGAAATGTTATCGAGCTGTCTCTCCACAGTCTTCCAGCATACTTTAAATCTGGATCATTTTATTGACACATTGTATCACGTTTTGGAACACAGTTTAAGAAATATCAATAGTAACTTCTTTATCTACATTTACCTATCCTCCAATATTCACTAGCTTTACTACTACAATACATGTTCATCCAAGGGATAAGCATTAACAGAATAAGCATATGTGATACTTCTAATGAGAGAGAAACTGATTGGTAGGGTAACCCAGAAAGATCATCTTCAATAAGAAAATTAGGAAAATAATGCCATTGTTTGTTTTAATCAATTATTGATAAAAGAAAAAAATTTAGGGAGTGCATATGGTCCTTTTTATCTCCTTCGGGTATACCACTGGTTATTACATTGTTTAAACCTTTTCCTCCCCCAAAATTAGTTAAAAATGAGCCGTAGATTGATATTGCTGTAAATGGTTTTGCCATAAACTCTAGCTCAATCTACGTTTCTGTTTTGGCTAATTTTGGAATTTAAAGGGTCATACTTAAGTTCATTTAACATATAAAGGATAAAATCATTTTCAAAAGTAATTAGAGCCATTTTACAACATAACATGCAAGCCAAAACAACACAATATTTTTTGTCCACATATGATTGGTATTTCCAAATTGTTTTGTGCAATGCATAGTTTGAAAAAATCTGATTTAGTTCTATTTCCAAATTATTTTATGCAGTGTATAGTTTGAGGAAGTCTGGTTTAGCTTCAGATACAGCTTTAAAACAGCCTGTCAGTGGGATTTTCTCTACAAGACTCAGTAAACAACCTTTGCAATGAAGCTTTATGTTTGGGAAGATAGTATGCCCCTTCCCGGTGGCTTCACTTGTTGGATAACTGATTGGTGAAACTTACCATTCCCAAGAATGCCATTTTCATTGTAAGAAAATTAATTTGATAAGCATCTTTGTACCTCTTAAATCAACATTTTCCGAATGTTTCAGTTATTTGCAGCTGCTGAATTGTGTGAATTTATGAAATTATTAATTATTGTCTGAATTATATCACTGCATTCTTGGAGAACAATCATACTGGATAGTTTTTTCTAGAAGCATATTGGAACTTAAATATTGTAATCTAAGTTCTCATTTGTTACGTATTTTGACATTCAATGAACTATAGTTCAGCAGCTTTGGAAAAAGCCTCTAAATGCACTTGTTTCAAAATGAGATTATCTGTGTACATAGAGTAATTTGTACTTAATAGTTGGAAAAAAAGGCTTTCTGATTTTTGAAGGGAGAATTGGCAGTTAAGAAAGTCTGAGCTATATATATTTATTTTTTCAAAATATTATATTCTCTGGCTTATGTTGACTGTTAACTAAAAGGAAGCTTGTCTTTTGAAAATCATATACTGTAATAAGCTGCCAATACTTAGCTAATTGATAGATGTAAATTAAACTCTTCCAAACATACACACAAAGAAATTAGCTAAATTGTATTTTATGAGATCTCAACAGCATTATGTTTTCATTGTATCTTTACCTGATTCTAGAATATATAGATCTCCATGCATCAGGTATGAAGAATGTGTTGCATGCATTAGAACTTCAGATTATAGTGTGTCATCTATACGACGAGGGTATGGGCATTGTCGTAAAGCTAAGGATTATTGCCATGCCAAAATGTTTGAAATCCATGCTGGAGTTTTGAGATAGTTTAAAATAACAGGAAGTATTGGCAAAATAATTGTATTGTTATCATGAACTTTTTTGCTACTAAGAGTTCAATATTAGGGTTCTGAATGAATATATTAATATTTTGGGGAATCATTTCCATCATCACTGTGATACCATGAACATCTTACCAATCATTAGCATGATCCAAGTTTTATGACTTTTCTCGAATAATTTCTCTGTGTATTTGCTGTATATGATATTTAAATGGAGCACTCACTTTCCATCCGAGTAATTGTAGCATTAATGTACAGTGACGTGATGCTATCCACCCAAAGCTGTGCATTGTCCCTTTATTGGTCTTAATAGCACTGTGAGACAGAAGATCAAAAAACCAAATTTGGACGTCATGTGTATGTAGAGTTTATATAAAGTGGCTGACAAGCTATAAATGATTGGTTGATGTATTCCATTTCATCAGTGCTTAGGAACAATTTGATTAACTAGCGACTACAATGTTCCATTATATATGTATCTATATATATAATGGAACATTGTATCTATCTATCTATATATATATATAGATAGATACATACATATATATACACACACATATGTAAGATAAAAAATATGAACACAAATTTCTAATTTTAATTGGCTATAACCTCTTATTTTTTATTTAATTTGGGAACTTCCTCTCTCTCTCTTAAAAATAGCACTATAAGTCTAAACTGTGCCATTCAAATTAATCATGCGATTCTACGTAATCCTAATGCAGATACCTCTTGCCCAATCAAATAATTGTAAACCAAAACTTTTTTATTTGAATTGAAACTTTTGACTCCCTCCTTCTTCCTTTGAATTGATGTTTCTTTTCACTTGAACTTCTGTGCTGTGTGAATGCTTCGCTATGCTTGCTTCTATCGCCTTAGTATCAAAAATGTAAATGTTCTGGAATTACACATGATCGGAGTGTCAAGTGAATTGTCGCCACAAATGCGAATTTAATTAAAAATTTAAATTAATCTGGCTCAACGTGTTCCTTTTTAATATAGATAAAGTATCTATGCTGAACAACATTGCTATGCTTCTACTTCTCAGTGTTCTTACATCAGTGCTTCCAAAATTGTGCTTTCATTACACACACACACACACATATATACACACCATCCTATTCAGGATTATTACCTCATCTTTGTAGCTCTAGTTTACTAACCCTTCCATTTGAGCCAATTACTATGATTTTGCTTGAATCCTTGATGTAAGTGTTAATAGGATTGTAGCCTGAAGGCTCAGGTGAAAGTTACATACAGTGACTGCTCACAAATGCTTAGAGTGCTGTATCATAACAGAACAGAAGCAAGTCTTAATCAAAATCAGTTAATAGAAGAATACAAATTCTAAAATGGTTTAAATGCATAATCTAGGAACTTCTTAAACCAGCTCAATACAACAATAATTAATTACAAGTATATTATTTTTATCCGTATTTTGCTCATTTATAGAAAGACTTTGACTTTTTTGTATATTAATTGTAAAACTGTATAATTTTATGTCTTTTCCCCTCTGATATTTTTTTTTAAATTGTGTGTTTATGATTTTCTTTGTTTCAAATATCATTATTTAAAAAAAATAATATATTTGAATGAAAGTATTAAAATGGTAATAAGTTTTTAGGTTTATGCTATTTTACAAACAAGAGGTGAAAAAAAGCTAAGTTTAAATGATATTTGTTTAATAAAAATATGTGTTTGTTTCCTTTGCAGAATTTAGAAATTCTGATTTTAGTTTTGAAGTTAATAATTCTAAGAACTAATTTGATTGACATGTTGAGTGTTATCCTGATTATCCAAAGTAGTTGTAAATTAGTTCAAAATTTTACAGTTATAGTATATTATTTGTCAATTTTTATTTCTCTCCAAAATGAAATTAAAGACAAATTCCTCCCACTTTAAAAATAATGCAAACAATTAAAAACATAATAATCTGGTTTCTTTTTTTAAAAAAAAAACTATTATTTCTCATGTATATTTCTTTAGATATGCCATTTAAATAATAGCTTTAATTCATATTTTATAAATGAAAAAGATTTTAATTTGCTGTAGTACTTTTTTATTCAAATTATGTAAAGTAAATAACTGACTAAAATTCCAGTATTTTCAGATTTGTTTTATATAGTACTTGTGATACATAGCTTTATATTTTATTTAATTGAAAAAGATTTCCAAGTCAAAACTCTTGGTGATAAATGTCAGCCGTATAAAATTAATTCACGTTCTTTTGTTCATATGCTGTGAGATAATTATATGTATTTATTGGCCAGTAAAATTCTCCATGGCTTCTTAATTTTGTGATCTGCCAATATTTTTATGTATGCTTATTCTTATGTCTTTCACTTTAAAAATAACTAGTCAAATTGATAATTGTTCAGTGGAAAAAATTTGCCATCAAGTGAGGGGAGGGGTGAATTTTCAGTGCTAGTCAGAACTGCTTACAAGATTAGTATTTCAATTAGTATTATTTCTCAATTAAGAAATTCATTTTCCTAACTTTACATTTTAGCTGTGCTTGTGCAATAAAGTTTGAGCTTGTTTGCTATTATTGTAGTATTCATAACTGTATATAACAAAAATGTCGTTTTATGAAATATGAACTTTTATAGTATTTTTAAAGCGTTCCTGTATTCATATGTAAATTTCACTGTCTTTTATACCAATTTGTAAATCATGCTTTTACACAGAGGCAGATGATGGAAGGTTTTTTTTGTCATTTGTTGTTTGCAATAATGCCAAGAGTTTATATTTAGAAATGTGTTCTTGATCTTTGAATGAACTAATAGTTCTAGTGAGCTGTGTTAAAATTCTTCTTTCCAAGCATGCTTTTTAATGCTGTTAAATTCTGCTAATGTATTGTAGTGAAAGAATTTCTAGTTGTAAAAAACATGAGTGATCGTAGGTTGAATTGATTTTGTCTTTCTCTTTTTAAGTTAATAGTGTGGATTTTGTGATCGTTGAATGTGGCTATGTTTGAAATTGATCGTTTTGATCATGATATTGATATTTTTAGTTTTATTTATTATAATATGATGAACTTTCCATATTATTAGTTTTAAATATTAATTTTATATGTATATTTTATATCGCTATATATCATCTCTTTATAAATATTTATGTGTTATTTTTTTTAATCCTGATATTAGATGACTTGCTTTTCTAACCAATACCTTTCATATACTTTTCATATAGCTGATTTGGTTGCTTTTCTTTAAATGCGTAATGCTTCTACATATTTTAGCTAAAAATATCATTCATGAATATTATGCATTTTGTATGAATAAAATTGCATGGTTATTTTTAAAGACAAAATGGTTTTTAAAACAAGGCAACACTTTTAGTTGAATTCTTGTAATTTATTTTCTGTATAGAAATTGCATTGTAGAAGGATGAAACTTTTTCTCTCCTGGGTTATTTAAATGTGATTTTTTTTGCTTTGTTTTGTTCGTTTATTAGATATTAATAAGATATGCAATTTTGAGAGCTATAAATTTCCATTGATCATAAATGAAGTAAAATTCTATACTGAATACTATGTTCCATGTGATAATTCTTTGAGGTTTTCAACTGAAAAGTTGATGAAAATTATTACTTTATTATTACTTTTGATTTTCTTTTATGTTCAACTTCTTGAATTATGCAACATTTAAGCTAATAAAATTAAGTTAAAGATTAAGATGAGGCTATATATAATTCTGTGTAAGAAGCAAACTTTTAATTAGAAATGCTGATATCTTACCAAAAACTTTCTTTTTTTTAAGCATAGAAAGTTATAATTTAAAAAAAAAAAGTTTATCACTTTTTTTAAATATATTCTTAATAATTTTTCACAGAAGTTACCTAAATGCTCATACAACCTGTTACTTGCCCCACTGCCAGCCTGAATATTTCTCCAAGTCACATTAATATATTGTTTCTTCATTTTCTGAAACTGTTGATTGAATTGTCAGTCATTCTTTCATCTTATTCTGAATACATCCCTGAGTTGAAGGAACCTTTCCTTTTCTTTTCTGGAGCATTGTGATCTTACTGCTATTAACAAAGCAATCTGCTGAAATTGAAAATTGGTAGCACATAAGAGGGCTTAAGAGAAAAGTAACCATTTCAGTTAAGTAGACAATTATTAACTATTTACTTTCTGGCAGTTTGCTTCTTTAGTCTGTAAGCTTGGTATTTCAGGAGTTTAGGAGGAATGGTTTTTGAGGTTGATCAATGTGAAAAGTTAATCATGCTTCTTTGAGTAAAATATTCATTGTTTATTTTGCTTTGGAAATTTTCCAGTATTAAAAACTGGAAAAATTTATATTGTATAAAAACAAATTTCTGGCGATATTTTTAAATGCTAATAATTGAATAGACAAATCTTGTAATTTGCTTTCAGTGTGAATGTGTACTACAATATTTAGCACTGTGTTTAATATCTTAGTATTACTGCTTTTTAGTATTTGATAAATTCTCTTTTGTAATGTATGGTACATGTGGATTATATTTATTAAATTTGTTACTCCATTTTGCATTTGAAAAATTTATTGCTGTTATTTCCAGATTGCTGTAATTTCCATTATTTATAACATGGTAGCATATTGCAGTTAAAACTGAACTTTTGTCCGGGAATCATTGCAAATATGCAGATGTCAGTTTATTCTTTCTTTAAAGTTTTTTCATTAATCAGCTCTCCTTCAAAATGAAATTATCTGGAAACATAGTTTCTCAATTACAGTTTCCTAGCTCTCTGTGTCATATTTGTTAGCGATATCTTCTACCAATTTAGTAACAAATATATTTTCATGAATATTATGCATTTCGTATCAATAATGATAGTTTGTTGAAATCTTACTTTTTTAAAATTAAACTAAATTTTCACTTTAATGCTTTTGGATAGTTGGCAGAGAAATGTTTTGTTCCAAGTGACTCTCGTTTTCCCCTTTTAATGAAACTGATACAATTTGCATTTTGTCAAAAATGAATGAGCAGAGCTGGATTAACCATTAAGCAAAATAAGCATGCTCTTAGGCATTGAGAAAAGAGGGCACCACAAAAATTTCCTATTGCTAGTTTTACCATGGAATGTATCATGCAACTAAACTAAGGATGAAAGAGAATGAATGAGGAAAAAGCGGTGCATGTATTCTTGGGGGAGGGGGGTCAAAATCTTTTAGCCACTTAGCAATTCAATAACTTTCTAAAACGTTCCCCCAAATGTCTATTTTTTATTGCCAAAATTGTAAAAAAAAATTGCATTTTTAGACAAAAATATGCATAAAAAATCATTTGTTGGTCCAAATTTAAGTATATCTAAAATTATAAAAATTGTTTCTTCAGTGTTCACTTTTTTTCATGCAGCTGATATGAATAGTAAGCTTATATTTTAATAATTTGACATTTTGTATGTATAACACATCTTGAAATTTCTAGATACAAGCTAATATTTTAACTCAGTATGATGTATTTTGAAACAGTTTACAATTCAGAGTCTCACATTATAGTCCTGGCAATAACTGCTACTATAGAATCATCCATTTTTAGTTAACACAATTTTTTTTTAAGATTGTAAGCTGTAATGTACAATACCCGACTGAAAATGTGTTTTTTACAGTAAATCAAAGCACTGAAAGGAAGGGGGGGAAAACTCGAGAAAGTTTGTTTTACAGATCCGTAATGCCATCTATAAACTGAAAGTTAAACTAAAATAAATTATACTTGATAATCAGAAATGTGTGTTTGGAAGATGTGATAACCACACCACATGCAGACAGTGCACATAAAATGCATTTCACATATGAGGCAAAACTGCTAAGTGGTTAAGTACTGGGGACCTGTCAGTCTTTTTCTGGAACTGAGTATCAGTGATGATATTTGCTACAAAACAGAGTAAAATCTGTGAGATTTGTTCGTTACCTTTTATAAATTATATGCCAAACAAAAAATTTAGAAATGCCATAAGTTTTTTTTTTTTCTAATGATAGTGTTGTTTGTTACATTGTATGTGTGCTTCAGTTATATATTTTACAGCCAAAGCTCAATATAGATAGCCACTTCTAATATTGGCCAGCTGATGTGCTCAAATCCTGAAATATATAAATAATTTATCATTACTTCAGGCTTTTTATTTAAACCTTGCTTTAGCCAAAAACACTCCTCGAAGTTAGAAACTATCTTTTGGGGGCTTTTATTGATTTTTAAAATTTTGTTCTAAACAAGAACAAAAAAATTGACAATAATGGTACAGAAATAATACCAAGAACCAAAACAAGTTGATGTTCTTGTTATGAAAGATAAGTTTGCTGTTTAGTGATATAACTGTTAAAATCTACTTTTTATCATTAGTACCATCATTTGGACATAATTAAAAATCTCAGGAAAATATCTTTACACCACAAAACAATAATAAATAATTAAAAATATCAGTATAAATATTTTCTTAAAGTAAAAATTATATAAAGCTGTCAAAAAAATATTGATCTTAACTCTGTGATCTGTTTTTTTTATTGCATAATAAGCTGTATTTGCTATTTCATAATGCAGTTGTTAAAAATTGCATTTTATCATTACCATAATATGATTACCATAATCATTATTTGTCATTATAACATAATTAGAAATATTTGTGACGATTTCTTTGCACCATCAAAATAAATAAATATACGATTATGAACATTTTTGTAAAATTACAATTTTTACTTGCCATAATTATATGTTACAAAATGCATATCATGTATGAACTTGTCATAATTTCATGCTACAAAGTGCAAGTTAACGCATTAAACTTCACAAGCAGGTAAAAATAAAGATTTTAGTGTTGAGATCAATATTTCTTTGTTTTATGTGATTTTTATATCTTTGAAAAACTGCTTTTAATCACACATTTTATTTCTGTGCTGCATATAAAAATCATAGAGATTTCTAATTATATACTAATAGTGAAATGTAACTTTTGTGTTATTAGCAAATATACATTGGTGTGCAAAAATTAAGGACGAAGTCGAAAAATTAGCATATCAGCTGAACGAAGAGGCAGAGCGGACAGAAAGACCAATCAAGAGATTAAGTAAGGTGAGCACATGCGCAGATATGCAGGTAGACGTAATGGGGGAGTGTCTGAGTAGTATAAAGCATGTTGTCGGTGTAACATCAGTATTTCTGGCAAAGAGATTGCACGCCATATAGCAGTTAAAATCACACCGAGTTGCTGCCTCAGCGAGAAATGACGAATAATCAATCTGTTAGACGACATCTGGATGCTTTTACCCGAGGTCGAATCATTGGGAAGTTGGAGGAAGGCCGCAGTGTGACAAGTGTGGCTGCAGAGTTCGAAATTGCTCACAGCATCGTTTCACGACTTTGGAGACAATTTCAAACTACAGGAACAGCTATCCACGAGGAACCACACCCGCAGATGACCGGTATATTGCCTTACAGGCCTGAAGAAACAGGCGGCAGACAGCAGGAGAAATCGCTAGACACACAACACAGGCGACTGGACGACCGATTTCGCGTTTTACCATGGCCAGAAGACTGCACGGTGGTGGTCTGTTTGCATGACGCCCTGTACGCCTGCCCATCGGAGAAGGCTTTCTCTGTGGTGCCGGGAACACCGGAATTGGAGAGACAATGAATGGGGACAAGTACTCTTTACAGATGAGAGCAGATTTAGTCTGAGTTGCGATTCTAGACACATACACATCTGGACAGAGCGGGGAACATGCAATAACCCCTTCAACATCATCAAAAGGGACTGTTTTGGAGGTCGCGGAGTTCTCGTTCGAGCAGACATAATGCTTGGTAGCCGGACCAACCTTCATATCTCCAAAGAAGGTTCGTCGCCTGGGACTGCTATTGTAACGAGATTCTTCTTCCTTACATGCTTCTTTTCACAAGGGCTATGGGCCCTCAGTTCCTCTTCATGGACGACAACGCTCCACCTCATCGCACAGTTACTGTCGAAGAGCTGTTGGAGAGTGAAGATATTGAACACATGGATTGGTCGGCAAGGTCTCTGGATGTAAATCCCGTCAAGCATGTACGGAACTTACTAGGGAGACCCGTGGCAGCATGTAACTTATCACCAGTAACGATTCCGAAACTGCAATTGGTGCTACAAGAGGAACGAGCAGCAGTGTCTCAACAGCTCATTAACAACCACATATCCAGCTTGCACAAATGATGTGAAACCTGCCTAGCAGTCAGGGGAGATCATATCCCCTATTAAAGACAGGATGTTTCTTGCCTGACACCCATCACAGGGATGTTTCGGCCTTCAGTTGCATTGCGCTCCATGTTACATTTTCTATAAAGCTTCTTTTTATCCCTCTGATTTCACTTTTAGTAAGTGTTGCTTACATTACTCACGTCCTTACGTATTGGGGATCTTACGGTATTAAATGCGTTGATTTGGAAAGCTTTTGTACAAAGTTATATTGAAAAAACCGTCTCGTCCTTAATTTTTGCACACCAGTGTATATAATTTTTATTCTCTAAGAAATATCAGTTTCAGAAAAAATCATTAGAATTAAAGATAATTTCTAATTTTGGCCTATTTCTGTTGACCAAATCTAGAACTTGCAAGTCAAAGCTTGAAATTTATGTTAAATTGATGTATACTGTAAGTTTTGGCACATCATTTGATCAATGTGAGATATAGTTAGGCATTGTCCAAAGGGGTCTGCTTTAACAGGATTGTTTTAAACATAATCATGGGCCCCTGTGTGTTTTGAGGCCTTTATCTATACGAGTTATTTCAAGAATAACAGTAAATATAACAATCTATGTATTCTCATACTTACGGAACTTCCAGATGCTACTCATGTTAAGATAATGTTTTGGATATTTTGTGTGTTAACTGCATAATATATGCAGTTAAGCCCTCTACTGGGTGCAGAGTTGGAAGGTGATAAAATTTTGGAGGCTGTGGGCAGCTGAATTTAGGAATGACAAGAGAATTCACCAAGCGGTGAAATGCCTAGTACCAGCTATGATTAACCTTGGTGTTAGGCCATTCTTGGAATTGATTTAAAAAGTGTTTCAATGAACAAGACACCTCAACTGGAATTGAAAATTTTAATGTTGAATTTTTAAGAATTCGTCATTAAATTCAGAGTTGAATATAGATAAAAGAAAATGTTTTATTTACATGTAAAATTTTAAATTGTTTTATTGTCATGCCACTTGTTTAAGAAAAAGTAGCCTGTATTAATAATGATTTTTCACAAGCATAAGTTACCTCTGCCTTTTGATGTCATGTTGTATCTCTCTCATTCTTTCTCTTTCTGTCTCTCTTTTTTTAATACATGGAAGGTGTCAACACCAGATTACTAGATTCATAGTCTAAACGAGGCAACAAAATTATTAAAATATTGAACTTTTACTAATTACTGACAGTTTATAATGTCAGGACTATTAAAAATTAATAAATTTGGTAACATATCACTTGAAGCAGCAAATGTTAGGACACTCTGAATGGCCAATATCTAAGAAATTTTAAAAGTACTCAGTTACAAAGGAAACTGTTTCATTCTTTATGATTCTCAGATTCGATTTTCTTAGGTACTAATTGTCATTTTATTATAAGGAAATTCAGATTCTAGCATTATCTCCTGCCTTTGTGATGTATTTCATGTGAATAGGTTTTGTATATTGTTTTTTCATAATGAAAATGAATTATAGTAAGTATAGTGTAATTCATATAAAGTAGGAGAGAGAAAATAAACATAAAAAATAAGTTGTTATAAATATTTTCATACTTTTAAACTGTACAAAGAGTAACATAGTAATCGATTCGGCTTTTGAAAGAGGTGTAATTCTACATAGTCAGTGCATTAGAGGTCTGGTGAAGTATGAGGTTTTTTTTTTTTTTTTTTTTTTTTTTTTTTTTTTTTTTTTTGAGGAAACAGTTTACTGCATTAAAAAAAAATTCTCCTTGAGTTATAGAAGTAAAATAATTTTTCAAGTCCTATGATGATTATATTTCTGTTCATTTATTCTAATATTAATGCTGAAGTTTGCAAAAAAAAAATTACATTTATTTGTTTTTAATCTATCTTTAAGATTTTAGCATGGTAAGAAATATATATTTTTGAGCAGCATCATTAATATTAGACAACCGTCACTACCTGTATACTTCATTTTATATTTAAACTACATAAATGACAAATAAACAGATGAATGAAGCATAATTATTGATCTAGAGCATGGAAATATGAAGAGATTTAAGATGCAGAATCAAAAAATAAGCACAGTCATTTTTAGAATTCATAAAATGTAGATTTATTACATGAAATTTAATCAATGTAAAAGAAATATCTAGCTTCCTTTGACAGTGAGTGATATGTGCCTGTCCATGGCACAATAGATTATGATTGGCATTTAATTATCTGTCAGATTTTAGTTAGTCTTTTGGGCATATAATATTTTTTGGAGAGGGGCAAGGGGAAGGTATACTAATATTCTGTATTCATTGAAAAGGAAAAAATTAAAATAATTAAAAATTGCAGTCTGAAAAGTACTGATTACAATCTAACACCTCAGATTAGAGTGTACAATTAAGAAAAAAAAGTTAAATGCAAAAAATTCAGAAATTAAAACATAAAATTCAATCTGATTTTCATTTTGAGATTTTTAAGTTAAACATCTGAAACAGTAGAAATCTAGATAACTGTGGATATTGACTTGGAAAGCTACTTAAAATATTTAGTAACGTTTTTTCTAATAATTCATAGCTTTAATTAAATTTTTTTCCTTGGAGATGATATATAAATATCTTATCTAATAATAAATGATTGATTTATTACTTAACAATTTCAGTGCAAGTTTTTGGCTTTTTAAATTACTCATAATTATTTTTACTGATATAGAAGGCTAGATACTGACTTAGAAAGCTAGTTAAAATACTTACTAAAGTTTTTTCTAATAATTCATAG
>KK118866.1:155569-165750 GCA_000611955.2 Stegodyphus mimosarum
ACTCTGTCCCAACGCGGAGGGAAACAGCTGCGCGAAGTATCTGTCACCAAAGCTCGAAGCCGGCCTCGAAGTTCGAAGGTCAATTCATCAAGAGTTCATAAACCCTGTAGCGTTTTAAATTTTTTTAAACTGTAAAGGAAAAGAAAATATTTTTTCGAGCAGGTAAATTAATTAATGGATTAGTTATTTTGAGCAAAAAAGTAAAAAACTCGAAGTTTAATTTATCGCGAAACATAAAAAAAGAAACGTTTTGTCAAAAAACGTTTCTTCTTAGCACGTGTTCCTCAATTTCCTGTACACATCGCGGAGGAAGAAATTCTTGCCGCCACGTTCCATCGCCAAATCCCTTGGCGATTTTTTCGTCTGCTTTGTAGCCGCGTAATAACACACTGGTTTACATTACGTCTATGGAACCTTTCCTTCTTTACATAGACTTCCGTTGGTGTACGGTACACATGGGATTTGGCGACATTATGATGAGCAGTAAACGGGCCATTTTGGTGTTGGCGGCAATTTTCAAAATCGTGCCAAGGCCGTAGCATATACTAGAATTTTACTGCAAAATCTTTTAAACATTTTTTTTTTCTTTTTAATAAATGCCTTATTTATCATTTTGCAGTAAAATAAAAAAATAGTAATCAGTCATCTAAACTAACCATTTAATATAACTATTTTCGTCAAAATATCGTTGATTATTGTAATTCAGTTTTATAATTATTTTAATGTTATTGATATCATTTAATGTTCCTTCTTCCCCCTAAATTTATTTATTATTAGTAAATAATGCTTTCAAATTTAAGGAAATTTTCTCTGGAATAATCCTGAAATGAATTCGAGCAGTGATGACACATCAGGAAATTCAATGCGCATATTTTTTGCTTATGTATGCTGCTAAATAAACATAAAATACCTGAATTTATTTAAAAATATCATTAAATAGATTTATTTGTTTCCTTTAGCTGAAAAATGTCTTGGAAAAAAAAACATTTTTTAATCCACATTGGGCAGATTTTGATTTCAATCTTCAGTGGAGAAAACAACTCCTATTACAGTTATAATAGTAATCTTTGGGATTTATATATAAGTCATACGCAGTTGGCAAGTTTTTGTGTTTTCAAGTGCTACCATAACCATAATTAATTTACCTCTAAACACAGCCGCGCGGATAGACTGGAATTTTCTTAAAACGAAAAGTCAGGGAATTTCATTCTCCTATTTCTGTGGCAACCTTGTACATATGATGGGAAGATCTCTTGGCAAATGCATAAGACACAATTATCTATAGAGGCCTATAGAATGGATGGGACACCCAAGCTAAGGCCTGTCATCTCGCCGCTTCTTTGAGAGCAGACGCTGAGGATATCCTTCAGACTCTTCCAGAAAACCAGGCTAGACTTCGAAGCTCTATCCGGCGCGTTGGAGCTGCACTTTGGCGAGAAATGTTTAAAAGACTACAGTAGGTTTCAATTAAAACCACACCAACAGAAGCCCACGGAAACACTCTGAGAGCTCACCACGGATATTAAAAGGCTGTCCTATCTTGCCTTTTCAGAGTGCCCGGCAGAAACAAAGAATACTGCAATACTTCATCGAAGGGATCCTGAAATACAGAAAGCTCTACGAATAGCGGATGTCAAACACTTGTCACAAAAGTGCTCTAGTGAACGTCAAGAAATTCGATGCAACCTAGAAAGCAACTCATAGGAACTGCCACCCAATCAGAGCTGCTCAAGTCCATAACCCAGAGGATCAAATGGCTGCTCCTCTCGATTTCACTGATCTCGAAACACGATTTAGCCAGACAACTGAATGCCTTAAGACGAGATATTAGTGACAGGAAACCGAACCTAAAGTGTTGGAACTGTGGTGCTGAAAGTCAGATACGACGGGACTGCAGAACACCCCAGGGCACGGATGTTAAGACCGTGCCTATCAAGAAGGAGGGAACTAATTAGTGGCCATCTCGCGAGGCGCAAATTGTAAGGTAATGAAAAGCCCCAGTTTAAAGCGCTTAAGATTTCTCCAGTGAGTGGCGGCAGTAATGGACTTTTCATAATGGGGCATATCAATGGATTTCCTTGCAGGAGATAGGAGGCCACTGGGTGAGCAGCTCTGCCGCCAAGAAGACTTTCACCTTTAAAAGAGTTCCTTGCAATATGACCATCGACGCAGGAGCCAATGTTACCATCATTCGAAAAGATGTGGCTCAACAACTGGAAAGTAAACTTATCTGGACGCCGTCCTCCGTTACCTCCAAAGTGTGTCCGGCGAGAAGATCGACATCGAAGGAAAATTAAACGTTAATATCAGATTTGGAAGTACCGCTTACCATCACACAGCATATGTGGCAAATATTGCAGTGCGTTGCATACTCGCAACGCACTGCACTGGACTTTGTAAGGAAATATAGCTTTTCCTTGGATTTTAAAAAGAACGATCTGCATTCTGCCCCTGAGGACATAGCTCTATTCGGAATTAATGATGAAGAGTGAAATCTCTCCACAAAATCATAGCTCAACACGATATCACAATACCTGCAAGAACAGAATTTTTTCTTCCTGGATCAATACCCGAAAATAGAAATTTTCGCTACGTAATCATAGAGTATGCCAAGAACTATAACAGCCCGAAAGGAATACTAGCAGCCTCAGCCCTCGTCGACATGTCGAGGACCGTTGTCCCGGTGAGAGGCCAATGTAACAAAGAAGGCGAGACTTAATAAGAAAGGTGAAGTGGTTGCAACATGTGCTCCAGTGACCAGCGTTAAACGAAATAATAACACTTCAGAATCCATATCTTCAGAGGATTTCATCGGAATTATTGCAGAATGCACAGTTAAGCAATGAAGAGAGGAATGCTGCCAAACGTGTCATTCACTCATCTACTGAGGTAGCTCGAACCAGTTTGACGCAACATAAAATTCATACCGGGGATCATCCACCAATCAAGCAGCATCCATGACATCTACCGATTGCTAAACAGGAAGAGGTAAGAACGCTTTTAAAGACCATGCACGAAAGCGATGTCATCAAGTCTTCAGCAAGTCCATGGGCATCTCCCATCGTCCTTGTCAGGAAGAAAGACGGTTCAACCAGATTTTGCGTTGATTATCGCCGGTTGAACAAGGTTACGAAGAAAGACAGTTATCATCTTCCCAGAATTGATGATATTCTGGACACTCTTTTTGGAAGCAAATGGTTTGGACCTTTGATTTAAAGAGTGGATATTGGCAGGTAGAGATACATCCTGCTGACAATGAAAAGACGGCATTTACTACCGAAGAAGGATTTTGGCATTTCAAGGTGATACCGTTTGGACTATGTAATGCGCCAGCAACATTCGAACACCTCACTGAGACTGTGTTGAGAGGTCTTCTATACGAAGCCTGTCTGATATGCCTGGATGCCATCATCATTGTCGGAAAGAGTTTTGACGAAGACTTAGAAAATCTTAGAAAAGTGCTTCAGAACCTGAGAGAAGCAAATCTAAAGTTGAATCCCGCTAAATGTAAATTTTTCAGACAGGAAGTGACTTAATTCGGACATGTTACCTCTGCTGAAGATGTGTGTACGTATCCTGAAAAAGGCTCAGCAGTTAAAGACTGGAGACGCCCGAAAATGTTCATCAGTTAAGAAGTTTCCCGGGGCTTTGCACCTACTATAGAAGTGAAGGACCTTTCTTCCGTCGCAAGAGCCCTTCACAAACAGACAGAGAGCAAACAAAAGTTCTTGTGGACAAAAGAATGGGAGGATGCGTTTAACAACTTGAAGGAAGCTTTAAATCGCATCCAGTCCTATCGTATCCTTAGCTCGACAAACCATTTATTATCTACACGGATGCGAGCAGTGAGAGTGTAGGTGTTTTGTTTTGTTCCAAGAAATAAAGGGGAAAGTACGTGTCATTCATTGCCTACTGAAGCAAGTGCCTATCAAAACCGGAGAGGAATTACTGTGCCACCGTTAAACAGTTGCTCGCCAGAGTTAAAGCCGTAGAACATTTCCATCATTATCCTTAAGGCAGAAAAGTCATACTCCGCATGGATCATGCTTTGTTTGACGTGTCTTTTAAACTTTAAAATCCTGAAGGTCAGATTCCTAGATGGATACAGAGACTCCAGGAATATGACATTACTATTCATTATCGGATGGAATCGTCACCCAGAAACGCCTACGGCTTGTCTAGAAGACCTTGCCCTGAAAGCTGCCGATATTGTTCCAGGGTCAAGGAGAAATACGAACTGCCTAATCCGGTCGCGCGACAAATTACATCAACATCGGCTGATCGAGACCCATGGAGTGACAAGAAAGTCAGGAAAGACCAGCTGGGAGATGGCGGCATTAAACCCATAATCGATTTAATGGAATCCTCAAACAGAAAACCTACCTGGTAGGACACGTCGATCTATAGTCCTACAATAAAACAATATTGGGCACTCTGGGACTCACTTCACATTCGAAACGGCGTATTTTACCTGAAATTCGAATCAAATGATGGGAAGACCTTCCGATGGCAGCTGATATTTCCCAGATCTCGGATCCCGAACGTTCCTAAAGAACTACATAGCAGCCCTAGAAGAGGCCACGTCGGAATAATGAAAACCTTGCAGAGAGTTCAAGAGCGCTTTTACTGGAGTAATGCAAAGGATGAACATGCAGAGGGTTGCCGATCTTGCAATGCCTGTGTGGGTCAGAACGGACCGAAGAAAAGCAGCCGAGGCAAGCTGCAACGTTATAACGTAGCAGCGCCTTTTCAACGTATCGCCTTTGACATCTTGGGACTCTGCCACGAACTGCTGATGGCAAAAAATGCATCTTTATTGTCGTTGATTACTTCACCAAGTGGCCTGAAGCATATCCTATTCCTGATGAAGAGGCTGTCTCAGTAGCAGAGTAATGATACAGCATTGGATTTCCAGGTTCGGAATGGCTGTTCAGTAACATTCCGATCAGGGAAGGAATTACCTCGGCTAAAATCAAAGAGCTCTGCAAGCTAGTCGGCATTGGCAAAACTCAAACGTCACCTTTACATCCCCAGTCGGACGGCATGGTTAAGATGTTTGATCCAACCATCCTGAATAACTCCTTATTGGTGGTATGCAGAAGCCAAGAGGACTGGGACAAGAAGTTACCACCGTTCTTACTGACTTACCGCAGTTCTGTCCACAAAACTACCGGCTATTTTCCATTTCAGATGCTCTTCGGTCGTGACCTTCGTCTGACTTGTGATCTCTTATTTGGTCGCCCTCCGGATGCGTCTTCATTGCCTGAGGAACACCTTCAACAACTCCAGGCCCGGTTTGAAGTGATGCAAAACTTTGCACGAGAGCGAGTCAACTTGGCGACGGAGAAGATGAAGGCCCGATACGACACGATAGCTACTGAGCATCGATTCAACGAAGGAGACAAGGTGCGGTTGTGGAATCCGACTCGACGGAAGGGTCTCTGTGCTAAACTACAGTCCCCTTGGGATACTCCATACACAGTCCTAAACAGGCTGAACGACGTCGTGGTTCAGATCCGTAACTCATCGAACTCTAAGCCTAAGTCGTTCATATCGACAGGTTAGCTCCTTACTATAGCCATGGTATGTAGTGTACATAATGTAAATAGTGTAAGACCATGGTCCTTTTTTGTTTGTAAATTTGTGCACTCAATTATTTATATAGTATTTGATTTGTTTTAAGTTACTTATTGCAATTATTGTTTATGTTGTTTGTTATTGTAATGTAATGTGTATTATTAAATTGATGCTTTAGTTCTAAATATGGCTTCTTTTCCAGGGATTGCACTGCTCGAGACGTGCAGTCCTTGGGAAGGGGGCAGTGTTACGAATTTCGTATTTATATAGGTATTTTTAATAGAATTATAATTAAAATTATTTTATTTCCTAGTCCAATGCAGCACGTGACAAATTTTAAGCTACGCCAGAAGAGTAAAAAATACAAGAGCACGAGCATTTAACACTGAATAAAAGTTTATCTCTGCAATTCATATTTAATTTGAATAAATGTAGTTAACTAATATGTTAGCTGTAGCCGCAGTTCTACTCTTTTTGCTTTCGAGAAATTGCTAGAACTCTCTCGCGCGGCTGATTTAAAAAGCTATAAAAGCCGTAGAGAAACAGCGCAGCTCAGTAGTAGTTTATTAGCTGTTGTTTACTTAGCTGCGGTAATATTTGTTAATTGGATTATCTTTCTCTGCTCTTTGGATTGCGTTCTGTTTAACATTTTAGTAGTTTAGAATATAGCTACTCTTTATATTGCGTGATACTGTACGAATATCTTTGAGGAATAATGCAGCGCTTTTGTTACATTTTTTCTGATTAGAATAATTTTATTACTTTTTTATCGGTCTTGCGCAATCAATCTATTACGAACCCGTACACACGTAACAGCTTTATAGATGTATATATTTATAAACGTTATATATATTAAGGAGACAAAAAATCTTGATTCGCGTTGGCAAACCTTTCAGATTAACATGTTTATGCTGTTTGAAATAAAGGGATACAGCCTTGTTCGAGAAGCTCGGGCTTAGATACCAATATCCAGAAATTAAATCGTGCGTTCGTTTGCGTTCTTCAGCAGCTCATATTTCGTTAAAATAGGTCGGTGGTAGATTGTTAAGTATAATGGCATTCTTCCAAAAAGAAAGAAAAGGAAAATTGGAATAGAAAAGGAAAGAAATTAGAATATTATGAAAGAGGAAAATTTCGATTGGAAAATGCTTTATATTATTAAATTTGTTCAGTGTTGCGCAAATGTAAGATTATTCTCAATTTCAAGCATTAAAATTAAATTCCTTTATCGTCTACAGGCTAAAAAAAGTAGTAATTACTAAATAGAAAATATATCAAATTTACGACGACCGTGTAGAAGTTTTGTCTATCAAAACTATCCGAGTTCTAATTATGTAAATTTTTCAGCTAATTTTGAGAATCGTAAATTACTGTAAAAGGAATGTATATTGAAATTCTGATATGATTTTACGAGATGAATGTTTTTCACACTGGCGAAATTAAAGGGGGGACACCTGTTCCCGGGTATCCGGGGAGGGCCAAACTGATGTAACGAAATTTTAGAATTAAATGTTTTCCATTCTTGGAAAACAGGAGGAGGCGTGAAATCTTCATCTGTCTCCGGGTTCTGAAAACACTCTGGTTCTTCAAGCTGTTTGACGTTTAATGAGAAGCGATAATAAATATGATTATTTAACTGCAAGTTTATTTAAAAAAATTCCTATTTATTTTTTCTAATTTTATTGAAAGTTCATCTGCGGCTCAATACCTGGGTCACCAGTAGGTTTATTTTATATAGTCCATTGTGGGAAGAGTGATCAAAATAAGCAGTTAACATTAATGTAAACAAAAGGATTAAATTAAATTGTTTTTTAACTGCAAAATAAAATTAGGTTAGGTTATTTGGCTATGACAAAGCCACTAAGGCTCTCTGATGAGCTAGCACTTTCTGCGGTAAAATGGCTCGTGTTCCCGTTACACATGGGGAAAACGACACACCCAGCATGTTCGCATGGACTCGAACCCAAGTCAGGTCGAACTATCCGTATTCTGGGTCTTACGGACTCGGCCACTGGTGGAACGCTGCAAAATAAAGTTCATAGCCAGAAGTTTTGAGAAACATTACTTCCTCAAACTGTCTTTTAAAACACGGCTGTATACCTGTAGTAAAATCATTAAAATAATTATCAAAACAATTAGATAATATTATTTCTATTCTTAATATCGTAATAACGCAAATTTAATTTAAAAACATATACTCTTTGACAAACAAAATTGACTCCTTTTTTTTTTTTCATAAGAGAGTAGAAGGCTGCACTATTGGTGATAAAGGGATGTTTCCAGCTCAGACTGAGATGGAAGTTACCCTCTCAGAATTGTTAGAAATGAGATGAATAACTTCATCTCAAGTTCAGATGAAATTAAAATTGCCGCTCTTCAGCTGAATAAGCCAACGTATAGCTTAGTAACGACACTTTTCCCACTTATTGTGGATATGAAATTACTGAAAGGTATTATAAAAATACTTTTCATTTCCCCCTCCCCTATTACTGGAACAGAAAAAATGGCATTGTATGATAGTCGAACTCTTTATTGCTGTCGTTGTCCATGCTTCGCATCTGTTGCGCCCAGCGATCATGCAGAACGTTGCCTAGAATCATTATACAGAGGACCCGAGTGATAATCGTGGTGCAGTTAAGTTACACTAAATAAATTTGCAAATTGATGCTGCTTCTTGCCCGAAATGAAGCAGACTGTATTCAAAAGCGCCTTTCATCAAACTTGTTCTTTGAAGCGCATCCTTAGGTGATAGACTGAGTCCATCGTGTAATTAGTATCATCATAAAGAGAGGGGGCTGCGTCTCGGGTGTCGACGGGAGGGCCGGGTCGTGTAATTGGCCGTCTCGGGAGGAAGTGGCTGCTGCTGAAGTGTGCCGGGATGTTAGGGTCCAGTAATCGAGTGTGCCGGAAAGTTTGCACGTGAACAAAAGGCGCTCATTGTTCGGGCGTGCCCCTCGTTAATTCTCGCATTCTACGTCATGGTCTGCATGGCCCTTCCATTCGAAAGACTTCTTTTGGATCCTTAACAGACACGCGCCATCAAGAGGGACTCTTTTTCTGAAGAAGATCCGGCTATCTGTACCTTTTTTTTCTCCTACTCAGAAGACGAAAAAGAGTTTGATATAGTCAGCGCACTGCTTAAACCTTCTACAAGGGGAGTGGGAATGAACTGATAGTATTTCTCTGGCTATGTACAGAATAATACATTATCCAACATCCTGATAAGTTATTATCGTATTGTAAACTTTTTTTTTTGATAGCTTCTAGGTAAAACGAGTTTACTAGAGCAGTTTTATAACGAAAATCGGAAGAAATAGTTTACTGCTCTTTTGAGACGTTACATTTCGTAGGAAATAGGCAAAATTTTGTAGTGTTCTTTAATCAAAGAAACATACTTTCGTAATGAAGTAGAATAATTTGGGAAAAGTAGCATGTTGCGATTTTTAATACTAGCGTTAAGTTTCAGGGAAAAAGTTCGATAATATGAAATAAAATTAATATTCACTAAGATTAATTAGGTGGGAAATTTTAATTGAAATCTAAATTATTATTTTTTTTAAGTTGCAAGATTCACATACGTTTGTATTTTTCCTGATTCGTTGAAACAATCGTTTGGCCACGAAATAACTCTGACTTATTTATATTGTAGAGCACTGAAACATAATTAGCGCATATATTGCTAGTCCCAGTAATACTCGAAATCTAAATTTTAACCTCTTATTTTTCTAAGTTTATTATATGAAAAAAGATTTTAATGAATCCAAAAGTGAAACATAGTATCCATCAAGTTTTTATACCCGGCTTCATCTTTTTCAGTAACCTATCAGGCTATTCTGAAAGTGCTACCCTTCAGAAATTAAAATTCGCTATCTATAATAAATCAGTATCTGCAGTTAACTGAATTTTGGTATGACAGTTTCTTGCGACTAGTAAATAATATAAATACACATCAAAAGTGATAGTTTTTTCTGATTTTTAATTTCTGTTTAAAAAGTATTTCTTTGAGCTTGCGTTTATAAGGACATAATTGACTGACATTTTTGTCGATAACCTCTTAGACATTAGAATATTTCTTTCTTTTTAAGAAATGATTACAGTACGTCTAGGAAGTTCTTGCTGACACAAAGCAAGAAGGTAGCTTTTTCAATTTATTTAAAATTCTAGGTTATGTGCAAATAATTTACAAGATACTGCTTGTTAGTTCTCTTCAAAAGCGAAGGAAAAAAAAGATAAATTAACTGCAACCCCCCAAAAAAAAAAGGCATACATGTTGTGTTGTGTAGCAAATTTTCATGTAACACTTAATTATTTAAGTTTGACTTAAGATTAATTTTCATTATTCTAAATTTATGCTACACAACGTTATTTTATTTAATATCTTGTATTTATATTTGCTTTGGTTTTTTTTTTTTTGGGGTTTTTGGTAGTTAAAATTTGTACGTATCTTCCACTCGCTACTCATAGACGCGCTGAAACACACAATGGAATTGGGTGCTTTTCTACGCAATAAACTTGATTTAATATTACTTAACTTAAGTTGACCCATTATTAATTTACATCACTGGAAGCAAAAAAATTAACTTTTTAATTTAAGATCACTTTCA